>VZRO01001393.1:42361-98247 GCA_013397915.1 Daphoenositta chrysoptera | reverse complement strand
ATCAGACATCATCTGATTCACAGCCCCTGTGTTGAAAGTAGCCCCAAGGTTCTCAAAGAGAGGTGGACAAGTGTGTCCCCTGGCTGCTGCCAGAGACTCGAGTGGTTGTGTTACGTGAGTGAACAGAGACCAGCACTGTCCCCCGGGCAGCTGCACAGAGCTCGTGGTCTCCCTGGCTATCAGCAGCTGTGGAACAAACCTTACTCACAGACAAAAGGCACTTTTACCTAATTCATGGTTTTACATAAACCTCACATACGAAAAACAAAAGAATATGACAGAAAGAAAAAAAAACCAGAAATGCATCAATACAAGGCAGCAGCAACCCAGACTTGCACTGGAATAGCTCACACCCCCAAAGGAACCCCCATTCACACCAGGAATTTAGTCCTGAAGGCACACTTCAGCATACACACCTGCTAATTACCATGTATTTAAAGCAAGGACCACTACAGGAACTCTATTTTCAACTCACCTGTTCAGCCACAGACATTCTCCTGTTGGGATCCACATCTCGGCCCTCTAACTTGGCTTTGACCCGCTTCCACACGCTGACTGCGTAGGAATTCCTCTCCTGCACAGCTGCAGGTACACAACAAAGTCAGTTCAACTTGACGTTCCTGCACAGAAACCCACTCAGGCATTTTTTTTGTTGCTGTCAGTGGCAGGGTTGTTGTTTTTTTCTAGGGTTTTTTTTGTTTTTTTTTTTTTTTTTAATGTTTGTATTTACCTTTTCCTGTTTTAGGGTCCCTGGCTGTCTTTTTGGGACTACAAGCAACACTTTTGCCAGTTCCTGGGACTGTGTTTGGAGGAGTATCTGCTGATGTTGCAAGATTTTTCTGAATTAGCTTTCTTGCATTCTGTGACATCACCTCTGGCTGAGTTTTCTGCCCTGTATTGCTACGTACAGCTGTAAAGAAAGTTTAAAAGTGCTTAAAGTCTCCAAAATAATAGCATATTATAGACAAGAAAAAGGACAACTAAATGTGTAGCAAATAGACCTATCAGTTTTTCAGAACAAATGCATTTTAAATTTGCATTTTAAATTCTGCATCAGTTTTCAATCTTTCCATTTTCTAATTTCTTTCATTTCATATACAAAAAGTTTTATTCCAGTGCTAAGAATTTATTTATATTATGCAAATTTTTATGGGCTCTCAACATCTATCATTTGTAGGACAGTTATGAAAGGCAATTCTTGTTCATGATAGAAATTATAAACCTGCACCTAGTCCAAATATTGACAGCAGAGTAATCCTTTAAATGGAAAGGATTTCTCATGAGAAATGTTATTCATGTTTTTAAAGTAATGAAAACTTTGCAGACATGAATGCTTTTGTAGGGTTTCCGGATTAATTCCTAAGTCACTATACATTTTAATACTAATTTCAACAGAAATCTCAGTTGAGTTGATCCACGTGACAACGCTTTCCATGTATTCTGGGTGCTCAAGCAGTCATTGTATGATGAATTACTGAAATTTTCTAGGCTTTTATAATTTTATAGAAATTGTCTGCATTCCAAAACTCATTAAGAACTATGGTCCCCTCTCTAATATCATTTCCTGGTGGTTTCATGTTTGTACTTTGGCAAGTATTACCTGCAGCAAAGGTTGGCTGATATGTAGCAGCTGAAGTTGGGCTGGAGCATTCATTTGCTGTATCCGTGACTAAGGGTGATGCAAACCCCACCAGATTATTGTAGACACTGGGAAACATAATGGAGTTGATAAATATTCGTACAACTACTCGACTTACTGAAAACTCGAAAATTAAATTAATTCAGATTTTGCAAAAATATTTCTGAGTTCTAAGACAAACATCAAGTATGTGCCCCATGACGTGTTCCTGCTACATGAAAGGAACAAATGCAAAATACCTTTTCTCACCTGGGACCAGGTAACTTTCTTACCTTTGGCTCTGTGTTTTTAGTTCTTTCAAGGTGGGAGTTATTTCCTGCAGCATTTCAACATGTTCCTGACTGCGGACTTGACCCATAACCTGAACTAATGTAAACAGAACTGTCTGAATATTATCTTGCCACGATTTATATTCACCCAGGAACTGCCTAACACTGTTCTCATAGGGAACATCTTCACCATCTGCCAAAGCTGCTTCTTCATCCTGTAACCAAGATGTGCAAAAAGGTCAACTGCTGCATTTTGGCTAAGAGAACACAGTTGAGCATTTCTTAGCCCTTTCAGCCCCTCAGTTTGTCATCTGAATTTTGAGAAGTTACGTATCAAGAAGATAATTTTTAAAATGATAAACTTTTAAACTGATTAAGAACCAAGAGGACTTATAAACACAATGTTTCAACTGCCGAGAGAAAAAGCTCAGTTCAACCAAAGCCTAAGACTAATGCCAGAAAGCTTTATGAATTCTTAAACATCAGCTTTATGTCTTGAACTCCACATGCACAAACACATTTTCCTGTTTCTAGATACTTTACAAAGCACAAAGGTACAACTTATTCCTCTTTAACTGTACTGACATGGGCTTGAGGAATAAATTTAAGGATGTTTCAGGCATACCTTTGCCATAGCTTTCAGTAGATGTTTCACATCTCCAAGTTGTCTGTTATGACCCGTGAGCACAGTTTTAATACTATCCACCAGATTCTGAATTGTTTCACAAACTGTTTCTATTTGCTGTTCTCTTTCTGTTTGTACTGTTCTCTGTGTAGATATCTCCTGGGTCAACTGCTTGTGAGCTGAGTGAAGCCATTCAGAGCTGCCAATAGGATGTTCAAGACCAGTGCCCTAAAAATAACAGAAACATTTCTTTATCTGTAGCCAGAGATAAAATTGACTTACTGTACAGACAGCACTGCCAAGTGTTTGGCAGCTGACAGCATGAACCCTGTAGCCACATTCCCTCTGAAGGAATACACAGCTAACAGAGAATGGAAGAGAGAACTGAGAAGTGCCTGCAGCGATGGTGAAACGTTCCATGCCTGGCCCTGTGCTTACCACTCTCTGCAGCAGGCGGAGCTCCAGCTCAGACACGGAGCTGTTGAACTGGGAGGCAAAGGAGCACATCTGCTGGCAGCGTTTGAGCAGCTCAAACAGGGCAGCATCCAGGTTTAAGGCTTCTGCTGTTCTCGTACGTAGGCTTTCAAAATGAATGATATTACTGCAAAGGAAAGTGACCTGAAAATCAAAGCAAGATGAGAAAAATGATTCCACTTCAACTGTCTATTAGACAAACAGCATTTTTTTTCACATCCTTTTAAGTGAGAATTTTAAACACACAGATACTGCTCAGTTACAGTAGCAGTATCATCCCAGGGTCATCCAACCCTGCAGCAATTCTCACAAAGATTATTCCTACTGCTTACAAGTGGGATTCCCAGAAGTGTTTGGTTATCTATGTTTGCTCTGGAGGTGCAGAGCAAAAAAATATCTTCTACATAAACCTCGAGTAGTAAATGAAGAGTGAGCACAGTAATGGAGTCAAAAGTACTGTACTTATCTGCAGTACCTGACTTGCTCTCTGACTTTCCTTCAGAACAAGATTTCTTCTTTCAGCAATGGTGGCATCAAAATCTTGCAAGACTGGGGCCAGTGCAGGATTGGCACCTCCTGCCCATTTTAAACGCTGCTCAATACTTGCTTCAAGTGCTGCTAGTTTCTCCTGCATTGGGGAAGAAAAACACCCATAGAGATAATTCGTACTGATATACACCATTCTAAGCCTGACTTTAAATAAATTATGCACATATAACACATGCAAACACATACATGCCCATATATGTAAAATACTGTGGCATTCATGATTGACAAAGCTTAGTTTATGCTGTTTACAAGTTTATGTCCAGTACGCATCACAACTGGATTTCATTGTTATAGAAAGTCTACCTGTCTGAAATCAGATTTCTAGACAAAGAATTATATAACATCATAGGAATCTTCCATTATTTTGCAAATAAATCAAGAAATTATTACAAACAGTACCTTCACAGCTAAAAAAGGAAATTAAAATTCAGGAAACTAAGCAGCATTTAATAAAACATCAAACATTCCATATTACTCACACTAAATAAATCTAAAATACTGAGCCAAGCCACAGCACACAAACCTTAACACACAGAATACTTAACTTGCCTGGATCTACAAAGGAAACTTCTGACATTTAGCAGCAAAAACAATAGTAAGGATGATCTAAGGCAGACAAACTTAAAGAACAGGAGCATTACCAGCCTTTAGAAAGAAAGGTACTTTCACAGATTTGTATTTTTCTTCAGAGATTTACTGCTATTCCAAAGAGAACATTTTGGATGAGACAGCAAAATCAAACACCGTTAACAGTGTCCATCAGCCAGACTGAAAGAGATCAATGACAATACCCCACATTTGTGTAGGACAGCAAGCCAGGTGACAGAACTGGAAGGCAGCAGGGGATTTTGCAGTTGGTATTAGTCACAGTTCAACGTGCTGCTGAACAACCAGAACAACAGCTCCCCAGAACAGCCGTACCTGGACCGTTGCAATGGAAGCTTCAATCTGACTGAGCGTGTGAAGTTTCTTTTTCATGCTGGCTAAAATTGCAGAACGAGGTGGAGGAGTGACAGAAATAGCCTGGGGGCGACTGATAAGGAGATCTTCATGCTGCCACTTTAAGAAATAACAGCAACACTCGATTATCAAGATTGCTCAACACAGAATACCCTGCACCACAACCAGCAGTTCCAGTCTCTGGCACACTTTACAAGTAAGGGCTGCATGTCAGAGGATGCTGGCACAGCTCCAAGCTCTAAATCCTTCCAGAGTGTTAAATTATACAAGTAGTTGCAAACTTGTATGGTATTAATTATACCATTAATCAGTCCACTAATTTACTACAAGTGATTGACACATATTTTTTTGATCTAAAGGAAGAGCCATCAATATTCAGAAGAATTCACTTGTGATGCATTAGAACCAAGACCATTTTGCTTACCAGTCTATGAAATGGTTCATTAACAGACATGGAGACTTGTCCCTAAACCTACAAATCACTATAAAATGAACATCACTGGTAGTACAACACAACTGGATACCAGTGTAAAAGGTACACAATGGCATTTATCTAGAGCCTCAGAAGAGCATTTTTCAGGACTGATACTGCTGCTATTTGTACTTTTTAATGAAGCAAAGAGAGGAGCAAGGAGACAGTTAATGCATTAAAACTTTGAAGGGAAGGTACAAGATGACATTCAGCAACTCATACCCTCTGTTCTAAGCCATCTCCTCCATTAAAGTCACAATCTGTTTGGAAAAAAAGGGGGAGAACGGGACAGCACTGCTGGTAAGAAAGTCAGTGAACAAACTATTTTCTAAAAAATGACTTAATGGCTATGGAAAAAAATTACATGTATTGATTCAAAAAAAATTTATATGTTGCCAAATTTGCTTCTTATAAAGCAGCCAGTCTTCAAAAAAAGCTAGAAATAACACTGTGTGCTTATATATTTACAGCATAATTAAACCCAAAATACTTTATGAAGTCCATTGAAGTACCTTAGGACTTACTCAGCACACCAGCCCGTCTGCTGTGCTCAGAGCTGCGGCTCGGGCTCTCTCCCCAGAGGAGGGGCGGCCCGGAGGCCGTGCAGGCGCTCACCTGGAACATGGCGATGTGCAGCTGCACGCGCTGCAGGCTGGTCTTGCAGGAGGCGATGCTGGTTTCCAGCCTGCGCACCAGGTCGTGCTTCTTCCAGGCCGTGTCGTAGGAGCTGGCCAGGACCGTGGCCCTGTTCATCACCAGCTGCGAGAACTTGCCAACCTGGATGTTGTGCTCCACAGCCTTCTTGCACAGGTCATCCACAGAAACTTTGCTTTCTGCTCCAAAGTCTTTGGCCTCTACCTGAGCGATGATGTCGACACCCAGAGCGCTGATGAAACTGCACAAGGTCAGCCCCAAAGCTTGATTGGGAAGGCCAATTAGAAGCTGCCTCACAAAGTCTGCTGTAAAAGCCTTAATTGGCTTGGCCATTTGATCTTCACTAAAACAAGAGTTCCTGTAAAGGGCTTTCACATTGACAATCTGAACAGGTCCATTTACTGCATTCTGGTCTTCAAGTGAACTGATTCCTTTTAAAGGGAAAGAAATAGTATTTTTGTTATAAACAAAGCATTTGATGCATCCAGAAAAATAATACCTGATTTACAAACACAGCAAAAGCATAGGAGTTCATTTTTAATTTCTGCTTCCTTACCATACATCAAGGGTAAGTTACAGCAAAAGTGACAATTTTACGTTCTTCTGAACGGGATGGGAAGTGGATAAAGGCATACTGAATATTTGACGATGTTTATTTACCTGACAGTGTTTTAGAAAAGGTACCACACAGCCTGAAAAATTCTTTAATTGTTTGCAGTCTCTTCAGAAAGAAAATTTCCTCCAGAACTTGCCGATTATTGTCATCATCAAAGAAGTTAACCTGGGTGCTGCGGGCTTCCCTGATTATGTCAATCTTACGCCAAGCAAGAGGTATCTCCATCTTGTTTAGCTGAGCAATGTAAAGGAAATTAATTAGTTTGGGTTTTTTAAAAATTGCCTAATTCTGACTCAAACAGCACTTCAAAAAGAACAAATCCGTACCTTTTCAATCAATAAACCAAATGCAGTTTCCACTTGAGCAAACATTCCGTCAAAAGCTACCAAAAGCATCTGACCAGCTGACATTTTGGGAGTTTCATCAACCGACCCATTTCTTGGCTGAATCAGTTCACCATACTGAGCATGAAGTACTCTTAAAAGGAAAAAAAGAAAATTTACATGGTTTTGCTTAGCCCACAATAAACAGAATTGTCTTAAACTGGTTCCACAGATAGAACAGATTGGAATTAAGTTGTATCTGGACAAGGTAACATTTTTGCAGGCTTTTCCACCCTCTCTGCACCATTTTCACATGAATCCCAATGCTGGTCTTACAAGAACACTGAAGGATATCAAATAAAACAGGACTGTGCTAAATGACCAGCTGCAAAGCTAACAAAATACAGGTAGAAGACAAAGACTGTACTTTCTATGAGCATGATAAAGTGATGGATAGTTAGTGATGTAAATATCACCTTTCATTCTTGAAAAGCAAGCACTGGTTGTTGTAACATGAACATTTATAACTGACAGGAGTGTGAGTGCAAAGGTGGAGGACGAGGTCTCAGGTTATGGCTGAGACAGTTTTAAGAGCTGGCTGCTCCTGAAGGGTGGTTTTACCCCCTCCTTCCCTTATGTGACTTCTGACCTTCAACTAACAGGCTGAGCAGGCTTGTCAATGGGCAAACCAGGAGGAAAACTAATCTAAGAGAAAAAAAGGAAATTGTTTTCAACAGGTACAGCAGCCTTCCCTGTACCACTCACAGAGCCACCACAACTGGCCCAAGAGAAACACCACTTGAAGATTTTGAATCGGCTTAGTTGTGTACCAAGCACTTACCCAGAAAGATACTGTCCCACAGTACAAGGTGCACAAGTCTGTTTGGTTGGGGTTTTGTTTCATTTTGGTTTTTTAATCAAGTCACTGACTCATTAAGCAAAAGCTGCTCATCAAACCTCCTGAGGAAGAGTGCCATGGTTACAAGCTCTCCCTTTCACAGGTTCCTCCCACAAACTAATGAACTAGTTCCTATTTTTAGCATTCTTTAACTTCACATATAAAATCACAACTGCATATTTTGGAAAAAGTTGACTTCCAAAAGTCAGCTTTAGGCTGATGTGAGTGTAAATTGCCACAGCTCCATACTTCCGTGTGTGCATGTGGATAAACACACAAACAGAGAGGAAAAGAGTGTACACTTTAGACCCTGCACTCTGCTTAAAAGGTATTCTTGGGCAAGAAAAGCCTATATATCAAACAAAAAATAATTTTAGACAAACTAGTGTTCTTCAGTCTTCACTCTCACACCTAAACTGAAAAAAGGAGGTGATTTACCTTGCAACATCAATGTAATGAGTATGTGTCTCCTCCTCTATACCCATAGCAGCATTTCGTAAGTAGGCTTGAAGAGATTCAACCAGTGTTTGCAAAGGCACTCCATCAGTTGTTTGCTCTATAAGATTATCCAATTCATGGAGCATACTCTCTAAAGTATACTCTCCTTTCATTAAGCATCTGAGTGCTTCAGGGAAAATGATCTGTCGGAAGTTTGAGTTCAATTCCTGTTGGGAAGTAAGCATGAAAAAACAAGAAATTTTTCCCTCTCAAAAAGTATCACATGCAACATCTTTTGTCATTTTGGTACTACACCACCATGCAGCAGACATTATCTAAAATATAACATGATGGTGGTCAGCCAAGAGTCCAAAGTCTACTCTTTTATTAACTTTGAAGAAATCAGCAGTCAAGAGTAAGACTTATGAAAAAATCTCAGCAGCATCATAAACAAACGTTTAACCCATTAAGGAAAAATCTATTAAAAATGACTCAGCTGAAGCCTTGAAGGATGGGGCCAAAAAGTATCGTGAAAGAATCACCTGAAGTGAGATATATACTCCATTGGCTAAGTGAACAGCTTCTGATGCTTCCATGGGGTTTGGAATATCCAAGTCCTGGGGTACAAGGTGACACTGCTTCAGCAGCTGCACGAGGCACGTGACGTTGCCACTCATGCTGCAGAGCTCCTCCAGGAACCAGGCTCCATCTCTGGAAGTCAGATCCACCAGCTGCTCCCCTGCACTCGACGCCGCGCCCTCCATCATCAGGTTTCGCCTGCAGGGAAGGAGACCCTCAGCCGGCGAGCCTGCAGCCGCACTCCGGGTGCTCGCAGCAGGGTCTCCAGCAGGAACGGGGACGCCCAGGGCACTCACCTGGTCAGGGCGCACAGGGCCGAGATGATGACGCTGGCCAGGCTCAGCGAGCCCTCCTCGCCGTTCTCGTGCAGGAAGACCTTGATGCAGCGCTCGATCTCCTGCAGCTGCTCCTCGCACACGGGCACGGTGACGGCCTCCTGCTTCAGCCTCTCCACCTGCCTGATGAGCCTGCTGTTGATGTCGGCGGCGTAGCGCTGCAGCGTCATCTCCGTGGCCGTGACGAACTGACAGGCGCTGGGCGGGGGCTGCGGGGCGTACTGCACCTCATACCTGCCGGGAGAAGCACGGGACTGAACCTGCCCCTCCCGGGCGGTCACAAACTGCACCCTGCTCTGCAGGTGGCAAAAACACCCCTGTTTGCAGCGTTCCCCTATCACCCCATCCTCATCAACAAGCAGTTGATGGCTGCCCTAAAGATGCTTTTATAAAGTCCTGGAATGCACCATATTTCACACCTATTTGCAAGGACTTTGACAATTGTCCTCGAGGCAAGGAATGAATAGAAGACAAAAAGGAAGGAAACAGGTTTCAGAGTAAATGTTTGAATATAATGTAGATCTTCATCTTGAATATAATCTAAGCCAAGCCATAATAACACTGAAACAGCCTGACTTTAGAAGAAAAAAAGAACCAGAAACTGCTTGAAAAATCTACTAGATTTTAAAAAAAAAATCTCTCCTTATTGGTTTTTAAATACTAGAAGTTTCTAAAACCTGAAATATCACTACCCTGAAGCCACAAACATGAATTCTTCATTTGTTCATTACAGGGCAATGTTACTTGATTTTCATGTTGAAGTACACAGATTAAACTCTAGAATGGTATTCTTAAAGCAGTTTTTCATATTTACTCCAAATTCACGGAATTACAACTTAATCTTGGTTTGCTTTATAATTCGATAGGTCCTTGCAAAAGTATGTATTTTAATGATAAAATTAGGGTAGTAGCTTGAAAATCACGTTCTTTGAACAATTCCTTATTCTGTCAACTTACTTCCTAAAGATATCCTGACAACGCTCTATTGTCATGTTACAAATGAGTTCTTCCATCCAGGTTTTCCACTGCTCTATTCGGTGCTTCTGAAACACAGCTTTTGGATACTGCAGAGCTACTGTTGCATAGTTGTGCAGTTGTTCCAGGCAACCACGTAACACAGATCTTCTCTGCTGCAGAAGAGCACCAACTTCTCCTTCCAGCTGTTCACACTGACTGATTAGGTGTGCCTGGCCTGCATTTTGCAGAAATGCTGTTGCTGGGACATAACTTGGAGGACCTTTTAAGAAAGAAGGTTAAAAATAAAGACATTGCTGAAGCAGACACATTTGATACCATACAAAGACTAAGCATTAACACCTTTTCAAAAATATTCTTTTACTTGTGCTAAAGGAAGCATAGAGAATTCATACTGAGCATTTTGAGCACAAGGTAAGAGAATCTCATGCCCAGGTAGGATAAGGCAGAGAAGTTCCTTCAGACAGTTTGGCACTGAAACTTTCAAGTGCTCTAAATCACTCTTTGAAAAAGCCCCTTTCTTTTCATTTATTACATACAGATCATTGCCTTAAATCAGAGGATACCCGTAATGCCTCCTGATATTAAACTCAAGTTATTCTCAAACCATTAAAACCACCCACCCCCAGAAATACTATTTTGTACCTAGGTCCATTTGGGTGCTAATTTCTTGGAGCAGACTTGCAAGTTGCGTTGCCTCTAAGTTACTGAAGGCAGTTTGGTAATGAGTTATCCACTGCTCAAACTCATTCAGCTTCACCTGGATGGCCTCCTGGACAGCTCTTTGTTGAGACTGCAACTGTGTGTGCTCAGAATACCTGAATTATTGAAGCCACAGAATCACGTAAGTACTACAAGAAAATAAACACTCCACGCTACAGGCTACAGAACCATTTTGAACAATACAACTGTGTTAGCTGGAAAATGAACATGCTCTCACCAGTTACATTAAACTAACAATGTTGCACTATTAATTAATTCTGTTTTCCTACAAAACAATTAATGCCTGTGCATATTCGAGCAATTCTGAAATACTTGATCAATTTCACATAACCTTCAAAAATTACTTGAAGAATTAGAAACTTAGATGAAAAGATTTTTGTGCTCTTTATCAATAGTTCCCTTATGTGGATTATTATGATGGGACACCACGTTCAGAACATTCCCTCTCTTGCCTCGAGGGCCAAGTGTGGAACTTGGACTAGCACAGGTTATATTGATGGAGTATGAGGTGCAGGACGTAAATAATGTCACTCAGTAGGAAAAGGTTTCAGTAGCTCTTCTGTACAAGGAGTGACTTGCTTCCTGCAAGAATAGCTTGTACCCAACTATTCACTCATATACAGATTTCTAACATTTAGCCCATAAGTACATTGCTAAAACACCATCTGTACTGAACTGTGAGACTCCTGACAGAACTCCTGGCTTCTCTGTACCTGTGCTGAAGCGTGTGGGATGGATGATCCACTCCTTCTGCACCTTCCAGAAATTCTATCTCCTCCAGCAGTTTTCCTTGTAACTTTTCTACATCTGTTAGCTGCTCTTGCAGGTTCAGATACTCTTCCAAACTACTGTCCAGTTTTGGCAGCACAGCGAGCATTTCATCTCTGTTCTTAAACCAGTTAACCTGCAATCAAGACACAAATGTTACTGAACTGGACCTAATTCAAACTGGAAATAGAAAGTAAGATATGGCAGAACTTAACCCTTTGACAATGCCATTCATCTAGTGCTGCTTCCAGTGCTACAAGTGCCAAATCTTAACAGACATGCTTTATTTACACTGCTCTCTAAACATCTATTTTTATTCTCTTAGCCCAAATTCAAGCAAGGCACTAAAACATGTTTTAGAATTAAGCATGCAGAAACTGAAAATCAAGTACTTGCACGTTCAATATAAACACTTCCTTTCATACAAACTCAATTTATCACAATAAAGTTTGTGAACTATTGCTAACATACGACCGTATCTTCTCCCATCCCCAAAACGAAAATAAATGCAATGAAAGCACAGAGCCTACTTTGGTTAAAAATTGGGAGATTATTGTAGTAAACTCACCTTTATCTCAGCCACCCTCGAAGAAAAGAGACTCCGTGTAATGTCCCTTTCCATTTCCCTTTTGCTCTGTTTGTTTTCAGCCTGCTGGCCACCACCACCATAGACAGCTCCAGCAAACCCTGCCTCGCCCCCAGCTGTCCAGTCCACCAGTGGATCATAAACAAAAGCTTCCAGCAGGGTAAGAAGAGTCTCTCTCCCACGCCGCATAATGTGAAGGACCTGCATCGTATTTTAAACAGACTCGTTCTGATTCTGCATTATCCTTGTAGAATAGTGAAAACTTAGATGCAAAATACTGTACTTGAGTAGGTGCAGAAATCCTTAATGTATCCCTAACCACTACAGACACAGGAAGAACACCACAGGGGTACAAATGCAGCTAAGCCTGTGGGAACACCACAAAGTCAAGACTGCATTCTAGCCTTCCACACTAACTCTATGCAAGAGTCACAGACACTTAAGGAGGAAAAACCTCCCTTCTTCAGAGCATTTTTCTTTTTAAAAACGTATCTATCATGTTTATACAGGATGAGCCCCAAAGGAAGAGGGCCAGCAAAAGATCAGAAAAAAAATTCAGGACGAACATAACGTTTTAATCTAGAACTAAAAGTCCCCCTTCCACCCTAAATTTTAGTTGTACTGCTACTCGCATGTGCATTTATCAGACAACCTCAGGTTTCTTAAATACCTACCACAGGAGACAGCTACAGTAAGTCCAATTAAAATCACAGCAGAAAGGTGAAGGCTCTATAAACCAGCAGCAGAATGTAGAACAGAAAAGTTCTATGACAGCATTTGGCCAGTGATGGCCCTCAGTTTTCCCATCTCCCACCGTACCTGCTCACAAGAAAGCCTGAACACCCCTTCCACTCCTGTCACTCCCAGGGCAGTCTCGATGTTGTGCGTCATCCGGAACGGAACCTTCTCTGGCACCCTGAGGCTCTTCCCTTCAAGATAAAAAATTAGGTCGTTTCTTTTAATTACCAACTAAGGAAACCTTTTATTTGAATAACATAGAGCATTTTTTAAATTACCTTTTTCAAAGCAAACATTATAATCTATGTGGACAACTTCTCCTGTAGTCATATCTATAAGAACATTATCCAGATGTCTGTCTCCAAGACCAATGATGTAGCCAACCATGGACATAACTGCAGTGGATCTTGCATACGACTTAAAAGAGAGTTTCAGGAAAAAATTATTTGTGGGAATCCTCTGCCAACACATTGGACTGACTACCAATCTTAAAACATTACTTTACATGTAAGTGTAAAACAAATCAAGCCCAACTTATTCCAAGCAGTTTTTTATTTGTTGTTTGATGATATCTTACAAGAGTTTTCACTTTTTAGGCTGATAATTCTAGTACAATAATGTAGACTTATCTGATCTATACCCATGTTTTAATTCCAGATGGCAGAACTGCCAACATTTCATCAAACTCACAAGTATCACACCTCAGGCATTTGTTGCCCCTCATCCCATTAAAACCACATATTCTCTTATGTAAAATACAGCTGTTATAACTCACCTGTGTAACTCTCCACCACTCATCTGGTGTGGTACAGGATGACCAGAGCTCCTTAGCCAGGAGATTTGGGGGAGTTGCTTCCATCAGTTCTTCCAGAACAGCCCTCATGACATTCAAGGGCCAGTCACGGCGTGACACGTCAAGACTAAGCCCAACTGCCTTTAAAGCAGGTCCAATTTTACTGTAGTAAAGTTCACTGGGTCTAGGAACTATTCCAGGATTTTGAGGGGTCTGGTAAGAGTCCTGAGCCTAGAAGAGATAAAAATGGTGGTGTGGATGTATTACCACAGAAACATATCCCATATTCTGTTTTGGTGACAATGAAATATGAAATCAACACCTCTACTGAGCATGATTTCTACAGCTCAGAGAATGCTTTCAACATTCAGTAGTTCAGGTCTAAATAAACTGAAAACACATTGTTTTGGCCTAATTCTACTCTCAAAGTAGATCTCATAAATATAACTCTAAAAACTGTATTTAGAATGAAATGAGAACGAGTAAACAAGATCCAGAACTAAAATAATTTAAACCAAGGTTAATTCTATTTGTAAAAAACAGTTCTCTTGAATTATCACGCCAGAACAGCATTTTTACACACCGTAATTCTACATAAATAACATACATGCAATTTTGTTAACTTCTGGTGAAGCCCCAAGACACAGGAACACACAGAACCCTCCTGCACCATTACGAACACAACCCGATCCCTGTCAGACTACGCGGCTGAGAGCCACAGAGCGAGTCGGAGCGCGCTCTCTGCTGCTGGCCGCGCCCAGCACGGAGCCTGCCGCACCTTCTGCGCCTGCAGGGCCGCCTCCCGCTGCTGCCAGCGCTTGTAGAGCCCGAAGAGCGGCGTGGCGCCGTCCACCCACTGGATGAGGCCGGAGCGCGTCCCCAGCGGCGTCACCGAGTAGTGCCTGGCCTGGAAGCGCGGCGTCTCCTGCCGGTTGATGGTGGCGAACATGGTGTTCACGATGGACAGGAACTGCATGATTCTTTCGTCTAGATGCAAGTCCTCCAAACCTGCCGTGAAGTTGTTTAAAGTTTAGCTTCTAGATGAAAAACGAATTCTCTTAAACATCAAAATTCAGCGTTTTTTTTATACCTACTACATTTCAGACCATGAATATCTTTATTAAGGATGAGTTGTTTGGCCTGAACCATAAGCCAAAGTGTTTACATGGCATTTACCTACCAGTTTATGCCAGCTTGCTGTGTGAGCAGTACACAGAATAGTTAGTACATAACAAAGAGGTCTTTCCCTTTCAGGGACAGCAAGAAATCTCTTTAAGGGGCTACCTTAAAGTTTCTGGGAAATTGCATCCAATTAAACGTATCAATATGCAAGCAGAGCATTGCTTCTGATGAAAGCCTTGTAAAGAAGGGATCTGACTTACAGTTTCACAAGGCAAAATTCCTCGAAAAATGTATGGTGAAGTGGGAGGTAAGGAAGGGAAGGAGACCAAATGCTTCAAACTCCTCTTTCTCTGTATTATTCACGCAAATAAAACTAAAGTTGCACGGTGCAATCTTCCTAACTTTAATACAGTCTAATTTATAACAAGAGACAGTAGCTGGTATGAGAAAAATGCAGTTACTTACCTTTGAACAGGTAGGGATAGTTCTTTCCATCTGAACCCAGGAAAAGCAGCTTTTTAGGTTTGGTTTTGGTAGGCAGGATGGTGATGGTGCTGCCCACACTGTGGATGGTGACCGTGTCCCTGGTGGAGACCTCTCCAGGAAGTGCTATTTCAGTGTTCATCATGGCAGCCAACCAAGGGCTGATTTCTTCAAGTCGTAAGAGGTAACTGGCCCGTTTCTGTGCTCTCTGCTGCAAACTCAGCATTACCTATTCCAAAGAAAGTTTTTCTTTTAGGCTGACGTTCACCTTAACAGTTAGTATTAAGAAACAAAAACACCATCAAGCTGGACTTAATGGTGGTCATTTTCCAGAAAACAAACATTTTTCTTGAACTCCCTTTCACTCTTGCCACGCTGCTAATCCAGATACAGTTTAGGGTGAAGATTACAAAAACTAAACAGCATCCTTTATGCAGCAAATGTACCCTGTGCAGTGATAAGCACAAAAGTCACAACAAATCATGCTCCTCAAGAGGTTTGGTCCCATATTAATGAATATTTGAGCTGTGGTTAAAGGCAGCAGCATTCAGCAACCTCCTGTTTATGTATCTCAAAGCTTGTTTGTTCTGCAAAGCAGAAGAGGAAGTACAAGGAAAAAAAGGCTATTTGCATGTAAAACCTTGGTTCTGTCTAGCAAGACCTCTAAAAACACCAGGATGGCTCTGGATAGCCGAGTGAATAATTTGTTTTTCATCAGACTCACAAAAAGCTAAGAGAAGATGACATAATTGACAAAGTACCCCTGGGAAGGGTTGGTCATCTGAAGGTTGCTGCACAGCCCAAGGACTACACTTAGATAAACAGAGAATCATCTTGTTAAAATTTAAATTCACTAAACTCAAATACCAGAGTTTCAGAAAGACAGTATTTAAAAGAAATAAAACCCTCTGTTCTAAAAGTTGACAGCATCCCAGACATCAGAAGATGAAAAATTTGAAAAATGTAAAATAATTTCAATGGCTAGAAATGCAATAACAGACAATCAACAGGACTGGCTGAAGGCAAAAATTACAGTGCTTTAGTGCCCAGTGTGCCTGTGCTGACTGCTGAGCAGATGAAGCTTCAGGCTGCAATTTTCATACAGCAAGAGAACAGCAAGAGAAGGAGAGGGTCAAGCACACGGTGCCACAAGAACAGCCAGCATCTCTACACTGTACTCTTTATCTTGCATGAAATACCTCTTTAAATGGGAGCCAACTGCTTCCAGGTTTAGCAGGATTCAAAGGATTCTTAAGTTTCTCTAGTGCATTTTCAATTGCTTCTCCATAGTTATCCTGAAACCATTTCTCATGAGGAGTTTCTGCAGGAGCTGCAGTGATGCTCCTCACGTGTTCCAAAGCAAACACAATGGGCTTCATCAGAGCTGTGTGCTTTTCACGCATGATTGCTATTTTCTCTTCTCTGTTACAAAAAACACACAACAACTTCCTCTTAATGCCATAAAACCAAGTTACCTCATAACCAGAGTGTTAAACAACATGCTTATACTCATTTCATCTAACTTGGAAATTGAGAACTACAGGATCTCATAATACACAATTCAAGATACATTGGGTTCTAACACATTATTACTAAAGAAATCACAACAGGGACGCACAGGTAGACTGTTTCTCTCACTTGATTGCAGTACTAGCTGTGAAATGTTCCTGAAATAAGGCCCCAGGCTTAAAAAGCAGCAGCTGGGGTAGCCTGAATTCAGGAGCAACACCACCTTTGATCCGTCCGACTGTGCGCTTCCCCAGGCAGAATAATTTTTTAATAATACAAGTGCTAATCACAACAAAGACATACTTCCGTAAAGTGTTGTTGTTTTGGACCCTCTTGACTTCATCCTCCAGCTGCTGAATCCGTCTGAGGACGTACATGTGCTGCTGCAGCAGAACTCCCAACCACAGCTCATCCCAGAGAACCGTAACTCTGCGCAGCTCAGCCACAAGCATCTGAACCTGCATCAAGAAGATTCACTTCTGTTACAAGAACTAGTATTCAGACTTATTGCTGTAGATGAACAAGTTGGAAACAGACGACAGCCTAACAGCAGGAATACACCAAACTTTCAGCAGGCCAACACCCAAGATACACAAATTAGGTGTCTGTAGTTGAAGTACCCAAGCCACACACATTTGGAGTATTTACCTGCAATACCATTGTTGGATTTGCAGCAGAGAGCTTCTCCACAATTTTGCTGTAGCAATCTTGCATCATTGCTTGATCTTCATTTAATCCAGCTTTGGTATCATCTTTACTACTTTCCTGGGAAGCTGGGGTGCTCCCTCCATCACATTCACCACCCAACAGTTCTTCTCCTTGAATATTACCTAGCAAAGTAGGGATGGCAGAAGGCAGCTTGTTTCCTAAATTGAAAAGAGATTATAAAATATCAGATATAGCAAGATATATCATATCACCCCATGGTTTATTTAGAATCGGGTCCCCACTAAGTACTGGTGAAGTACACGAAACATACACAAAACTGAAAAGTCTGGTAAATCAGATTATGAGTATCAGTGAAGTGCCATAATAAAAATATTCTTAAGACAAAGTATCAGAGTTACTGAGGAAACAAAAAACCACCTCAGTATAATTTTATCCAGTACATAAAAATATACTAGGTTAAGTTTATTTGAACTTTTTCTCCATACCTGAAGTCTGGGACTCACTGCTCAGTGAAATGGTTCCCACGATGGCAGGATAGAGGATGAGATGAGGAGAATCCTGAGCAACTCGACACAGCAAGTTGCAAATGCTCTGACGAACGTACACTTCTGGGTGATTCAGGCGGGAGAAAAGCTGGGGGATAATACCTGCAGAAAGAGGAAAAGGAAATGTGCTCATTCACCTCGTTCCACTTCAAATGAGGTAGAATTTTATTTTAAAAAGCATGTCTTTTTGTGCATAGGGAGAATGTAAATCAAAGAAGTACAAATTTACTAATTTACGAAAAAGTCCAAAAGAAAGTGCAATTTTACAATAGTCAGCCTCCTCTTCTTTCCCTCCCACACTAAATCCTCTGAGGGAAAGTCCCTGAAGAACCAGAACCTGCAGTGTAGTGACTTACAAGTACTTCTGAAACATGTGACTTTAGTCAGACATCTTTCTCAACTATAGCTAGAAAAAATCCACCCTGTTTGTTTTTTGAAGTGCTCATATGATGTAACACTTCATAAACCACATCTTCTTTCTCCCTCCCAAGTCTTCCAGTGGGGGAAGGAGGGGATCAAAATCTGTGCTACTTATCTACTTCACAATCAGAGTGTATGGCAGACTTTAACATCTTCAATGACATTATCTAGTAAAAGACAGAGTCTCCTTCCATCACGCTTAAATAGAAATTGTATCAAAGTGCAATGAACAGCTTTCTGCATTTGGAAAAAATGCCTCAAAATCAATTTTAACAACTAGGTAACATGTATTTACCTCTCCAAGGAGCAGTAGGTGTAGTTTCTAGCCCATGCTCTAGATACTGTCTAAGTTCTCCAGCATGTTTCACAAGCAATCGTAACAGTCTCAGGGTTGCCATCACAATTACATCATCAGTGCTTTGCTCAGAGGTGTTCCTTAAGTGCAGTCTGGGATCTTCTTCATCAAGTGGAACCTTGAAACAAAGAAATACTCCCCTAAGTATGTAGTTCATATTAACATTTAGAAAAGTTTGTACCTTGGTTTCCACATCAACATGAACACTAACCTGACCAGCATTGAGTTTGAGGAAAGTAAAGTATGCACTACAGGACAGTTTATAGAGACTGAAGATTCTGTCTACAACTTTCCTCCAGACTTTAATTAATCCTTCTGTTGCATTTTCATCAAGATCTGAAAGCCAGGGACAACTCGTTAATAACTGGCGCCATATCACATCCACCATATCATCTTCTTCATTGTCCTCATTTTCAGTGATTTGTAGAGTCATATCTTCATCCTAAATGCAAATAAAGGGAAAGCAGATTTGATTAAGTCCTCCAACAATTTCTATAAGCAGTCTTAGTTCCTACGTCAGTTTTTGTCTAGCAACTCATGCAACTGCATTGCTTGATCACATTACCATAGTTCATCCAACAGGTGTCTGACCCCTTAGCTAACAGATGGTTTCTTGTACTGTCTGAATTTTAACTTTAAGACACTTGCAAGAGTTAACATGAATTGCAAGAAGAGGAAAATAAGGTTCATGCTGAAGTGGAACTTTTTTTTAGGCAAGCAAATCTACACTTACTTGAATCCCAGCTGGCCGACACACTGCCTGCCCAAGAATCCCATAGATTTTCTCTTTATCCTCCTCTGCAATGTTGTCTGGAAGCAAGTTCTGAACCTCAGATTTCTCCCGGGGGAGCAGCCGAACACCTTCTCCCTGACTGTAACATGTAATGAATTATTGATCCCCATTACATGAGTATTTGTAGAGCTACGCAAAGTCTATATATTAAAATTTTTGAAGGAAGAAATCGTTACCTCAGAATTAAACTAGCTTTGTTTTACAGAGGGCAAGTAATCAAGAGAATAATCATTTCTCTGCTCACATGCAACTTCAGACCACAAGCAGCAGTGATCATTAAGTACATAGCTAAGGTTTATCTTCAGAAAACCAACTGTGCTGTATAAATTCAAGCATTAAGCTGAATTTACCTGGCATTATCAACTACTTTGCGGCCCCATCTGTAAGCCCAGCTCGCCAGGGCTGCCCAAGACTTGGCTACTTCAGGTGCCTGTACTGAAGACAAGTGATACAGCTGGCCCAAGATGAAGTCTGGTTCTCCAACTCCAATGTTTACTGTGATGGGAGAAATAGAGTAATATGTGTTACAGTATAAAACCTACTTCTGACTTAACACAGAAAATAACACCAAAAAATAATGGGTATACATTGGTTTTTTTTAGTAAAATTAGTACCCAACAGTGCAAAATTTTCCAAAACGCAATTGTTTTTCAGTTCTGACACTGCTTCAAAATAAATCCCAGTTTCCACTCGTCAAGCACCACTGCTGATACTCCACAACTCCTTCCTCTTTCACAGAAAGGTGGAACTGAGGCAAGGAGCTCATGATCTCCAAAGGAGCACAATGCTTCAGAGAGCAGACCTCTGTGAAGTACCCAGGGCACTGTGGTTGTTTGTTTGTGTACATATTTCTTTTCTTTGCCATCAAGTCAGAAAGCACCTACCGTTTAACGTTCACCAACAGCTCTAAAATAATTCTGACTCAGTGTGAGAGGAGCTAAGTTATTTATTAAATCCATATTTAAAGAAAGACAGAGTTTATCTTAACATTTAAAGAAAAGTCTGCTGGAGATTATGAATGAGAACACATTCTGCAGCTACAGCAGAAGTGTTCAGATTACATATAGATTAAAGATCATGACAAAACCTGAAGTACTTTTCATGCTTACAGGGGCCTTAATAACATAAATCCTGTCCATGCTTAAGCCTGAAAGATCTAATTCAAGCTTTAGCAAGCACACAGTCTGGAAGCAAACACACACAGGACAATAGCTGATATCCTCAATACAAAATAAACACATCCCAGTTTCTTCATCAGGCCACCATTACTTGAATGAGAAAAATATGACAGAAATATGAAATATCATTATTAAGGTGTTTGGGATTTTTAACTGTGTATAGTTACCTATTGCACTAAATAGACACCCTTGACAAATGTATTAGGAAAACAAATATATGAGTGATGGAACACCTAGTCTTTATCAACATAGCTAGAGTTGTCCCTCAGCGTAATTATCAGTAGCTAATTTTAAAAAAGAATAATGAGAACAAATTTACCTGTAGATTCACTTTCAATCCTAGGGTATTCATCTTCTAGTGTATTAACAGCTGGCAGATCAATCAAGTTATATATGTTTTTAGACAAGGCAGAGAGACCAGTGTGATTCTGCTGCTGTCGAGCTCTATAGACTTGTTTCAACTGTCCTGAAATCTCTTTCCATTCTGCTTGAATCCATTTAGCCAGTGTGAGAATAGATTTAGCAACTGCATATTCGGCTTTGGCAGATTTGCAGAAAGATATGGCACAAGAACTCAGCATTTCCATGGCATGTGCTGACTGACCTACATATCATGAAAAGCAGATCTTCAGTACACTGTTAACATTATTTAAAACAATTCTGAAATTCAGCACACTTAGATACAGCTCATAGCAATATATTTTTACACAGAAAATTCTCTGTTGAAGTTAGAAACGACAAGCATGAAAAAGCTTGTGAAAACACTTTCCGACAGACAACACCTAATGGGATGAAATCAGTTCCTAATGATACTGCCCTGTTGTGACTTCTTCAAGGTGAGGAGAATTAGCCTGGTTATAAGGAAAACAAGCTCAAGTCGCTACAACATAACACTCACCTGCTGTGTATAACAACTTCGTTTTCTCAATATCAAGTTCAGGACCCCATTTTTCGTCTATCTGACCTGGTGCAGACAATTTTTTGAAGTGCTGGACTAAGTCCTGTGCAGTGGTGGTTTTCCCCAGCTGAACTTCACTGCACTGGGCAAGCAGCCGTGTAGCCAGGGCGATGTTTCCTCGCTTCCGTGCAAACTTGGCTGCTGTTAAGCCCAGTTCCATAAGATGGCTTTTAATTGGGACTGTTGGTTCTGAAGAAGAGAGCAAGACTTTGTAAACAAAAGTGCTGAACCACTATGTAACACACAGAGAATTTCTGCCCAATGTATTCTCAGTAAAAAATTGCTCAGAAATTTAGATGACTTCATTTCTGTCTACAGTATTTATATACCCCATCTCAAACAAAAATTATATCCATAGATCATCTGCTGGGCAAAAGATTTCTTTCCACTATAACCATTCTTCTTAGCTAATGAACCTATTTGTCCCCTGACAGAACTTCTTTGTCCCATTACTACTTCTCATACTGCACATTTAAATGGCTTTCATGACTGTTTTTGAAGACCCATTATTTATAAAGTTGAAGCATTCAAAAGTGAAAGCAGTTAAAGTATGACGTGATGAGCAAGTAAGGGGTTATTAGGAGAGGAATATACAACTATTTAACACTTCAGAATGTTGTTTTTCTTTTTGACACTGTCTCTATCACAGCAGTAGTAAAAAAAACCAGTGAGTAGTAAAGCAAGACACCTGAAGAAAAAAACTTGGCTTTTAAAAAGTACTCCCTCTAAATAATGGAAAAAGACACAACTGCTGCTTTCAGCAGAAGACTGAAGCTCAAATTCTGTATTTAGTTTTCACAGCACCACAATGAGAGCCCACAGACCTTTCAGCTTTTCCATCAGCTGGTTCTGGTAGACCGTGTACCTCAGGGCGTGCATCCAGGGCCGCACATCGTGCTGCTTGCAGGACTTCAGGGCTTCATTGAACAGGGGCACGAGGCAGTCCTGCAAGGGCACAGGAGCTCACAGCTGTCCCGAGAGACAACTTCACTGCAGTGCATTTTCATTTACTGAAATCAATGACCATTGTAGAGCCAACAGTTGTATTGGTAGCCACACTTTATCATTAATTAAGAGAAATACGTTTTACGCTTGATTTTGAGAGGACAACACTAAGAATTGCTCAGAATCAAGCAGAATTGCTTTCTGAACAATGTGACTAGGATTTAGATCTGGAACATTCATAGTGGTTGAAGTTGATATTCAGTTTTTAAATGCTGAAGTGATTTTTTTTATTAGAATATTTCTAAGTTGCTTTCAACCTAAATTACGTGCGTTGTAGGAATAAGTGTTACAGTGTATTCAGAGAAGAATACCAACACTCTGAAAGACATCTACCAATAACACTTCAAAAATACTGTAATTGAAAGAGAGGCATATTTATAACTATAGAAAGAAGTCCAATTGAGACGTAACCTTATAAAAACTTGGCTCAAGACACATTAGTAAACTAAATGAGGTATTTTCACAGTATGATTAACAGTCAAAACAATTAATGCATGTTTAATATTCAATACTCCATGACATGACACAGAAAAAGACATTATCCCAATTTAGGTTTTAAACCCATAGATTTACCTCTGATGTCAGCCTGTTGCAGACAGTGTTTTCCAAAGCAGAAGAACAATACAGCTGCAGAGTGCTCAGCACTGGCAAGGACTGAGACACGGTGAGCGTGGAAAGCCTCAGAGGCCCAATAGCAATGCGGGATGTTTGCTTTAAGTACTTAATTAGATTTCTGAAATAAAAGGAGCAGGACAGTAATTCTTCTTAGCTAGACTTTAAGAGTAAAGTCATATCAAAGTTACTGAAGAAAAACCAAATTCAGTATCTTTAAAAAGATGATGAGAAAGTGTTGCAATATCATACAAGTTACATTACAATACTTTATTATTAAACTGACACGCAGAAGTACTTTATCAACTCATGTACTTTATAAACTACATAAACTCCAAGTTAAACATCATCTTATTTTTCCTCAGTAAGCTTATAACTCACAACAGCTAGAACTGGCAGCAAACTACCATGGATGCTGAAGCTTTACACAGAGTTATATTTAACAAACTAGAACAGTGTGTTACATGAATTCATAGCACATTTCAACTTACTCAGATATTGACTGCCACTTTTGCTCCTGTTCTATGTGGTTTACAGCTGTTGCCAGACACACTGAACTTCTCAAAAGCTGTACTTCAACTGCTTTTTGAAGTTCTCTTGGATCGGGACTTAGCATATTAGGAAGGAGCTTCTTCATGTCTACATGGAGATTAAACAATTGAAACCAACTAGAACTGCCAAATTCTATCAAGTTTCACCATCTGAGAATGCATTTTTGACAGTACGGAAGTTTGGGAAAAAACCCTTTAAAAAATACATATTTTATATATGTATGTATTCATATTAGAAATTAATCACAGATTACTTATAAACAGTCACATTAACTCCAGAAAACACATTTGCATCAACATTTAGGATGACCACTGCCAATCATTTCGAAGCTTGATTCATAAAGTTTATGGTCAGTCCACTGAACACAGCAAACTGCATTCAGAAGTTTCAGTCTGTCATTTATAGAGACAGATACGTGAAGAAATATTTATTTTTGCATTTGAAGTAAATGTTAATTTAGGCATTTGTACCTATTTTTTCTTTGGATCCCCCTGCAAGCAGGTTGATATTTTCTCCTGGTAATAATTCTAGTTGTTCAGTGCATTCAGTAAGTTGTCCAGACTCAAAGCTGCTCAAAGATCTGCAATTCAACGTTTATAGTTTTATTTTCACATCTCTTACTTCACTCCAGTTGCTAAGTATAATATACAGCAAAAAGAAAAGACTCAAGACTAACTCCAAATCCTAGAGCGCACTTATGGTTAATTCTCAGCAAAAATCTCAATTATACAAACATCAATACAAGGCACTGGCTCTGCACCAAGTGAATGAATCCAGTACCGCAGTGAAAGAAGAGCCCCTTTCCCTGACAGAAAATGCCCCCTTTTCAGACCTGCAGGATTTAATTTCACTGCTTCCTTCTGTGCTTTTATTTTCAAGTCAAGACATTTCAGCCAAAAGGATTTTACTGTTTACTACAATCATGGAAGAATGGAAAGCAATCAGGTTGTCAAATAAAGGATCCTTAAACTTTGAAGGGCTATTCAATGTCAAAAGTATTTTTTCACAAACCAGAAAAGTATCAAAGGTCAGGAAATACATGCACAACCTACAATTCTAATTTTCTTTTTAAAAATAAACAAAATTCAGAAATAAAGCAGCCAAGACCACTTCTTTCCTATACTTTTTACATTACATTAATAAATTGGGATTTTTTTTAAGAACTGTACCACTGAAATACATTTTATTTAAGTTGTGCAAAAGGATGCATCTTCTGCTGAGTGAAGCAGAATAAATTTGGTATCTTTTATTAATAAATTGGGATTTTTTTCTTGAATACTAAGCAGCCTCAGCAGCCTGAAAGCTACAGCAGCTGTTTAGAATGATATTACCTCCCCACTCATCTGTAAGTGTCACGACCAAGTTTTCACCCTCCCAAGAACACACCTTTCTTCTTTGCATGCCTCTACTTAGAAACTGACACCCTATTTTTAAAATCCATTAAAACTTTAATATTTCAGTTGCAAAATAATGAACTCTAAGGTACTGCTGAATAAATTAATTATGCCCTTACTTTATGTAGTTAAAATCTGCTTTCAGGTTGATTGAGGTATTACTATTGCTTTTCTTCAGTTCGTGGACCATGTTTTGCCACTCCTGAACAGCAGACCAGTCAGCAATGGAAATGTAACATTCACATGCCTTGTTACCCAGGTAGTTTATCACTTCAGGTGAAGAGTCACTCGGCTTAGTTAGAACAGTTTTTCTAGTTTCTCCTGTAAAATGAAAGAAATTTATATAAACACGCACTTAGATACGTATTTTAAAATAGCAGTTCTATTACCCAAACACTGTTTCTATGTCTTTTGCAAGAAAAACTCTTAAGTTAAAAAAAATCAAATAGTTACACAACTTTTACAGTATTCTTCCACTGACACTTTTTCTAAGGGAAAAAAGAACCTTTTCAAAAGACATTTTGAAAAAATTTGGTTCATATCTGTAAAGGAGCATCAAAACAGAAAAACAGAACAACTAAATTAGGAACAAAAAAGGTCCATTTTTAAAGATGAAACAGAATACTGCAACCAAGTCTTAGTAGCTAAAAACCTCTTTGTAACTAGTGCATTTATGATACAATTATGTCAAACACGAAGGTTTAATTTTGATGATATAAAATAAACTGATTTAAATTAGTAAGTTATAAAGTATTTTACCTATTACCTTTAGTTTCATTCAGCTACACCTTAGCACTGCAAACCCTCCTACCTACACATAATATTGGTTTCAAGGGCGCTAAGTGGTTCAGTTTAACTGCAGACAGAAACAGGTTTTCAGATTTCAGAGTCAGCCTGATGTATGTATCAATACATAATTCAATGTCTGTATCATTGAATGTCCTCATTTTATGCACACACATTTACACGATTGCTTTTCTCTTCAAAAGAAAACAAACACTGACCATTCAAGGAATGCTTTGGGCTGGCATTATTCACACTGTTTGAATTGGCCAACTTCAGAACAGTCTTGTCAAAGCCTGTTATACAGCAATCCACTCCAGTCATGGAGCACAGGTGCTCCTGGTATTCCGCAGTTGCTTTTTCAAACCTAGAACAGTTTAATATTTCAGTCAGCATCTTAAAGAACCAGGCTAGGGCTTTTTGTAAATAGACTAGATTCCGAGCATTATTCTACCCCAATACTCAAAAAGCTCATATCACCTTCAGCAAAAGAAAGGGATTAAGACAGGATACAAGTTTACTGGCTGAATTTCCTGGTTATAGCATAGGATAAAAGCTGGCCCATACAAGTTTTTATGTCAACTTCAAATCAAGTAGAGACAGAAGAAAATAAATGAGTTTTATATTTGACTGTCACAATTTTAACCTGAACGAGTAGAGCTGAATACTGATTAAATACGTATCATTATTAAAGGATTGCAGCACTGGGTCTAGGGCAACAATTCACACCTGATCCTTGACATTTCTGAGAAACTTCTCACCTACTACAAAACTGTATGTGATTTTAAGAACTTTACAAAAATGGGAAAAAGACAGTTACAAATTTAAAACATCTTTTTTGTTTGTTTGGGGATTTTCACATGGAAGGTAATTAATGAAAGGTGTCCTTTTTCATTCCGTACAGAAGAAAGGATGCATTCCTTTAAGGAGATGAAAACACCACAGTCAAGGCACACCCTGTCTGGAACGATGACCCACTTACTTGGATCTGTACCCAAAGATTCTACTGCAATAGACAGAGAAGCCACTTTTCAAATGTGAACTAAAACTGCAAAGCAAGTCCCTCTCTTGGCAAAGTGAGGCACGTAATCAGATCAGATCACAAAGTGATCAGAAACTTCACTAGAAAATATTTAAATTAGCAACATTTTGCAATGGAAAATTAAATACAATACAGAAACAACATTACTGTGTAGGAAAAACTAAGAAAAGCAATTTAAGAACACAAGTTATATTCAAGTCCTGGCAGTTTAGTTAAAACACCTGAAAGAGCTAGATGCATTAGGTATCTCTGAATAGATACACTGACTATAATTGAAACTGCATCAGCTGCCTTGACTTGTGCCACAATTTAAAAGACTCAGAAGTAGAATTTTCCATAGAAGGGAAAAATGTCCCAAGTTTGTAGCATGCCGTTATTAGTGAAAACTCACCGCCCTTCTGCTTGCTGAGCCACGGAATTGATCCAGGAGAGACTCTTCCCAACTACAGCAGAAGACCAGACAGCAATACCCTGAATAGCTTCAGGACAGTGAAGCTCACATAATGCTTCTACCAGCATCATAATTGTCACTTCCAATTCATTTCCCTAAATCCAAACCAAAAGTGTTATTTAACAAAGCTCATCTATGGCAAGAGCCACATATCTGTGGGTAAATACTCAGAAAAGGTGAAGCAGTATTTCATTATATGCATCTATGAGTGCTCCTCATATCCATCCACTGCACTGCTTTTGGAAAAGCACAGGAGCCAAGGGAGGAGCACGTGCTGTGAATGCCCAGCCTGAGCATCAGTGGTTAACAATCACTGCGTGGTGGTTTGCACCTCCATGGAGTTCACTAAGGAGCAGGAAGCTACAAAGATCTATCAAACCTCCTTTGGTAAAACATTTAAGCAAATCAAGTCATGTACTGAAGAAATATTCATCCTTTTCAAGAAGGTTTTAACTACTTTGTCCACCCATCCCACCCCTGCATTTATCTGCTAGTTAGAGGAAGGACATGCCCAGGACAAAACCCTACTTCTCCTCATACCCACGGGTGAGCAAAGACATCACACTACCACAGGCCTGGGCTGGCCTCAATCTAATGCAACAACAGTTTCACAAGGTTTCCACTAAATCAGAAATTGCTCAATTGAAACTGTGAATGAACTATAGCATTCATTTATGTGTAGTATTTGACCACATGTCTACAGTTCATCCTACAACCACAATAAAAACATACAAATTAAACACGTGGCTTTAAATAACTCATTCTTTTACAACCAGTTAGTTTAAGAAGTACTGACTGTCTTAGCTTAGTTATTCTAGAATATCATGGTGAATATTTTTGCAATAGCCCACAGAGTTTGAAAAGAGAGTACCTGAGAGATAGTATTATTAGTTTTCATTTCTGTGAGTAAATCAAATCCATGCCTGACTGTCACAGCAGGCTGGCCAGCCAGCAATCCAACTCTCATGATGGAAAGTCTAATCCGTGTCAGCCAATCCTGGCATGTCTGACGATTGGTATAAAAGAATGTCCTGATAACCTTCAGAGACAGAAAAGAACTTTCACAACAACATTCTTCTGTACAAACCAAAATAGTTAAGTAGTTGATATTTATATCAAAGGCAGAAAGGTTTCTTTTCTCCAATTTTCAATTGAAAGATGAAGAAACAGGTAAAATTCTGCATCTTTAATTTTATTCTTGTAAATGGTCTGAAATCACACGTAGCATGCAACTGGCCAGGCACACTGGCAAGCCAGAAGTCTTAATGTGAACTGTCTATAAGTTAAGTGTTACTGTCACATTGAAGTCTGGTAATTATACAGCTTATTTCAAGAGCCAAGAATGTCTTGCACTTAGAACTACACAAAAGGGCAGGTTGGTAATAAGTAATTACTACATTCCTCAAAAAGCAATGCAAACCCTCAAGTAACTGTGTTACTTTATAACAGGATTGCTGACAATCTACAAATAAGGGACTGGTACAAATCAGAGGTCCTACAGGCTTCCTGGGTTTGTACCAGTACACAAGCTGGTACTCCAGCAACAAAGCCTGGTTTAACATGTTCTGTAGCAATAAGCCAAAGTCAAAGCCTGAGTTTTTTAAGAGTCTCAAACTTTGTTTGAGAAGTTTTTCTGAAATTCCATGACTAAGAACTGAACAACCCTGAAAACACAGCTCATTCAACAGACTGTTCCAAGCAACATCCACACTGTAAGACAGACAAACCTTGGGTGGAGAGGTAAGGGCATTGGCACATCCTTCATATGCATTGTACATCAATTTTTCCAAGTTCTCCAAATACTGCAGAAGGAGAACAAGCCTAAGCTGGTTGCTGCTGTGTCCTTCATCATTGTCTGCAGTAGTCCACTGGCTAACATCTTGATCAGGGTTTAACGTGTGGGCTGCCAGGCTCCTAATAATACCTACACATTTTACCAAAACATGGGGAAAAAACAGTTACCAGATGATATTGTATTTGAAGTGGCAAGGGACAGCAATGCTATCTCTCAAAATCTAACACAAGTTAGCAGTAATTATACAGCATCTTTAAAATCTATAAGCACTGGAAAAAAAAAGCCATTGTGCTCCTTGCCTTGGACATGAAGACCTTGGCTTCACAACCTTACCAAAAATCTCATTAAAATAAAGTGTATTTTTTACTTTACCTTCAATTGTTTGAAATGTATCTTGGGCTCTCCCCAGAGGAGTTCTTAGCTTCGAGAGAACAGTGAACTGAGCTGCTTCCCAGACAGCCCATTGCCACAGCACAGCATCAGTCTTCAGCAGGTTCCGAGGGATGGTTGGCTGATCTCTCTTATCTAGTCTTTGACAGCTATAGAACAACCTTTCTAACCAATTATCCTTCCTGAAAGAAAACATCAGCACATTAACACAAGTTTATACACACTTCATCTCCCTCCTGCTCACAAACAAATCTCCCAAAACTCATTTCCAAGCAGCAACGTACATAGGAAAATATGCCAAAAGGTGTGTATGTAAGATGTTTATAAATATTTAGAAGTATAAAAAAAGATTGAAAGTAAAGCAATGTAGTTTGTAATGATAATTATAGATTTTAAACTAAATATAACTTGGACTTGTTTACTAGAAAGTCAACATTGACAGATTTCAGTTCTACAGGAAGTTCTTACCCAGTTCGGTGGAGGTTTCCATACAAAATAAAACTAATGACATCAGAGAAATCCTGTGGGTGGAATGTATTACTTGGAGCTTTGCTCATGTGACTTCTTATAGCCAAAGAAATTTCTTGTATTTCAGTGTGGGTACGGTTACTGCAGGAAGAAGGGGAGAGGGAAAACAACCCATGCTATAATGTACTTAAATAAATCAAAAAAAGTTGTGTAGAAGAGTTACACACACACAATACATATATATGTAATGACTGGAACTAACTATACACTTTGGTATTAATACAAGTGCTTTCAGAGTTCAGGTCTTCAAGACAAATTATGGGACATAATATTGCTCAAATTGTAGGACATGATATTGCTGAAGCTCTGGATAACATGGACCTTACAAGCATTTAGCATTTGCTCCAAGAAGTGATGCACAGCTTATCAAATTTGTTAATTCCTTTGTGTACTACACCCTGTTCTTAGACCTGAGAAAGTGTAGGAGAGGTAGCAAGACACTTAGAACCACAATCACCAGGGTTGGATGAGACCCTTAAGACATCAAGTCCAACCATCAGCCCAGAACCACCATTGCAAGCTCACACTTTTTGAGTTTAAACTTATACAGTACGATGACTTTCCAATGGCATTATTTTTCAGGTTAAGTGTCAGGGAAGAAACTAAACCATTATTTACACTGAAGTTGATCTGAGCAACTTACCTCAACACAACATCTAAAGGAATTGACTTCAGCAGTTTTCCAAAAGCTTGTCTCACACGAGCACCACTGTGGACCAGCTGAACACGACACACATCAACACACCTGCAACACCAAAAAGGAAAGGGGTGTTAACATCTCCATTACCAGCATAATTCAAATAACACACACAACTCCGTGCAAGTACCTTTGTAAAAGGTCATCTGGGAGGGAGGAAGACAGGGCATGGAGGCTACTACATGCTTGAAGACAAATGTTCACATCTTCCAGAAGTGCTGAATTAAGGAGTTAAAAGGAGAAAAAAAAGTTATTCTTGCTGGAATTAGGTAACTTCTGCACTACTCTGCATTTGTCCCCATATTATTGTTTAAAGGAAATTGAAAACATCACATCCTGTCATGGAACTGTTGCAGTGCTTTTGATAGAGTAATGATTTGTGACTGGGACATTGATCTACCAAAAATGTCAGTGATGTGTCAAATCTCTTCAGATTGCATTTTATTTTAGGGAAATTAGTTGTTTAAGTAACAGGCAGGGATCCACTTTAAAAAAAATTATAAAAAGAGAGTAAGTTCTTGCACAATACAACCTTGAAGCATCCTTAAAGTAAATGCAACAAGTACAGTTGCTACTATCAGTGGGACAAGGCCATTTATACACTTAATTTTGAAATGCAAGACAGTTAAGTAAAAATATGCAATATCTTACTGTTTGCTAAAAGTCCTTTGCAAAACTTATGAAAAGATGGGAGAGAAAATAACGGTGTATATGTTTCTGATTTCTTCATCAGAAGAGCCACTTCCAAAGCCCACGTTGTAAGCAGTTTCCTTCAAAATTCAAGAGTATTAGTCACTCTACACAGTTACAGAAAGGTACTTTCTAATAAAACTTAAACCACTTCACTTGCACATTAGTATTATACCATAGCTCATACTTTTTAACCAAGGTATTTCTTAACTTTAAAAACGCAACCAGCTTTCACAGCATTTTGGTAACGCAGGATGGCAACTATTGCAAAAGGGTACTTTAAGTGAGTAAACCCTTTCTTTCAGTGAAGTTTGATAGCTCTGCTTCTATTGGATAGATCTTAGGATGGTTTAAACTTTTCTAGTTTTCATGTATAAAAATAAGCAGCTACTTTTTCCCACAATTTCTTTAATAATGTTTAGAAAAAAACCCAAACAAATATTTGACTGGTTAAGTTAACCCCAGGTTTTACAAATTTAAATTACCCTGGTTTCTGAATTAATGTATTCTACTGAACAAAAAAAAATTCCCAATTTCTAAGAAAATTTTCCTTACCTGGTGTCTTGAGTAAGGTTATCCTTCTTAAGCAGTAGCCCCAAAAGGTTCAGTATGATTGAGAAATGTTTTTTTGTTGCTGTAGTTACAGTACTTATAACTGCTCCATCAAACAGAGAGGGAGAGGAGGAACTGAGGCTACTGGATATGAAATGGTCGTGCCTGAAAAGGCAAGGAAAAACAAACTGTAAAATTACCCCAAGATTAGGGATACTTCCCTGAAGTTCCCAGGAGGAGAGAAAACAACAACAATCAGCAGCAAAAGTTAAACAAACACATACACAAATCACACTATGTCAAAATCCACATATTTTGATCCCTAGCCTAAAAGAACAAAGCTACAATTTGCCATCAGTCCATGCAGGCCAGGAACCCGTTCTCAACTGTGTCTGGTATCCAATGCTTAGTGAAAATCCACCACAACTAAGAGTGGAAAGAGGAACAGTTAAACTGGTATATTCCCCTTACTTTGACAACAGTTTGGATTCATAAGGTCTGAATACATATGTTGTTTATATCTCATTACCTCTCCTAGATCTCTCAGTAAGCAAAATAGCAAATAATCTTTCCTCATTTACTTTAGTAGAGTTCTCCCTCAGTTATCCATATTCAAACACATGATTTCTAATCTGCCTTTGAATAAAAGGCCAACTTTAAGCCAGGATATGCTTTCCTGGCTGAGATACAGCTTCCCTGCAATTAATGAAAGTAAAAAGTGATCTGGGAAGTTTGGGCAAAAGCTTGGTTGTATCAACCTATTTAAATTCATCCCTCCAACAATACATTCTATTCAGAGCAGTCCATCCTAGTGCTCGTAAAAGACTGCAGCATTACTGAACCTCCTACCTGGAGCAGTGTGAGTACAGGGTGTAGAGCACTGCATACTGGACAGCAGGGAAGTGAACTGCTATGTCACCGTGGACAATCATCAGGTTTTTGCTCAGCAGTGCAAACACCGTCGGCGAAAGGGCCCACATCTACAAAACAATTGCAACACAAGCACAGAGACATGACAAGGAGGATGCACTTTTAACTGTAATTGTCATACCATTAATTAATGTCTTTTGCTTTTTCCCCACAGGAAATAGTTTAACTCTATTATTTTCCGACTATCATTATTTTCTTTGCCACTTTTTAGAATTCTGGTAAAAGCAGTTCATGTTTTTATATGGAAAGATCTGGGAAGTGTTCTCATATGGCTGATATACCACCAAAGGACACACTACAGCTGCTTTTATTTGTCTTGATTTTCAAAAGCAATTACTATGATGATCTTAGCATTAAACCATTAATAACCCTGATAGGATCCTCTTCCTTAGAAACTGCTTTTCTTTATGCACCAAGCAGAGGTACAATCCACCCACTGTTTCCACGAAGTTTTAATACTGGAAGTTTTTCTAGAACTTAGGAAACTCTGAGACAAATATGATCATTTTAGTTACACATATGTGTCCTACTGGTGCAATACAATAATTTTAAGTAATAAAGTATTTTTTACTCTTACTGAACAAACTGTCTGTAGAGTTTTTACTCACCCCAATTAATGAGTTCTTAGCATTTCCAATAGTACTTAGAGCACTGAGGTCAAATATAACAACAAACTTGGCATTATCCACATTGGATATAAGCTTCTTGAAAGAGTCATGCTGGATTTCAGAACAGGCCTCAGGAAGATGTAAACTATGGAGAAGACTATTTAAAGCACAGGTCATTTCTCCTAGAATCAACCTGTAAGCAGTCTCCAGAACAGGAATGTTCTTCAGGCTCAATACAGCTTGGTATACAGCAAGGGCTGCTGCAACAACCTTGAGAACATAATTACAGCAATAATTGATTAGAACAAATCATGAAACATACTAACCAGCAACAAAGAATTAAAAATTACTCTTCTTTATTTATGAATAGCTTAGTCTGATACACATACCTATCTTCAGTTTTCTGTACCTGTTACTTACAGAATCTACTAATTATTTTCTTGATCATCCACCTAACACGCTGAGTATCAGAGCCAGATGAACTAAGGACTTCTCTATGTGGAATGATGGCAAAATTACCAATTTCTTTTCAAAACTAAATGCTAAAACCAAGAAGTAGCTATATCCGCCTTTTCAGAAGTTTCAGATATTCAGTTAGACTAAAAAACATATTTAAGATGAGCTAAGTTTCACAGCTTAATATATTCTAGGAAGTGCATGAAGGCTGTTGGAATACACCTGTAGAAGTTACTTACTCTTACCTCTTTCTCCTTATGATAACGAAGAACAAGTAGTTTAGACTCTGGTATAAATAATTTCTCTACAAATGATGATGGTAGTTTTGTATTTATTTGTTCAACAATCTGGGGATAAAAACCAAAATAAGTATCTTTACCTGAACTTTTACTAATTATTAAAGATTAATCAAAATACTGTTTTTCTAGTCCCCTACAATAATAAAAAACATGTACAAACCAGTGTCAACAGATTGAGGACCGAAATGACGTAGTCAGTGCCACAAGTCTGGCAATTCTCCATTTGATCTAACCCATAGGTGATGACCATGTCGCAGTGTATGGTCATACTGGGATCCAGGCTGCCCAGTAAAACCCCAACACACTCGTTGGCAGCAGTAAGCACAGCTTCAGAGAAGAACACTTGGTTTGCTGCAGTCACACATCTCATTACTCTGTACAGAACCTGCAAAATTAAAAACACAACTGAGTTAAACTCCATTAAAAAGGGATGCTATTTAACTGTATTCACATCCATTTGATATCCTGTCCCATCACCTACTCTGCAGCTTGGTCAATTCTATCCTGAATAATCTTGGCATTACATTTCAGAAGTGTAAGAAAAAAACTTTCAACTGCTTGGTTTCTAATTCAGTTCAAGACCTACAAAACCTAAGTTCATTATTCACAATTCTGTTCAGTTCCAACTAATGCCGACAGAACTCTGCTTGAAAAAGACAGACTAGTTTTCTTGAGCTTTTCTCAAAAGAATCCTCTGCAGATTAAAGCAGAAGTTACATAACTGTCTTGTCTTCAACTAGGAAATCCATACACTTATTTATCCAAGAAGTTGTGTCCCTCACAAAATTCTGCAAGGGCATCAATTCCAGTTGTGCAGGTCATCCAGAAACCACAAGACTTTGACTGCAGGTATTTTTATCTTACCTCCTCACCTGTTACAGAACTATAGCAGCTACTTAGCATATTATATAATATTTATTCTGAGTTTACCCCATCCCATAGAGCTAGAGAAGTTTGCTAGAAGATTTAACAGATACAATTGCAACAGGAATAAAAACCACCACATGTTATAAAATCAAACTCCTAACTAGAATTCAAGTTTCTATAGCAGCACAGTTATCTGAATAAACAGTAACATGGTTTCAAAGATAACAAGCGAACTTAGCCACGTGAAGTTAAAATGCCTAAAAAAGATCATTTCTGACACGATTCCCATGTGCCACTATCATGATCTATACTTCAATAAAATTATTGTAGCATATTTCTTCAAAAAAGTAGATTTACTCAAAGCTGAGAATATACATATTCAGGTAACTAAACAAGCTCAGTGAATGGCGTTGCTGTAAGGTGACAGATCAGGTGACAAGCAGAGAGAACAAAGAGAACGGGGTTCTTACATCAGTTACGTAAGCCTCGGTAATTGGTGGTCCTCGGATGGGGCTGAAGCGCTCCCCGATGCTCCTCACCACCGTGCTGAACACCCGAAGGAGGGCAGCCAGCTTGGGCAGCGACACCGAGGGAGGAGGAATATCCTCATCTGCTGACTCCCCAGAAGCCACGTGGCTGAGGTCCTGCAGCACACCAGGTTAATGGATCAGCACACATCTTTAACTTACACAAGGGTAAAATATCAAAATATGGGACTGAAAATGCTTCATCTCTATTCCAGACATTAAACTGTACAATCCAATTACAGGTGTATTTATCCAGTACCTCTTCACTACACACACACGGGGAGGTGGGATATAGGCACACAATGGCAATGGGAAGTCACAGAGTAGCAATGAGTTTATCCACTGAAACAAAGTACTCAGACTATATCTTGTAAATTAAACCAGAGGTTTAAGTTCCTGGTCTCTGGCACACGATCATCCATACTGCTGCACTGTTGTAACAGTTGTCTGCACACTTCTACCACTCTCCCAAAACACTCCTATCCCCATACTGGAGTCAAGGTGTTTGACTGGCCATTCCCATCACACGTGCAAACTAAGCTGATCTGGAGACTAAGAGTTTACTAACAGACTGCTCCCTGCCAGCTGGCACCGGTGCCTGGGAACATGCCCAGAAGTGCTGATCCCATCAGTTCAGCCGCAGCCTTGGTCCACCCCACGGTGAGATAAGAAACACTGGCTGGGAGCACCTCCTCCATCTCAGCACACGTTATCTTAACACTCTTTGTGACCAGGAACACACACATTGACCAGTGCAGCAGCCAACTCGATAAGCAGTGATTTTCTGCACTGTGAATCCTAGAGCAGAAGCCCTGGTGTACACAGAAGGACACCGGCCAAATTTCTGATTCTACTTTGAGTGAAACAAATTGTGCTCCAAGTACAATTGTACCTACAGGATCTGCATGTTAACATACACAGCACAGTATAATCTACCTGTAAGTATGTATTTTTATGAGCACACACACCTTAAAAGACAGCACTCTCCCCCCCCCAATCCCAAAGCTCTTCCTTTACTGAAAGCATCAGATAAACTCTATGCCCTGTTAACTAAGAAAAGGTTACAAAGTCAAAATGAGGTATGTTAAATGAATATAATCTAGTTTTCAATCAGATCCTGCTGCTTTATCTCCTGCACAATATAATCTGCTGCTTTATTTTAAAAAAGACAGATTTATCATTAGTCTTTTGATGCATTAAGATTTCCTCTCTACCCCCAAACGTTACTAGTTCTCAAACACCCTGAGGCTGGATAATTAAAGAATACACCAAGGAAAGACCAAGAATTGTCTTCACATCAGGTCTTTAAAAATGAAGGCACTCCTGTTTGGCCAATTGTTTATAGTTTTATTACAAAATGATATTCTCCATCAACAATGGCTGAAGGCCTGGTTGTGAAACTAATGAAATAGTTAATGAGTATTTGTGCAGTTGGTCACTGTACGTGACTGAAGTAGACTCTATAATTTGGTCCTCTTTGCCCCAGGAAAGCCACGTAATTTTATTATCTACAAATGTAATACAGCCATAAAAATCACAGCTGTGGATTCATTAAGAAAACCATAACAGTTAACTCTGGTATATACCATAAAGTCTTGTTTACCTCAGCATAAGCTTCCATATCTTCCAAAAACTGACCCAAGAGTGTGGTAGAAAAAGTAAGATCAGCCACCCAGAAGGGCTCCAAGCTCTGCAGCCATCCTATATAAAAATACCAAGCCAATTTATAAAGGGTAACATACAATCGTTAAATTTTAGTTGCATATTGCTGAGGGAAAAGTTGCTGAGAGCTAAGAGAAGGTCATCCACATGAAAACACTAACACTAGATGTTTTTAAAATAAATATAAATTGTATCTCCTTCTTCTGTCCTTTTGCAGAAATAGTTTTAAGATTCAGATCTGTCCCACAGCAGTTAAACAGTAAGGATAGAATCTAGGACTATGACACAAGAAACGTAATAGATGCTGTGTCTCCCAAGAAAACTGATAAAGCTATAGGAAAAACTTTCCTCATTTTTACAATGCCAGTACAGTATCTTTACCACCAACATCTCCTAAAAGTACTTAGGAAAAAATATATCTTTTCACAGGGAATATACTAAGACCTACAAATTTATTAAAGACTGTTATAAAAACAAATGGTGTTTAAATGTACCCTGAATAAAGCATCCTATTTTCCCTGAATTATTATAAAATGGTAAATGCAAATTTACTAAGAATTTAGCAACAAAGTCTCTTGCTGTGTAGCCAGAGACTCAATTTGATTTTATGTCAACTTGCACATCAGTAGAACCAAACTTGTATAAGTAAATGCACAACATCTGCAAGCCAGAGCAGCCTCTGAGACTCTCCATGAGCTCCTCTGGCCAAACTTACCAGAGACCTGTTGTGTCAAAGAAGGTTTCTGAGTGTGATCTATGTGCCACCCAACCAGTATGTCCACTGTGTCCTGGAAAGCAATTGTGAAAACAGAGTAGTTACCCAATTTGCTTCAACAACACTTCTATTCAAGAAAGAAAACACAGAGGACGAAGAAAGCTTACCCTAAAATTGGTGCTGAAAATGTGTGGGTAGCATCGAGACACCAAAAGGATGCACTTGACACACTTGCACAGCAATTCTGGTGTATCAACATTTTCTAGGATGGACTGCAGGCTGGTCATTACAAGCTGGAAAATAAAGCAAAGCCACCAGACATTTCACTTCATTAAAACATGTGAGAGAACACATTGTAACTACTTTGATTCAAAGAACAAAACTCTACTCTTTCTGCAAAAACAAAATGTAAAAAGCATCATATATACTGCATGAAAATAATCACTTCAAGGAGGCATTTGCTTAAAACATGGCAGAGCCAGGGAAAACTTTTCTTTAGTTCTTTAGCCACAGAACAACTATGAGTTGTTTTAAGTCCTATTTCTCCTGCTGAAGCTTTTTGGCTCTGCAAAGTAACTCTTAAACTGGAGCACAGACCTGCCCATAGCTGTTCTACACCCAAAATAAGAGACCCTAAAACCTGAACAAGGGGACCACATCTTGTCTGCACACATCCTACTCCCTCTCAGATCTAGCCACAATTCAAGTTAGAAACTGTAAATAGGAGGTACCACAAAACAATAAAAAGGTTGGGTTTTGTGTACTATTCCACTTCAGTTCTCTTTTTGGTCTCAACAAGATTCTTCTTCTTGGATCTGCCATAAATACTAGAAAGTTGCATCAAAATATGTATCAGCCTCCAAAGACCTGTCATTCTTTTCTAATATAACCAGAATCAAAGAATCCCATTCAGCCAGCAAGTTCCCTCCCAGTCATAATGATATTTACTTATTACGTCAGTATAGAATCACTTGTAGTTCATTCCAGTTTAAAAAGTTAATTCAAGCATTGCACTGAGAAAATCATTAATAATCCTGTTTTAACTTGTAGTCTTACCTGCATTAAAGACGAAAATGCTTTCTTTTCTCCTACAGTCTCTAGTGCTTTGTAGGTTGCACACAAATAAAGAAGTTTAACTTCATCTTTTGTGGATGAACTGAATTTGCTAAAAATCCATTTAAAGATCTTCTCAGCCTCGTAGCTCAGAGAAGCACAAAGAAGGCCAAGACAGCAAGCTCCTTCCTGTCTCAATTCTTGAAGCAATTTGCTACTGCAATTTTCAGAGAGAAAAAAGAGAAACTTGGGATCTCCAGCCATGACAGCAGAACAGAAGCATGAACAAAATAAAGTGTTTTCTAAACCAAAATAAAACATATGCAGAAATGAAGCCGCTTCTCTCCAACGTCATGGCAGCAGTGGCAAAGCTAAAATAAAATTCTAAGAAATATTATTTCTATGGAGTAAGTCAACTTGAAAAAAAGCATGGAACAAACGCGCTGCTCTACTTGCAACACGCTATCCAACAGAAACAGTTCTTACTGTGCAGCTGACTGGGTAATAACACTGACCTAGGCACCTAAAAGCCCAAATAAACCTGAGCATCCTCTACATACACTCTTAATTGGATGTAAATGAATCAGCTTGTAAAAAAACTGCAGCTCATTTTGGAGGCTGCACCACCACAGCAGTGCAGAGCTACCCCAGCTAACTGAGCACACCTGGGCCAGACTCCACACCACCTACCAAAGCCACACTGCTGCCTTCACGTTCTCTCCAGGGGAAGTGCACTCTGGACAGCCCAACAGTCTTGTTGATATGCCTAAGAATCTTTACTCTCCCTTAATTTCATTCTGTTCCTGCAATGGGACACCCATGCAAAACTAGTGAATTAACTTCTTTCAACCTTACCCTGTACAGCATTTTCCCAGCTTACCTTTCATTGAGTACATCATGAATGGCAGTCAGGATATTATCCAGTTGTTTAACTAGTACCTGTAACACAAGATACATAAAAGGCTTAAGCATAGTCATTGCCCAATACTGTCTCCACAATAGGTCCTGTTTACACCCACAATAAACACAGCACTGCCAGTTCTCCTTGCCAAGGGAATGCCATTATGCTTTCCATGGCCACTGAAGACTAGCATGAACTATATTAAGCAATACTGCAATATTATCCTAGATGTTTTATTTGATATTTATTTACAGTAGCCATGAAAATGCTGGCAGCCTGCTATCAAGGTCTGTTCTAAGTTTAGTTCTTGCTGATAACATTGCATCACGATGGACGACTCATCATACAGCTCATGAGTAACATCTACTGAAGGCCAAATCTCTAATACTAGTAAATCAATTGTATCACCAGAAAATTTCATGGAACACATAATATAATCTGAGGTATTATAGTTTCTACCTAGGCAACCCTGCATTTCAGTAAAATGGAATACAATTTTGGGGATGGAGCATTACTGATGAAGCAGTTCTCAGTAAACATAACCAGAAAGACTTGTTTTCCTAATATGCACTAACCCCCACCACCTTAGTGGGTTGTTTGAAAAACCATACATTAGCTGCAACTGTATAATATATTAACAGGAAATTTTCTTGACAAGTTACTAAAAAGGTTTGGTCTCTTTTCTTCAGAAAGACATTCATCTTTAACACAGTGCATGGTACTCAGTTTTTGTTGTAAGTTTTGAGCAATGTGATGCTTTTGAGGTGGGGGGACAGAGACATCCACAGGCTTGACCCCTCAGAACTCATAAGGGCATTTTAAAAACGTGTCTAGTGTTTGCAAAAGAAGCTAAAAAGGAAAAGGCATCTATATAATTTAGAAGGTAAAGCAGGACACCATTAGATGACAAGTGACTACTGACTTCTACTACTTTATTTTGAACTCGTATTTCAACCCTGAAGATGAAAAGAACTCAGTTAAACTACACTTACTAGTGTCAAGAACTGCAGGAACTACTGCTAGGTTAGACACTGTCCATTGTAAAGTTTTGGCCTTGATATCATTTGACATCTGATCTTATTCTCATTAGTGAGCTCAGAGAAGCTTAACCAAAAGTTTCTCGGTGACAGACTTTTAATATTCTGACCACTAACAAAGTTTGTCACCACTGAGTTAGACACTGGAATTGCAATTTCAGTATGTTCTGAGATACCAATAAACCTAAATAAAATGCAGTTACAAAATAAAACTTAAAAATGGGGAAAACCTCATGGAGAATAATGGAAGTAACTGAAAAAAATAACCACAGCATAACTGTGGGAAGCATTTACTTCCAAAACCCTTGTAGTAACAAGAGGAAAGCTGAAGTGTTAACCAGGCTTGCATGGGGGCTGCTTACACCGAGGTGCACAAACTGGAATACTCCCCATGTTCAAGTCTCATGTCCTTTGGAAAGGAGCACAATTACCACTGGTTAATTACACACAATGAGAAAATGAATCAATTTCTTATAAATAAGGACAGACCCAGATCCCACAGCTAAAGTATCAGAGCACTGCTTGCAAATGAGTGGCAGGATATTAAACCATCACTTCCTGCTTTTTAGTACTTGGAGAACTCTTAAGCTCTCCAAAACAGTGGGGGAGATGTGTCAGACGAAGTGCTCTTTAATATTTCATTTCAAAATAACTAATATTAAAAATGTATACCCACAGCAGGATACTTCCCTTCCCATCCCCAAATCCTTAAAAACCACTTGAGGACATTAGAGACTTCAACAAACCATCAAAAATCCTAAAGATGTAATGAAAACAAATTCCCTTCCCATGAAAGGGAACCCACATACAGAGATGTTCAGTTAAAAAGCTGAGTAGCTCTAAGATGAGCTGTTCACAAGACTAAATACCTGTGTATTTTTAATTTAAAATACAGAAACAGTTCTTGAAAAAGACAACACTTCCTTTTCCCTCTGCGTCCTTGCAGAGGGATCCAGAGGCCATTTGTAAGACCAGCCAAAGCCACACACAAGCCATGTGAATTCCTACAGCTGTTCAGCAGCTTGGTCTAAGGCAACACACCACAGTAACACCTTTCCTGAATTACAGAAACAAGACACACAATCCAGGAATACACTCTCTTCTTGTGCAATGAAACTCCTTGAATACAGATAATCCTTGCAGATCTATCCCAACACTCAGATTTGAAAAAGACAGTTCTATTAAACAAGAAATACCCCGGTGCTATGGAAAAGGAAGGACTACTGACCAGTTTGTTTTCTGGCTGTTGAATGAATTCTTTCAGCTGCTTTACAGTAGCCAGTCTTCGGTCTCTGTCGTCTTCCCGAGTAATCCTCCGAAGAAGATTTGACAGTCGAGACTCGTCAGAATAAGACAACGGTCGCTCTGAAAAAAGCCATTATTTCTTTTTTCCTACAGCATTTATTAACAGTACCTGTATTGTCCAGTACGTGTATGTGTGAAATCCATAAGTCATAATACTAGCTTGAGAAAAAAAATTAAAATAAGTCCTGATTGGTTTTAAACTTCCATAAAAAGAAAGTTACATGCAAAAATCTAATTTAGCTACCAAAATATTTCATTTCTTCCCGTGGACAGCCCAGTACCTGTGTAGAACTCCTTCAGAACTAAGCAGAACTATTCTACACAAAAACCTGGCCTTAGTTCCCTTCTACATAAATGGAACTGAAAAAAAAAAGGGTGTGAGGTAAGGTTCAATCAGACTTCTGATTGAATAAACAAGAATAATTCAGCAAATAATATTTCAAGAAAACATTGTGGAAAAAACAAGTTGCTTCCTGAAGCAAAGAGCCAGATTTAAGTTCAAGCAACTATGAAGAAACAAGTCTTCTTTGAAATATCAATCCTTGAGAAGAAACAGCATGTCCTCATGTTTATAATGTGCCTGGCATAAAGCAGGCAGTTTTTACCAGTGGCTCAACTACTACTTACACTAAGTGATGCAATAAGTGACAGTGCTTAGTCATAAAGTTTCTATTTTCATTCAAAAATGCTTGGAATAACTCTTTTCTGTTTTTTTTAAAACTATGACTCAAACCTCAAATAGTGGGAAGAGTGAACCCTTCTTCCTCAAAAACACAAGCCCAGCATTCCTGCACCCTCTTGAAACTCCAAATTTGTTCTTGCTGCATCTCCCAAGACCTTGCCCACATTCTTAGGATGCTTCCAGCTCCTCCCTGGCCCCTGCCCCTCAGCTGAGCAAGAGGGAGCAGGAGCAGTGGCAGGCTGAGGAGGGCACACAGTGACAGAGACCAGCTGGCAGCACCAGATGCTTCACCTGCAGCCCAGGCAGAACAGGTAAGGGCTGGTCCCACCCACTGCTGCTCTTCCCACACTGGGGGCCCATTAATTAACAACCTTTTACTCAGGCATCAATTTGCAACAAATCCAAAGCAAATTCTCCCTCTTAAGAGATGTCTTTGCCAAATCTGGCTAACCCAAGTCAGGGTTCAAAAGCCATTTGAAGGAAATTGAAAGATTGACAGCCTAAGCCAGATAGCAGAGAGATCTGCCAAACCTGTGGAGGAACCTCAACACAAGGAACAGTAAAACAAGATGGCAGTTTCCATCAACACCATCTGATCATATATCACAAAAAATAAAATCCATATAGATTGCCTAACCATAGTGAACCTCTTTTCATATTCTGAACACAAGAAATGTTGCCAAAAGAGATACCCTCTTGCTGGAAATCAGCAATGTCCTTACCCTGTGATTTCCTCATGTCTTTTGTGGCTAAAGCACGATTCCCATGCGGAACACTGGTAAAATCAGGATTGGTCACATTGTTAACTCTCAGCTCTTGCCCCAACGACTTCCGACCATAAGTATTTTCCCCAGATCCTCCATTGACACTGTAGCCACCTGCGGAGAAACCAACGTGACATTAGAACAGGCTCTCAGACCATATATTTAGCAGAGTGGTGAGTTGTGAGTTATTCAATTCATATGCAGATTAGCAGCCCTATACTCTACCAGCTCCTTTAGCTTCCTTTTTCACTTCTACCTGCATCGATGTTTTATTATACCCTGTAAGCTTCCAGGTCACAGATTTAGAATCTCATCTGTCTTATTTTTGAAGTACATGAAGAAAACACTACTGCCATGAAGTTTAACATCAATTTTGTTGCATTTAATGTTTTCTTACTATTACTTTGACATGAAAGGCTTTGCAAAATACAAGGTCAAACTGCTAGTACACATGGCTAGATACATTCACTTACTTGCTCCTTTATGCACATGAAATTTCCATTCTATTTTTGCTAAAAATCCACCACAGGCTCAGTAAAATGGCAAAAAAAGAGGGAAAATGTTTGAAAAGACAAATACCTGTTATGCACAGATTGAACAACTCTCCCTAAATATACAAAGGTCAATATTTTCACACACTAATACTGATATCATCCTTAATTAAACTCAATTCTACATTCTCCCACTTGAGATACATCTTTGGTAACAATATAAAATTAAAATAAAAGCATCATTTTGAGTAATTCAGTTGTTCTTACTCCTAGATCCACAAGAACAAACATAGTCAAATGTCGAGACAAGAAATTTTTCCAGTCTGCCACACCTCTTTGAGAGGCAGGTTCTTTCCCTCAATACTGTAGAGAAGTGAAACTGTCCCCTGAACCTGCCCAATACTTCACTCAGTGTAGCAGAGATCACTTCTAAGGCAGACTTCTAAAGTGCCTTCCCTGACCAAGACAGGGAAGAATTAACTAATACAATTAAACCCAGAACAACAAAAAATATGAAAGATTTCTTTAAGAAAAGGTATTTCCACAAGTCCACCTGCTTCAGTGTATATCAGAAAGTCCGGGGAAAAGGAGAGGTGGCTCCCCATACGAGGCTGCCTACTGAGACTAAAGGATTGATAAAAAATTAAGTTCAAACCTTGAGGTGAACCTGGACCTTAGCAGATGTAAAGAATGTTTCTTTAAGGCGAAGCTTTTGATCAAAAGCAGATGTGAACTGCTGATGTACATCTGTGCATTTCTACACACATGGGGCTGCCCCACCATTGCAGAAAACCCTGTGCAAAGTCCCACTTGTAATTAGTTAACTACAATTACAGGAAAGATAGTTTCTGTCTGTTTAGATTTACAACATTACTTTTTACAGCTCAGTTTTTAAACATAAACTAGCAGGCATGCCACCCTGACATTATTTTGTCAGAACAAACCAACACTGTCCTATGAAGGAACTAACTTCTAATAGCAATTAATGCATTTGAGCCTAAACGTAAGTCACATCCTTGGACGTTTTCAAACTTCCAGAATTATCAATTCGGAAGTAATTTTTATTATCAACACCAGAAACTGGGAGGAGGAGGGCAGGGGGTGTATGGAAGCCAGGCAGAAAATCTCAAATGAAAACTCCATGCTGGCAGACTCCAACAGACACACCGAAAAATCTTAGTAAACAAAGAAACTATCCAGCATCTGTAAGCTTACATTTTTTTTCCAATAATAAAAATGAACTAGAGATACCTGGAACTTGGTTTTATAGTCAGAATATCCTAACAACCTCTTTCCAAGTCACACCTGAAGCAAATAGCACAAAGTGCTGAGCTAGCAGAGACATGCCCTGCAAGATACAGTACTGCAGGGAGAGCCAGGTACATTTTTCTTCTCAAGTGGCTCTTTCCCAGCAACTTCACAAACTACCTTTCTGAATTTGTCCAAAACTTACTATTTCACTATGCTGCCAGTACATCCTTTAAATACTGGCACACTTCAAATTATAAGAACAACCTACTATGCCAGTCTGTGTTAAACACAGTACAACATTCCACGTTAGCACACAGACAAACACACTCACTTCCTAAACAGTTTCTCTACTGAAGTTAAACAAATCTTAAGGTTCGCAAGCTATGTAGATAAACATGCTTCATGCTTCTGCCACCTAATAACACTACCTTCTACTTATAAAAAAATTAATTTGCACCCAGCTGTAACTTCCCCTATGATACAGCAATTATTTACAGTCAGTTACAGGGTAGAGAAGTAGGGGGAGTTCAAATACTTTTAGGTTCCTGAACAAAAACTCCCACACTACTATTCCTGTGAGATTTTTTTTAAGTCTGGCCTGCCTGAAGATTTACATACTCTAAAAAATGACTCTGCAAGTAAGAAATCCTCCTATTTGAGACCTGTATTTGGCAATTAAAGAAAGAAATAAATCAGAATATAGAGTTCTTTTTTCATAAATACAAAAAATACATGATTCTGCACGTTTAGCTATTTTCTAGAGATAGTATTTCCATCCTAAAAATTAAAAAAACCAAAACCAGTAAAAGTGTATGAATCATACATCACGTGATTTATATGAAGTCAGACTGAGGTAGATGAAAGTAGAAACTGCCATTAATGATAAAAATATAGATCTGATTACTAAACAAAGATTCCAGTTTGGTGCAGTAAAGCTACAATAGGCAGTAGATCACCCTAGTAGCCTGTTTAATGCAATACCAGAAGTACTGGAGACTATTCTGGAAGAAACTGCAGCCTGAAGACCAGACACATCCAGAATATTATTCTTCAGAAAAAAAGTGCTTATTCTGTTAACACATCAAGTTTTCTCTTGCATTCTTTTCCTAATGCAACTGCATATTTTTCTCAGTATTCACATCAACCACAACATTTCTTTGAGCCCTGACCAATCTCCCAAAACAGTGATACTGTGGCAATGAAACAAATCAGTTCGCTGCCTTTTTTGGGGGGAGAAAAACAAAACAAAACAAAAATTTCTCCACCATTTCCCGTTTACTGCCTTTCCCTGAATGTCCCCTCACAATTCATACACAAAACAGCAATCTGTGTACCTTTTTCTTCATTCTGTATGTCAGTGTGGACTCTGATATCATCGTGTCTTTGCCGAGACACCACAGCTGAATTCGAGGGTTGTAATCCATAGGAGGCAGAACTGCCCCGATCTCTGGATGAGGAGTATTTTAAATTGTCCTGGTCAGCTGATGCACTGTCAGTTCTACAAAGAGAAAAATATATTTTTTTATGTAGGGATATAACAGGAGTGGGATTCACATTCACTTATAAATACAACATATTTAAATTACAATCCCAAATGTATTTCCCTGGGTTAAAAAAGTTGTATGTCTAACCTGCTGCTTAAAAAGTGACCTTAAATTCACGCTGGGATGGGAAGTGACTAATTATCAGAGCAACACAGAAAGGAAAGGCATTCTAAGGTGCCAATGCCTTTTCTTAGGATGTCTCAAGTCTCTTTTCAGTTGGATGTCTATACAAGGAAATAACTTCTTCCCAGAGGTAACAAATAAAATACAAATAGGTCTAGGTATGTACCACAGCTGGATGATACAGTGCCTGCCATTTGTGAAAGTCATCACTAATCCACATTTACATAATATGCCATGGGCCTTATTGAGCAACATAAACCCTCTTCTTAGATGGAAGCATGTAACTGATCATCAGCACAAAAATCACACATTAAGTTTCCACAAAATAAAAACTGCAAAGCAAGGAAATAGGCTTTACCATGAAAAATCTGGAAGGTAAATTAAGAGCTGTGGTCCTCTAAATGTCTGCATATAAAAGGCAAGTTTAAAAAAAAATCTGCATTAGGTTTAAACCACTCTCATATCAGAAAACTGATACAGCCCAGAATAAACTCCTAAGGAAAAAGATTAAAAGTATGAAACCAACTCTTCTCCCTGGACATACTAAGTGGTTTAATCTTTAAAAATATGGGACTTTGATAAACTTGTGTGCATGAGACTTCAGAACATAAACTCAACCAATCACTTTAAATGCATTCTTCAAGCAATGATGGGGGGTTGATATTAAAACAAATAAAGTAATACCCATCCAAAGGGAGAATCAGCAGAATTTTGCTCAAGTGTATTTGAAATCAAACTATTCAGATTATTTACAGCAAGTTTTCCCTAAGCAAATTCTAATGATCTACTATTTTTACTTAAAGCTTTGGATAGTTCATTTGATTGTTTAACAAAAACGTAGGACAGATCATTCCGGTAAATTAACTACAATTTGCATAAGGATAAACACTACAAGTTCTTGAGAAAAAGTCTTTCATTCTTCCTTTTCAAGAAAACAGTGTGATTACAAATGGTAGACAAATTCAGGGAAAAGGGAGTCAAATACATCTCAAGGCCAAAAGGGAAAAACACAGGTAAACTTTTTGATAAGCAGTTGTTACTTGAACAGTTCTAAAGGCTTGCTACTGTCCCATACAGCTTGGCCTCAGTGCAACTGGAAGAGGAATACCATGAGCACTGATACTTGCAAAACCAACTGGAATTAAAGACATGCATTTTATTCTCCTGAGAATGTTAAAAGACATTATATTATCAATTTGGAACAATAAGAAAATTGTGCTTTTGCCCTGTTCTCACAGTGCGAGTTGGTATTAGATTTGCTTGGCAGGTATTATTCCCTTTTGCACGGTGAGCAAGTTCATCTTTAGACATCCACAGTAAGACACTTTCCCTCATTCAGTATTCACTGTGCCACCCATCTACTGCTTTGTTGGGCACTTGCTTGGACTATTTATAAAATAGGCTATGCTACTCTAGAGGCAAAGCCTTAATAAAAGTATTTATTCATGACAGTTAACTAGGATTGTAAAAATCTTTATACAATTGGGCCATCATCATTCACCTAAGCTATGCTGAACAAGAAAGTTCTGCACTGTATCTTCACATGGTATGAAACTTAAATGTGCCCAAACCATGTGCAAATTTCCAGACAGATAGAGACCCCAGATCTTCTCCCTGCCCTAGAACCTCCCAGTTCACTTTGAGCAATTACTTTAGCCTTTCAATAAAACAGGCTGACAAATTTTCAGTTGGCAAATTTAAGTACTGATGGCTTCTTACATTTACCTTCCCAAAGGGCATCGTTTTTTTAAGGCAATGCACTATAAACTGAATCATCTCCAACTGTCAACCATTAAGGCTGAAATTCCTACGTCTGAAGAAAAGCTGAGTAAATGTACAATTTTTAACACTGCTCTGTGCATCCCAACCAACTGAAGGACTGCACATGTTCTCAGCTAACTCCACTTCCCACAGGACAGCCTTTGAACCTTTTGTAAAATTTTCCATTGTGGTAAAACACATGAGCCTATTGTTTCCCCGGGAAAACCCACACACTCACTTCATTCTGGTTTCTGGAACAGCTGTCTGCAACCTAACCTGCTCACACTTTATCACCAAATAAAGGGTGAGGCCAATTTTAGTGAAAAATATGTAATTGTTCTCCTATATATCAATTTAAGAGACAATAATGCCCCCTTGAAAACATTGTTCCCACTACAATAAGTGTGTGGCTTAGATAGGATGGAAACTCCGGCTATCTTTATGAGGCAGAGAAAAATAAACATCCTAGAAAGATGCTGATGCTCTGTGAGCCAGCTGACTGCCATGGTCCATACTGCCTGGAAAGGGGATTTCAAACAGGGAGGAACTTGTGAGGAGATCCACAGCACAGGAAGAGCCCGGGACCTGATGGCCCTGTGCATTTCCAGCTGCCCAGTGACACACACCATTTCTCAGGTGGGAAGGGAATTCCAGAGCTGTANTGCCATGGTCCATACTGCCTGGAAGGGGATTTCAATGTGTTCTGTGATGCTCTGTGAGCCCACTGACTGCCATGGTCCATACTGCCTGGAAAGGGGATTTCAAACAGGGAGGAACTTGTGAGGAGATCCACAGCACAGGAAGAGCCCGGGACCTGATGGCCCTGTGCATTTCCAGCTGCCCAGTGACACACACCATTTCTCAGGTGGGAAGGGAATTCCAGAGCTGTACTGTAAGCTCCTGCAACACCACCTGGGACCTTGAGGTGTGGGCTCAGCAAGACCTGGGGCTGTGACCCCCGTGCCTGTCACTGCCCCTGTGCTCCCTGGCCCAGGAACCCAGGCAGCAGGGTGACACGGGGCACTGCTGTGCACACCCAGGAACCCAGGCACCAGGGTGACACGGGGCACTGCTGTGGACACCCAGGAACCAGGGTGACACGGGGCACTGCTGTGCACACCCAGGCACCAGGGTGACACGGGGCACTGCTGTGCACACCCGGGAACCAGGGTGACACGGGGCACTGCTGTGCACACCCACTGCACGCACAGGCAGAGACACCGAATTTCCAAACCCATTTCTGAAAGACACCATTTTTGGTGTCAGGAATGTGGTTATGATTTTGAAAGACAGCTCCCCAGAGCTCAAAGGCAGGCACTCCATGTTCGGATACTGCCAAAGCCTTACAAAGAATTACTTTTTCCGCCTGACTCCAGCCATTCCAGCAGGCAATGGGCAGAACCGTGGTGCTGGCTACCTCAGCTCATGCCTGCAGTTCAGGAGGGCACTGTTCCTGCTCTCACGGTGGCATTTCCACTCAAAGTGCACTGCACCAAGCAGATGCAGGTTACACGACAGACCTAATGCTCAGCATTATCCTGTGTAACAACAAAGTTACGTATATTGATGTTGCCACAGACCTAACAAACATCATATATTAATAGTCTCAATGTACAATGTTAGCAACAGACAAGCAAAACTAAAAATACAAATGTTATATTAGACAAAGTTGCAATGGGAAACTGCAGGGATGAACATGACTATGATTACTTTATACTGTAGCTTCCAAAGCTTATTTGGCACTTTATGAGAGACTACACTGCTTTACTTCCACCTGAAAAGTTCACTAATGGAGACTAAGCAAAGTACTTCAAGAGCTCACGTGAGAGTTTTCATCTGTGAGGTTCTGGTGGAAGATTACCCATCACCACCAACTGGCTCCAGACACTGCTTTAGCAATATCATTTAAACAGAATAACTGCACTCGGTTTTCTACAGGGTGATTTTAAACCTGCCTTTGTCCATCAGAAAAAGAAAATAATTCACCCACCTAAATAAGCAGAAATGGTCACTAGTGTGTCCTCCCTCTCCAAAAAAGGCTGCTTATTTTTTTTCCATTGGCATACAAAAGGAAACTTGGACTTTTCAAAAATAAGTCTATTATCTCGTTCCATCAAAAGTATCAGTACGATTTGACTTGCCAATTTGTCTCACTGAAGAGAGCATGGCTGAGAGCAACTAGTTTAAAAAAGAAAATCTTTATCTAGAAAAAAAAGGAAAATAGATCAATCACAAAGATATTGTTCCTATAGTTATACGGAAGCCTTAAGAATTTCTATCCAAGAAACTGGCTACAATCTGGTATACACTGTTATGTGCTGCTTTTTCAGAACAACCCTGCCATATGGACATTATTTTGAGACAAAAATCACTTAATTATTCTGTTTGGTTTTATTTCCAAGTAGGGGACCTACATGAAAGATTTAGTCTGAGACAACTCTACTGTGTGAGCTCTACTATTGTTCAAGTCAGTTGATTTTACTTGCTTATTTGGTCTATTTGCCAAGTTTATTTGCTGTAATGCAGATAAATTCTTCATTACCTAAATTCTTTACCACTAAAATATTTAGAACTTAGAAGAGTCACTATATCCACTCAACAGCTTCCCACCAAGTTTCTGACTGTTCTGCCACTGGCATGCAGAGTGTGCTTTTGCCATGGACTTCTCATCCCTTGGTCCACCCTGCCAGGCCAGAGCCTGGCTGAGCCCACCCCAAACCCTACTTTTGCTTCTACTCCTGCGTTGAGAGAATACAAGTGGCCATGTTTTGTACTCATGAAATAACTAATTAACCATTTTCCAACTGCAATTCTGCAATCTCCACTGCTGGACATCAACCTGCCACCACAGTAGCATTTCAAACCACCTCTCGATTCTGCATCACTCCCTTGTTAGACAGCAGATCACCAATTTCATTCTGTTACACAATGGGCATCAGAAGGGAATGTCAGGGAAAGGTATCACATATATACATCCTCTTCTTTTTCCATAGGTATATTCCAATAGGCATTTTGGGGTACAGGGTATGATGCTAGCTAAATCCTTGGTCTGATTTAGTATGGCTGTTGTTGCATGGAAAACCACCTGCACTCCAAGTTTCTCCGGCTTCCCACTGACACACTTTCATCTTCTTTCATCTTTCTCAAATATCCTTCTCCTGTCTTCACATTAAAAACAAAGGTTTTTACATTACAAATTTCAGCTCCTCCATTTTACCAAAAACCAAGAAACCTCTTTGATCTCACATCTCCTCAACCTTATCAGCACAGCTGTGAAAGGAGATCAAGAATTATGGCTGCGAGTCCAGAACTGAACCCATTCCTGTTCAGCATCTCCCACATGCTGAATGAATCTCCATTCAATCTCTTCCCAAGGTTTCCATTGATGTTTTCACAACAGCACCTCACAACTGATCCTGCATCTCATTCTTTAACCTGCCTTCAATATCACTGACTACTTTTCTCTCTCCCTCCCTATCTCAGTCTTTGCTCTCTCCTCTCTCCACTGCCCCTGAAGAGTCTTACCCACCTTCATCCTACGTGACTCTACACCCATTCTTAGATAACCACAGCAACATCCTCAAACACCCCTATGTTCTCAGCTTTCTGGTCCCTCACCTGTGCAAACTAAGGTTTCAGCCTATTTCTAACAAATGTTTGACAGGTACCTTGTTGTACATGCAAGCACAGAAGGAACAGAGTCTCTGGCTCAACTCTCCTCCTACACAGCACCCACTCCGTGGACCCAGCATAATGACCACACAATTTCCACAGTGAGTGCTTAATTTTTGTAAAAGACATGCCTCTGCCCTTCACAGCCACGTGAAAAGCACTGCTCTGAACAGCACTTTCCTGGGCCATTTGGTCTAATGGATTTCTTTTCTCCCTGCCAATACCTCCCAACCTGTCTGTAATTAAAGACAGGATACTCGTCCTCAGTCACAAACTTCCAGCCAACATGTTCTCCTGCTTAGGCCACAAGCTACCTGGAAGGAGACCGTATTTTACTGTCCTGTCTCATCAAGTCTAGACCCAGGAGGACCAGGCAGTAACTTGGTTTGGCAAGCACCATGCTAACAGAAATTAGTAACTCTAACACTGACTTACGTTGCAGGAAAAGGACACATGCCATTGTCATGATTTCAGTACTAAAACCTAACAAGACACTTCTGGAAATTTGCTCAGATGTGAAAAACCTTGGTTTACACTTTTTTACATCCTCCCCTGATAACCTACATTTATGATAGGAGAGACAGAGAGGTTCTGTTAATTAAAATCTCATTTTCCTTTTCACACTTTCACCTAAGAATGTCATGGTGCACCCTGCACTTGCTGACCTGCTACCCTGCACTCACACTCCTGCATTTCCTCCCAAAGGGCAGTACTGCTTGTTTCATCTCCTCAACCTTATCAGGTACTCTAACAAATTAACTCTGTTCACACACAAGGCCTGCACACTGAAATGATTTTATTTTTTGCCCCAAAAGTTGTAACAGGGAAAAGCAGTGAGATCTATTAAATAACAAGGAAAGAAAGAAAGAAGCAAAGGTCTAGACAGATGCAAGGATTAGGAGGGGGAACAAGATCTTATCAAGCCTTCTCAAAAAACCCTTCACTGTCCTCTGTCACATACATCCAACATCTACCTACAAAGTTTTTGTGTTGCTATTAATTGAGTCTGGTACACAGCAGTGCACAAACTCATATGCCCTTTCATATCAGGACAACTTCTTCCTCTGTAACACACAGACAGCTCTATCTGTACACACATTGTTGGAAAACCAGTCCACATGCATCTGGTGTATAACTGCATCCACACACGCACAAAAAAAAAATTCTATTTTTAATTAAAAACGGCTTTTCCTTAAAAAAAGAATCTGTGCTCCAACTTTCAGTTTCACACTGTTTTCACCACAAGCCCCAATATTGATTAGCATTATTAAAAACTGAGAGGAATCTGGACCTAATAATGGAAATTAATCTAGTAATTTTTACACACACAAAAAAAGTGCATTTGAAAACACAATCCATCTGATGATACACCCAGGCATGAGTAGTTCCTTTTTTTTGCCTTTAGGAACTTGAAACAACTACAATTACTACAGCTTTCACTACTTTGGTCACTTCCTTCACCTCTTCCACACCCTGCAAGAAAACATTTACCAGCAACATCACCTGAAGGAAATGAAACAAACAGTCAGCAGAAAGGGAAAGGAAAGAGTATGTGGTATATTTGTGTTGTGGGGCTTGTCCAAGATCGTATTTCAAATTATGAAAGAAACACGGTCAGTTTTACATAACAGATCTTCTTTCAACCATGCATGTGAATCACTTTTAAAAATTAGTTAACACCAAACCAACAAAGACTGATTTAATATCTGCACTCTCCTTAAATTTGTAGTGTAGACTCAGGTTTCCCAACACCAATCCTTTTGAGACATTAAAAAATGGTGTATTGCACGTAGATGAAAATGTGCTGTGTCTGGGACTGTGTGAACACTTCTGACTCCTGGTATCCCCCACTATCATTTAAAAAAAAGTAATATTTAAAGGAAAGGATAAAGTTAAATTCTGAAAAGTGACAGGATCGGTGCAGAGGTATTGGCTACTTTTTGGCAGACACTCTGGAGCACACAGTGTGATGGAAACAGAACAAGGCCCTGTGCATGCTGGGGCTCCCCTAGGCTGCCACACTTTCTCTGGTGCTCTCAGGGCTTTGCTTCTGCTGTGGCTTTGTGGATAAGTTATTTCAGCAGCACAGGTTACAGCAGCTGTACTGGAGAGCTCAGGAGGCACCAGACTACAGCACAGACTTGTGGAGGTAACTTCTTAAACCAGCCTTATCACCAGGAAAAGCATTTCTGTAGCTACACTCTTACTTTCACCCCTAACACTACAGAACCTACTGCAGAGGCAATGCTATATTGGATAAAATCAGCTTCCTAACCCTCGTAAGATGTATTTTTTAGACAAAAAGGTAGAACTCAGGACAAATTCACATATCCAACTGGAATGCATTTATAGAAGTCATCCACTGCAAAGACACATCCAATTTCTTCCAGGTGGAATGGTCAAGAGTTGGGGCCCAGAACTACAGACTGCAGCCCAGAAATCTGAAGCGAAGTAGTAGGTAAGGAGTAAGAGACCAGTCTTCTTAATTCTCTCCCACAAAAACCTAGATGCTCTAAGAAAACATCACCAATGAGGTTCCTAAGTTCTCAAGTGAGGAAAAAAATATAATGTGACCAAGTATTTCAATTACAGAAGAAATTAGAATTTAAATAACCATGCCCCACACACCAGTAAGAATTGAACAGCCTCTAGCACTGGCCCTAGAGGCTGTGCTGCTAGCTGTTCAAGCAAAATGAAAGCTTCTTTCACAGTAAATGCTGAAGAGACATTTGTGTTTCTTAGGATCTTCCTTCACATCCACCCAATTTTCCTAGTCCAAACTGCATGAGACTAGGACCATCATCTGTCAATATATTCCCAAGCACACGCCATTCTGTTCCCCACTGGAAAGTTTGTAAGTATAATCCCATGTTGTGTTAAACTTTCAGAAACACTTAAAAAAGCCTCAAATCCATATATTTAGAAAATAAATAGAAACACCAAATTTACTTAGTATTTCTACATGACAGTTTTTGACTCTTAAAACAGCAAGGCTGAGCAAATACATTGGCATGAGAGACATTAGGAATAATTAAGTCCTGAGAGACACTCTCTATATCTAACTAAAGAAGAGAACAGGCTTTGAATTTTACTAAAAAAGTGTCAGGTGTGAACACACCTAAAGCCTTACAACACATTTTAAGTAGGCTGGGGCGAGAGCTTATACAGACCAACTATTCTCCCCAGATTAAAAAACAAAACAAAATAAACCTATGTAGTATGCTGTCAACCCTCGAAAGACTACGAGTACTCCTGCAGCCTCAGTTCATCCCCGGCTGTGCTCCGGCTGAAAAACAGGCCG
>VZRO01001393.1:0-41689 GCA_013397915.1 Daphoenositta chrysoptera | reverse complement strand
GGAGCCGGGGCGTCCCAACGCCCCCGGCGTGAAGGGATCGCGGAATCGCCGAGGTTGGAAAAGACCTCTGAGATCATCGAGTCCAACCTCTGTCCGAACATCACCACGTCGAGTGTACCATGACACCGAGTGCCACGTCCAGTCTTTCCTTAAACGTCTCCGGGGACGGTGACTCCGCCACCTCCCTGGGCAGCCCATTTCAGTGCCGAATCCTTTCTGTGAACGTCGTCCTAACATCCCACCTAAACCTTCCCTGGGCAGAGCCTAAGGCCATGCTGTCCCCTCCTGAGGATAAGGGCACCTGGGGCCCCGAGGGCACCCTGAGGAGCCCCGGCGGGCCCGGGAGGCGGCGGTCGCGGTGCCCGGCGCGGAGGGGAGCCGGGGGATGCGGTGAGGGGAGCCGGGGGCCCTCGAGCCCCGGGAGCAGCCGGGGCTGCAGGAGCTGAGCGGGGCTGGGGCAGGACCTCTGCGGACGGTGACTCCGCCACCTCTCCCTCCCCATCTCCCCCTCGCTCTGCACGGGGCTGTGCTGCCCCTCGCCCCGCTGGAGCCTGCGGGGAGCCGTGTCCCTCCGGACGGAGCACATCCCATCCCCGTCCCCGTCCCCGTCCCCACGCTTCTCCCCGTCAGGACGTGTCGCCCCTGCACGAGTGGCAGGGATTCTGATGTACAGCAGCCATCAGCAGGAAGCTTGCCAGGCCCACATTAAACACTAGCTGAACCCCGAAGGCTTCTGCGTCTTCCTCACGGGAATGCTCTAAAATGCATTTCAGAAGCAAAATAGTGTCTTTCTAAGCCCGGACACGTTTCCATGTAAAGCTGTCTCTGCAGCTGCTGGAAGGGCATTTGGTCCCCAGTGTGGGTAAAGCCTGTCTGTTACCAGGAAGGCAGATAAATCTGAGGAGAGAAAACAGTCTCCTCCATTTGGTAGATATTCTAAGGACATTTCCCCAAAAAAGGTGTGTACACTGTCTCTGGCATATTTTTATTTCTCCTGCAAGACCTCGAAACTTACATTAGCTGATTTGATAAGTCCAATTCCTGACAGCAGAATATTCCTTAGTTATGAAAAACCATAACACTTTGGTCAGATAGTCAGCAAAGAGACATGAGTAGATCAAAATAATTTTTAAATTGCAATATCCAATGCTTGAGACCACTGCAAGACCTGAGGAGACTTCTGAAATTCTCCTGTGCCTATTTCCATATTAGAAATCTTCCTAATGTGGCGTGGTTCTGCTGGAGACCTCACTCAGACAGATGGCATACTGCCGCCTCCCTTGGACTCCGCTGGGCAGCCCTCAGCCTGCTGATGCAGTCCTATTCGCCTGCAGTCAGTAAGCAATGCCTGCAAGACATGGAGATTGTAAAATCAATTTCAGGACAAAAAGAAAAAAAATTATATCACAAGGCTTCATCACAATAAAATGCCACTTTCACGGAATGACCCCATGCGCATCAGTCTGAGTTTCAACTGATCTACATTTGTGTATCTTAAGTGAATTAGTTTTGCAAAACCAATCAGTTCCATGAGCCATGACAGATTTTTTTCCCATCCTTTATAATTGAGATGGACATCCAGAATTACATAATATGCCACAAAATTATTTTCGGTAAGTATAGCAACAATACCTGCTGCAAATTTGGTGACCCTTCCCGATTAAGTCAAGCAGATCCTCTGCCCCAGTGATGCAGCAGGTGATTCGCTTTGGTTTATTACTGAGTAGCATCCCAGTGGTAACAACATGAATCACTTGAGGGACAAGGTAATAGTAGCAAAGTATTTTTAACTACACTTCAAACTAATTTAGCAAGGGGAGGCAAGAAAGCAACCTGGGTACTATGACCAACAACTGCCTGCATACACCAAGAGCGTAAGAACCACTGATTCAGTGTTCAGTAGAGTAAACTTTGTACCAGAAATCCTGTATTCTAGTGGTGAATTTGCTGCAGTCTGTGTGGTCTAATGCAGATCCCTCTTCAGAGTGCAGTTGTCTCCACTTGTGAAGTGGGTCAGTGATGCTCAGCTTTCTAAACTGCTGTTGTGCACAGCCTTAAAACTGTAAAATCTTATATAGGTGCCAAAATAAAAGATATTCTAGATTTGTTTCACAAGGATGATTATATTGTGAAATTTGAATGGTATTATAGATATGAGTCAAAAAGCTCATCAAGATTTGTGAGATAGAGTAATAATTATTCATATAGCATTTTCTCAGTAGCAGATTTCAATCAGCCAAAGATAGATAAGGCCATTCAGATATCACACTAGGAATTAAGAAGACCAGGGAAGCTGAGGCCAGGCTTTTTAAAACTGCCTTCTGAATTTCAGTCCTCAAGTTTGGAACTTGGGTACTGGGTAGCCAGCACAGACATCAGTTTGAGCTGTACATTCTTAAGTCTTGCTAAAAAATAAAGTGTTTAAATCTGGACCCTCCCAAAATAGAAATATATATTCTTAAAAGACCTGCCTTAAATTTCAGAAAGAGTCGATGACACTTGTGGAGATACATGCCCTGTCTCACTCCTGGGTGAATGCTCAGTCCATCAAACTGCCCGCATCCATCCTAACACACAACTCTGGAGTGACAGACACTAGGAACCACACTTTTCCTGCTTTATAATTCATGCTAATGATTTCTCGATTTAATATATCAAAGAAAGCTGCTTTAATGTGAGCGTTATTTTTAGCTGGAATGGAGTGCAGACTGTATATATTTAATGTGCTGGAATAGGGTGGTAAGCACCATATTGCGTCTTTTACCCCTCACTAATTTATTTCCTTACTAAGCAGTATGTCTGGAGAAACCAGCCTGTGCTGAGGATTGCCAGTCACTCCTGGCCCTTGGCTCCCTCTGATCCATAACAAAGCTACAGATTGAGAGAAAAACAATCACCAACCATGAGAGGGAAAGAGATGCGAATTCCTGTTGTGGAAATAGGACAGAAGCCAAGGAGCAAAACAGTATTTAACTAGAGCAGAGGAGTACCAGTCGCCAAGATCCTGTAGTCTGTGTATTTCAGATGGATGCCTCTTAAAAATGATAAAGGGTTCCTAGAAGGGTTACTCCCTATACCTGCCAATTCTACTGTTTTGATGGCAGAATCCAATTTCTATCAATAACCAACCAAATTCTCCGCTGAGCGGCCCCGCAGAGCCATTTCTGGGCATGGCAGCCCCGGAGCGTTTGCGGTGCGTGGCCAGCCCGAGCCGGCGTGGGGAGCACGGGGTGCCAGAGCTCGCTGGACTCGCGGCACGGGCACAGCCACCGGCGCAGGAGCTCCCCGGGACTCCCACCGGGCTCTGCAGTAAAACCGAAGGGCCGAGGATCCCTGGAGGCCGCGCTGCCCAGCGGCCCGTCTGTCACCCTGCACCACGCCCGGCCGTCCTCCATCCAGCAACCAGTGCTGCAGCCCCTCCTGCTGCCTACCCTGTCTCATCCCAAACTGGGGTCTTTCCTTATCCTGTGAGGTGTATTAATACACAACTCCAGCGTACAAATAATCCTGATAACAATGCATATCGAACCATTAGCTTCCCACCAGTTTTGTGTTGAAAATCATTTTAGTGTAAAAAAGTTTCGGAATTCCAATTTGAATGTTACCGGAAATCGTCTTTTATCTTCTTTTCTTTGCATAAAAGACTGAGGAAAACATTATTTTATTTTTTCTGGATATTTATAAAGCCACTTTGAATTTAAGTGGGATAGCACATGCCACCATCTGTTCCATTTCCTCAAGGTCTTTTAGAGGATATCTTTTCCTGAACAGTATTCCTCTACAACAGTGCAACAAATACAAGACATCACATTTCTTAGAACTTGCATCTTTGCTATCCTGAATTTCCTTATGATTATTACATCTTTTCAGGCATTTTACATCTCCTAGGTAAGTAGCATTATGTACAGTATTTGAGTAAATATCTGAGTTCCTGTCACAGACATCATCCTGTCATAGATTTATTGCATCATGGGCTACATTAGTCCTTGTTTGTGTGTATGAGCTGTTTCTTCACATTCTGTTTATTAGTAGTATGTTTTTCTGTTTATTAAGTGCATGCTTCCTTAAATGTCCTAGATATCATTTCCATAGTACCAGCAACAGTCATACATAATGTACAAACTGAGCAGTTCCATGTAAGTGACAGGTTTCTAAACAAGTAGTGTGTGCAGTAACTTCTACCTGACAAACACATAACCTAAAGCAGTTTTAGGCCTTAAAACCTTTAGGTCCTGAAAGTCCAAGGAAAAATAGCAGGAGAGTATTTTTTTTTTTTTTTTGGTCAATATTAGCAGCCATATTATCATTAATTATTATCATTAATTATTATCATTATTAACATTGCTGGATTTCAGCCAAGGTAAAAACATTGAGATAGCCCAAAGCAGTAGTTTCCACGCTGGTTTCAGGAGAGTGGGAACTGCAGGAATCCTTTCCTGAGTTTTAGAATCCACACAGAATTCCTTAGAGGAAAGTCATAGTCTGCCTGCAGTGTGTTACGTAGTTAAATTGACAGCATGGTAACAACTCAGTTACAAAATTTTTTCAACGTCTCCAAAAATGAAACTTCGTGGAACAGCTGAGTGTCTGATGTGTAGACAGCGCTGGCGGAGAACCAAGCGTGCCTTTACTCAGCGGCTGAGAGTCCTCCCCGAGCAGCAGCTCCCTGCCCTCTGCCCAGCCAGGTCCTGCCGAGATGCTCCGGCCCCTGCAAGCCGGGCAGCTGGTGCTGCTCCTGCTGCTGCAAGAGCGGGCTGTTCGGGCAGCTCCGGGGAGATCCGTGCTGCTCGCATCACTCCTGAGAGCCCGGGCAGCAGCCTGAGAAGCTCTGCACCCTGCAAGAGGGAAAAGCTGAACGGGGCTGTGAGCAATTGCAGGTTATGAAATGCTGCACAGCGCTGGAGCAGAGCTGGCGTGCGCTGTGCTGCACTGCAGAGAAAGGCAGACTTGCAGCAAGAAGCAGTTATCTGGCACCGCGGACGCCAATAGTACAAGGCTATTATACTGTGAAGCCCTTTTGAAAAATTAATGGTGTACTTGATGCTTCATCTTTCTGGTGAATCTGAGAATTTCCACCTGTTAAAGTAACTGCTCTCGCACATAAATTTTCATGCTCTGCAGACCCAAGTTTATGTCATGTTTGTTGAAAGGGTAATTTGAAAGAGACTGCCAGAAAAGTATCAAGCCTTTAAGGCATAATAAGCCCAGGGAAATTTGTTTGAATGGTGTAATGAATCCAACTTGTTAATTTAGCTCAGTTTGGTGCTTGTGCTGATAGTGGAGTGCTATGAAAATGAAAAGAAAAATCGGTCTAAGAGGTGCAGTACAAATAGAAGTGAAACATACAGTAAACTCCCCCAAGGTATTTATCCTTTAATCTTCTCTAATTTTAATTGCTTTTTCTAGGCTTATTTTCCTACCTGATTTTTTAATGTGTTCCAGATCTTAACATTACCAAGTCCTTATCTCTCCATCTTTTCTTGAAGCCTCTGGAAAAGACTTTGATGAGATCAGTAGAGATGTCACTTGAGTCATACTTCGTGAGACAGCTCAATAACCAGCCTTTAAGAGAAAAAACATAGTATCAGAGCAGGAAAGAGAGGAGCCATGAGTCCAGACTTAAGCAGCACGGCCTTAGCTCTGAGAGTTCAGTGCTCTGACCCAGACAGTGTTGCCTGGGACTAATATTAACTGTGATGTACAACCAGATTATCTGTCAGTTCTGCACACATTTCTCAAGTGCCACTTGGGTTTTCTCACAGCCCTTCTGAAAGGCATTTCTATGGAAACTCACAAGTTGAGGCGTCCAACCACAAAGCTGGCAATGGGACCAAAGGGAATTCCTGGAGGACCCATGACCCGTCTGCTGACCAAGGGGCCATGTAATCTCTGCTTTCACAAGAAACCAGCAAAAAAGATAATCTTTCACATCTCCGGATGCTTGCATGATAACATGCTAACAGGATGGGAAAACACTCATCGGCAGAAAACAAATCGAGTTGGACAGACTTGGGGCATGTGGGTAAAGGCAGGGCAAACACAGGGAGCAACAGCAGCTTCTCTGGTTCTTCTGCAAGCAGGGCGCTGCAGAGGACGGGCATCCCTGTGACAGCAGCCACTGGCACGACCCAGAGCAAACCCAGGAGGGGTCAAAGCCTCCACGGGGGAGTCAAGGCCCCAGGCCGTGCCTGGTTGAAATCTCACCTGCTTAGCTGTTATTGCATGTTATTTTTGCGAGAAAGGCTGTGTCCATGTCTGAATAATGACACAATTGAATCTGAATCAAAGGAGGATAGATTGCCTTTTACTGCCAGATACATTCAGTGCCAGGGCTCAGTGTTCATCTGAGCCTATGAAAAGCTTGGTGTGGGAGATCTGTCTAGCATTATGTAAAAGAGAATCTGATTTCCCAAATAACACACATGCATTGTAACCACCAAATCATCTTCCCGTAGTGCTCTGTATAAATCACTACAATTTACAGCTTCTCTAACAACAGCCTTACAAACCACAGCTTCCTTCAGAAGCAGCTTTGACTCATCTCCAGGCCAGGGTGAAAAAACAGCACATGGCTTTGTGCATGAAAAGCACACATCATTCCCAGTCAACCTCATTTCTGACTTTTTCTCTAATTTTCAAATTTTGCTTTTTTCGTCCTTCATAAAGTTCTCTTAATTCATTTTTTTTTGTATGTTTACAGAGAAAACTCCAAGGATTTACTCAGAAATAAACAAAAGAAAGCAGATCTCATCCAGCCCTACTGACATGTCCTTTCAATTTTTTATTTTGTTATACTCCTTAGTCCCCAGTACTGGCAATTTCTCACATAAAAACATGTTATTCTATAAACTGCTGTATATCTTAAAGCTTTCTCGGCAGAAATTACATTTTTTCTTATGCTTAGAATAGTCAGACCTTGATCAGGTGGGCATATTGAAGCATAACATAACATAATATTTTCTAATAATTCTGTTATAGAAGACAGCTTCATCATCTGAAGCAGAATGAGGCCGTTAACAGAGCACATCTCTCTCCTTCTCTTTCTCATTGTTTTCCTAGACCACATTTATGCTACACTTTTTCCCAGTTCCCTGTAGCACTGCCGTCCTCCTTACCCACAGCTCGTGCAGCCAATGCACACAGAGCATTATAGCCCTGTTAACAAACATGATCAGCCTTTCCTTCAGCTAGAAATGTTACATCAACTTACTGTTTTCTTTCACATAAGTTCCATTAAACTCTTATTTGAGATATTAATTAGGTTGTTTTCAACATACGGTTTGCAATTATTTGGTTCTTTCAGTTCCTTGAACTTGTTGTTCTGCAGTCTTACAGATATGGCGATCATTCAGAATGAATAAAATTAACCTTGCAAGAATCACTAATGCACAAAGATAGTGCTTCATCATGGTGCTTTTTCTTGTTATTTCTGTTCACTGAATATAAAAACAGTCGATGTTTTGTTCTCTCAGCTCATTCATTCAGATGTTTTTGTAAAACACTGACACTAGAAGCTGCCCTGCATTTATTCCATGTCTGATGTGCCATTAGTTAAACATCTACTCTCCAGATAAATGGAATTTAGCTCCAAGCATGCAGACCCAGTCCACCAACCCCTTAATGACATGTTCACAAATCCATAAATCCTGGCTGTAAGCTTTCACCTACACACAGCTGAAGAACAAGCCAAGCCTTTAAACACCCAGAAGAAAACCCATGATGAAACAAAAAAGTGACTCTGAGAAATGTAGCCACATGAAGCAGGGCTGCACATGGAGATGCTGTTTGGGCATAGCTACCCCTACGAAATGCAATCCCATGTGTGGTGTGTACAGTCACACATTTCTATGGATACTACCTGGATCAACATAATCGACTTCTTAAAAATCTGGGATCGAAGCTGAAAACAAAAATATCTGAGTGAAATATATCCTTTACCTTTCGAACTCCACAAGATTAAAAATGGCACTGAAGCAAATTACAAAGCAGCCCATCACTGCTGAGACATGCTGAAATGAACTGCTCTGGGTAGATTTCCAATGCATTTCCCTCCTCCATTCCTTCTCCACTGCCTGTGAGTGTTGCCTGCAGTGTGCTGGCTCCCTGATGCAGAGGGGGATTTCGGGGTGCACATCCTACACCAGAGCAGCTCTGGGCTGTGCTGAGCCAGCCACAGTGCAGCACGTGGAAACAGCCCAATATATGTCAGGGAGATGCACATCAGCATTTTAAAGCAATTTCACGTGCAGCCAACTGATTTTATAAATCAGTGAATAGAGAGTGATTTGCATAAGTGACAGGGTATATGTGAATCCTTTGGGTTTCCCAAACCCCAACTTCATTAGAATTCACATGCCTTAGTAAAATATGTAAATTTCTACATTTTCTCAAATGAATGAATTGATTAATTACTTCATTTTATTTATGTATTTATATTCTATTAGCTGGGTTCAGCTGTTCCTCGTACCTGTTGAATATTTATGGTTCTGTGTAGCACTACCGTGGAGATTTGGAGTGTCTGGGTGCTTACAGATTTCTGGGTACAGCTGGACTCTGACTTACACAGGGATGGTAACAGAGTCACTGTCCCCATCTGAGAGCCCTGCCATGGCCTTCTGGCCCCAGGAGCCAAATGACAGTGTCTGTGCTCCTGAGGTACTGCAGGGCAGAGACTGACATATTAATGCAAGCTGGAATTGAGGATTATGCTAATGTGTCAGATTGTGCACTGAAGTGGGGAAACGGGGCAGGGAGCTGGGAACTGCAGCCTCAGCTGCCACCTCAGCATGACCCACAGAGCTGTGATTCCCACCCTGAGCACAGCACTTGACTATTTGATAGGCTGCCCCATTTATTTTTGCCTGCTTACTTGCATCCACTTTGGAAAGGATCTCCCCATGGTGTTAAGTCCCTGTTGGACCATTTTGCAAGGATTCTTCTCTCTTGTGTCTCAGAAGGAAGATACTCCGGTGTGCTCAATGCCACTGCTGCAGGCGCTTCAGCCCAGCAGTGCCTGCCCTCCTGTGCAGCAGCTGTTGTAAATCCCAAGTGATAACTTCTCTTATGTCTTGGTTTTCTCAGTAAAGCCTACACTTCTGTGCTGGCCAAAGTGCTTGGGTTCCTCCAGGCTGCTGGTGCCACGCCTGCTGCTGTCCCCAGTGCTGCTGTCCCCAGTGCTGCTGTCCCCAGTGCAGCTCTCCGGGAGCCGAAGTGCCACGGCCTGACGGGCACAAGCCCAGGCGCTGCTCTGGGGTGGTGCAGCCCATCCGCAGCCCCAGGAGGGTGACACAGCCCCGACCAAAGCCCCCCGGAGAGTCCTCCCGGCGCTCCCCTGTGCCCAGCTAGCCCTGCTGCCCGCTCCCTCCCTCCTGCCCTCCACAGAGGCCAGCGCAGTGCTCCTGTTCCCTCTCCTGTGCGCTGCCAGAGCTGGGCATTTCGCTGGGTTCCACCTGCGTTGAGAACTCAGCAGAATGCCAGCTGAAGGCCTGGAGAATATGAGGGGTTTGGCCGTGGAGAGCCGTGCCAGGCAGCCAGGGTTGGCTTGGCTGCCTCCCACGCACCAGGCTTGTCTCAGCTTCCAAACCATCCCCGTCGGAGGCACCTTCGTGTAGCCCTGCCCTTGGAGCCCTGCTGGGTCAGCTCGTGGGGGCTCAGCACAGACAGTCCCTGGCACAGCCAGGCTGGACATGCAGGTGAGTAGCCAAAAACTAAACAGCACTCCTTGCTCTGAGGAGTGAGTTATGAAATACACATTCCTCGTGGAGCACTGGGAGTTGCTAAATGAGTTTGTGATAGTCTCCATAGCAATGGAAAAGCATACTAAGAGGAGAAACCACGGAGAAGATGTGTGCCAGAGATATGTCTCCTTGACAACAACCCGGGCATGGGACTGAGAGAGCTGCCTGGAGGAGCTAAAGCTGGATCCTCACGTCCTTCTCTCTGAAGTGACTCGGGACATCGGGAGGGGCTGCTCTTAATAAAAGCAACAAGCACCAGGACAAGAACAAATTAAACCACTACCACTGATTTACATGAGTTAGAAATACATGTCTGGGTATATCAGTTCCTTTACCTACTTATATGAATCATGTATGAATATTATATATTCATATGCTGTGAAGTCAAGTATTCAGAAATTATCAGTCTTACTCTAGGCCATGCAGCTGTCTCCAGCCCTCCTATCTCTTCGCCTTTCAAGATATTCTTTAATAACATGATCACGGAGATTTTTCTTCTAGGACCCATGCCTTGTTCAGCACAGTGGGCAGATGATGCTCACTGTATTGTTGAGTCAATATTTTGTCTTTTCCTTGTTCTTCAATAGCTTGCCTCAGGCCCTCTTTATTTCATGCAGTGCAAACATACTCACAAAGACAGAATAAATTCCCTCATGACAATTTCTGCAGCAGTTATTATAGCAACAAAGTTAATGCTACCAAACTGGAATAATGCTAAAAATACCAGCAAAAAACCCCAAACCCAAAAAACCTGCAACTACGAAGGCAAAAAAACCAGGACACAGCAAGCCAAAACATCTCCAGCTGTGCCACTCACCAGCTCACCTGCAGCCATCAAATCCAGCTGCTACTTCTGTTCTCCTGTCTCTTTCTCTTTGCCCAGATTTTGATACGTTGCTCCAGCCTGGGACTGCTGGAAGGCTCCCCTCACATCTTGCTGAGTGCTCAGCCCCTTCAGGGAGAGCCTGAGATAGCTGTGTGCTCTGCAGAGGAGCTACAATACCTGGGGGGATCTAAAATATATTCTTAATAAGTAATACCCAAACAAGCAGGTCATCATTCAGTTTAGTGCCAGTGAACTTTGGCACTCATAACAGATACTGCTGCACAGACTTGGGATTGTAATTTTAAAACAAAGTGTAAGGCCCTGTTTTCTTTTTCAGTCAGGTGCTGAATATTAAGCAAAGTCCATACCATGGTTTATTGACTCAGTGGTGAAGGCAAAGCGTGGTATTTTCAGGCAGAGTATTACAACGCAGGAAGTTCTGTCACTTTAAATTAAATTAAAATCATAGCTGAGTTGGTAGAGGTATTATTGAAATTAAATCCTATTGTTTCCCTCATCTTGCTTATAATTAAATGAAGTAATTGCTCTTTGATTGTTTAGGTGATTTAAAATTAATTCCATTGTTATCCTACTGCATTTATTAGCTGGGCGATGCAAATCTCCCAGGACTGTTGAATAGCTCTGGCCGTGCTCCTCCTCCCTCCCTCCTTGCTGACTCTTCCCTGCCTCGGGGTTTGCAATATTCCCTGGAAACCAAGAAAAGCCTGTGAATTCTCCTGCAGCAATGTCAGCAGAGAGGACTTTACAGTTCACTGCCAGCAGTCAGCTTTAAAAAAAGGTAAAGAAAGTAAAAGAAGGAAAAGGGAAAGCAGAGTCAGTACCTGGGGCTCGGCAGGCTCTAGCCACGTCCTCTTTTCACCACCTAAAACACCACCTCAGTACCTGCTGTGGGGTGCTAGGGATGAGCTGCTGGGAGCTCCCCGTGATGGGAGGAGCATCAGACACTCGATGATGTCAGAGCTCACCTGAGTGCCTTCCTTTGGGCAGGCTGCAAAATCACACCCCTTACAGAACTGTTTTTGTAAAGCACAATACCGACTTCTCTTTTAGATCTTTTCCACACCGTGGTTTTGTGCATCTCCCCTTCTTTCTCCTCACACCTCTCCTTTTCCTCTCTCACCCAGACATTGTACCCTGGTTTTGTTCCCGGGTGCAGCCCATGACCCTGCAGGTCACAGACATCGAGCAAATGCATTCCTACAAACACCTCCAGCCACCGAAAGACACCAACTTTCCCAGCAGCCTCGGAGAGCTTGTCACGGGCCAGCAGGGTCAGCTGCTGGTTGCCACCCACAGATACTGTCACAGACCAAGCGGTGAGCTCCAACCTGGATTTAGGTTTCTTTAGATGTCAGGAAGTCCAGATGAGGCTGTCAGGCCCCTCCAACCACGTGGAGCAGATCCCAGCACCTCTCAGGCTGTTGGGGTTCCCCGGGTCCCCCCTCCTGGCTACAGCTTCTGCAGGAGCCAGAGTGAAGGGGCTCCCTCCTGCCATGCCCGTGCAATTCTTACTGTCAGCAGCAGATGGCCAAATATTACCACACATACATAACATTTACATCCAAAAGGGCACATAATTGGGTAGAAATCGCCTTTCCTTGCCAGCATTTATTTATAAAATGGCATATGTACACTTGGCATTTACCTTTCCATATGCAACATTACTAAATGTGTGACAAATGGTGACACTCATTTCCTTTCCTACTCCTGACATGCCTGCCAAAGTAAAGAGCCTTAAGCAGACAAGTAGTAGGATAAAGCCTCGTCCTAAACCACGTAAACACGATTTCTTCTTTCAAATTGATTTTACAATATAGAAAAAGCCCCCAAGGCCCGGACCCAGCTGCAGCAAAGCCCAGGTCAGCAGCAGCTGGTGACAGAGCGAGAGGCATCTGGAATTTGAGTGCAGAAAGTGTTTCGTTAAACACATCAAAAGGCCCAGCGAGGGTTGGGTTGGGAAACGCACAGGTTCACGGTCTGAGCTGTTTTGAAGGAGAGCACACAAACCTGTTCTCTCCCTGTCTCACAAGGGCGGAGGGAGGGCTTTACCTGCACGCTTTAGCATTGCACAATCAGTGTCTGCAAATAATCGACAGGGCACAAGCGCCGATGTGACAAACAGGAGCAAAAAGGCAAGGAATTCCCCTTCCAGCACCACCTCGGGGCATGCCTGTGCAGACAGCCGGGTGCACGCTGGGTTGGTTCAGCCAGGACACGTGCCAGGCACTGAAAACAAGGCTGGAATTGTAGAGGATTGGGAGCACAGACACCTCAGCACGGGATTCTCCATCGTCTTTTGGGGACCACGGCAGAAACACGCACCTGCCTTTCGCTGCTTTGGACAGGACTCTCCAGTCATTGGTGCTGCCTTCTGCCAGATTATCTTCCCCAGGGTTGTTCAGAAAAACAACTCAGTAACTGGCTCCACATCCTTTACTGTACATCAGTTAAAGAGGACAAAGTGAGAGCAAAAAGCTCCATCACTTGGGTATGCTTTAAGGGAATGATTTTCTTGAAATGCTGAGTTTTCAGTAGCTCAGAAATTGCCATTTAATCTTAAGGTGATTAAAGATTACTCCAGGGTGCCAACCACAACCAAACCAAAATGCCTCTGTGTACTACTGTGTAGCACTGAGTTTTACTTTTCTGTTTGAGCTGTTTGAGCACTGTTTGAGCTCCGTGTAGATTTCCAGCAAGCTGGGTAGTAGCACGAGCTACTGGAAAGGTCCTTGGTGTCACCATCAACTGCAGGAAATGCATGACTGCCCCATTCTCACACCCTACTTAATTTTTGGCTGACATTTACCAACAGTGGCAGCCTATAGCTCTCACTTACAGAAAGAATGTAGGATGGCCTTCTAAAAATGCATGATCTGGGGACCAAGCTGGCAAATAAGGCTGAATTGATGTTTGATTTCTGCTTTTATGATAATCAATAAGACTGCAGGTATACACAGAGGGCTTTCATGCTGGATAATAGTGCTCACACCTCTTATCCCTACCCAGGGATAAGGAGGGGTATGAAGATGCTCCAGATGGGATCCTGGGTGTAAAACACAGCAGCATAACCTACTCCAGACTAGACAGGGTGTGATATTCAGTGATCATTTCCCTTGAGCAGAAAGCCAGTCTCTGGTTTGGATGCTGCTGGACTCCTCCTGGCAGCTTCCAACACACAGCAGAAACCCTCTCCTGCCATCGGTGTTCCAGCCCTGGTGCCTGACAGAGACCTTCTGTCTCACAAGCAGCATCCTCCTGAAATAGCATCTGTCCTTGCAATAACACATCCCTCCCTGATAACCCGGCAGTGGGTTATCAAGAGCTTCTAGACCTCCAGTCCCTCCCTCAGCTGCCCAGATCAAACAGTTTCCCACTCCAGCAGCCCTGCCTGCACACCCTGCTGCCTTCCTCTTCCCAGCGCCTCCTTGGCCTGTGCTCAAAGCCCTGTGGCTCTGCATCACCACTCTCCAGCCTGGACACACTCCCACGCGTTTGGTCACACGGGATGGGGGATGTGAGGGCAGAACCGGAGCTGCAGCATGTCCCGGAGGGCCTTGGGCAGACAGGAATAGGACGTGCCCCAAAATGCACAGACAGCCTCAGCCCAATTTTTCCGATTTATCAGATTATGGGACACGCTTACAATTGTGCATCGGCTTGGGCTCCTGCCATTTTGGAAACGAGTCCCTAAAAGCCCTGTGTATTGTATTTGTACCTGCAGTAACTCATTTCAGGATTTTCTTGCTTTAAAAGGAGCCTGTCAGGGCATGGAGACTTAAAAGAAATCTTTCTTCAGCTTAATGTATTTACAGATTTATCTGTAGCTCAGCAATCTGATTTAATCAATTTGAACAGATATAGTTTAAGTACCAGAGCTTTGAATTAGAGAAAATAACTCCTTTTGACTTCCGAGAGCCCTAATTCTAACTGAGGGTATCACTGACTTTGCAACAAACACAATTCCCCTCTCCGACACCAGCAAACCTGGTGGGCAGCTTTAGACACAGGCAACTCTACGTTATGTCAGAGAAAACAGATCATCTGAAAGTAAAATGGCTCACCAAAGAGTAAACAAAGCACCCTGTCCAGGCTTAGTGCCCCGCGTTTCCTTGGCTGTGTGTCGGGGACTTCCACAGGGGCGCGTTTCGAGCCCAAGCCCCTTTTCCGATGCCCGTTCCCAACCAGAGCACACCCAGAGGGAAGGGTGGGCTTGCGGAGGGGTGAGCGCAGGACAGGGGCTGCGGGAGCCGCCGGGGTTTGTCCCTGCTGCCCGCGACAGGGGACAGCAGCGCCGGGCAGAGCCCCGGGGCCGCGGGGTGGGCAGGCAGCGGCGGGGGGAGCTCCGCACCCGCGCATCCTTCGGGCATCCTTCGGGCATCCATCCATCCATCCCACATCCATCCACCCGCCGCGCATCCATCGCGCCCTTCCCGATCTCCGCACGCCAGCGCCGCGGCTGCTCAGCGCCTACACGCGGCCAGGAGGCACTTCGGAGATAACGCTAACAACAGCCCCCGGCAGGCGGGACAGCCGAGCAGCCGTGCCCGGGGACGCCGGGTCCCTTCTTGCTGCCCTCCGCCACTGCCCGCAGCCGCCTCGGGTGGCCCAGAGCTCCTCCGAGGCTGCCCGGAGACGGGCGCTGCCCGCGGTCCCTGGCACACGGCTCCCTGGGCCCTGCCCCAGGCTCTTCCCTGCCCACGTCGGATCCCGACCTAACAGAGGAAGGAGTGGAAAGAAGCCCCTGGGCGAATCTAGTGTTAAAAGGAGCAATTTGATTAAACTGACAAAATCATGCACACCATTGGAAATGCCAAATGACATCTACAAGCACGGTACAACACGAGGCAGAGCATACACCTCCCCCTTCAGTCGGTTGCCAGCAGCTGAAATCACTTTTGTACCTCATCTGTACCAAAGCCAGTTTGCCTTTCTCCTCATGCAGGGATGGCAGAGAACATAAACCAAAACACAGGACCGTGTAAAAACCGAAATACAGTGTCCATATAGTTTCTGCAGCAGTGTTTGAAGTCCTAGGTCTGGAGAAGGAGAAATGACAGGAAGGAGCCCTGTGTTTTATCTATTTGGCCCCAGATTTGCCCTCAACTCAAGGGGAGAGGCTTCCGTCCACCAGCTCAGGCCTGCCCAAACTGGGCCACTACACCTTTTTTGGGGAGGCACAGTGAAAAACCACTCCAGTGAACTGATCCAGCGCAAGAATCACCCCACTTTGTCCACCTCTCCTCTCTTTTGGCAGCAAGGTATTTCTTGAGGACACCATTTCTCCATGATTGCAGCCTCCCTCCAGCCCCCTTAACCACGTCAGGGAAATCATCAGGGTGAAAAGAACCTCCCAACTCCCTTTCCTGGGTGTTTTGGCCCAGGTCTGCTCACTTAGAGCATCATGCTGGGCACCCCGGGTTCCAGCAGGGCCGAAGTGGGACGGAGGGAGTGTGCTCCTGTCAAGAGCTGTGGGCAGGAAGGGTAGGTTAGTCACAGCATTGAGCAACAGCCTCTTCAACCTCCTTGCAACACCAGCTGCAGGAACAGGAAAGTCCAGGCAGAACCCCACATTCAAGGATTGCTTTGAATAAAGCATCTGAGAGATGTGTTTAACTCCTTGAAATACCACTTTCTTTTAAAGCAGTGGCCCAAGGTCTTGGGGAAGTCATACCCAAAGTTGCTTGAGTACAAAATCAGCAGCAAGAGCCCCCTGCTTCAGACCAGCAAAGGAGCACACCAGCAGTAAGCAGGGCCCGGTGACACGCACACAAGGACACCCCTGGGAGCTGGGACATGCTTAGCTCAGTGTTCCTGGTAACCCAGGCAGGTACCCTTACCACACATTCTCCTGCCTCATGTCTTTTTCTAAAAAAGCAGCACAAAGCCCAAGGCACCAACCTTGCAAAGTGATCCCACGTCACTTCCCTTGGAGGTGCCTGGGATTGTGTTCCTTCTTTTCCCCTTGAGGTGCCGTTAGTGACCCCAGGGTCATTATGGCTCTTATGGCAGGTGATGTTTCCACCTGCAGCCAGCACACCCGACGTGGATCAGCTCCTCTGGTCACCCAAAAGAAGCCCCAGGAGAAGGGAGCAAGGTCTGACGAGCAGCAGGTGGCTCTCAGCTGGCACTGACCTGTTTGCTCTTCCCAGGACCTTCCTCCCTGCACACAAAAACACACTCAAATGGAGAAAGAGCAGAGCTAGAAACCAAATTTTGTTGCTCATTGCAGAGAAAATGGCCTCTCTGCAGCTGAGCCATAAATTTCCCAGTGAGCCTAAGGGGGACGTGGGTGCACATGTCTTCCAAATACCAATGTCATTTTCAGTGGGAGTAAAACCTAATTGATCTTTAACATGCAGCACTTAATTTCCATGCCTTTTGTACATCAACACTACTAGTGAAACAAACACCAGATTTTACTAAAATGAGTACATGTCAACATATTGGTGACTCACACATACCCAATTGCAGACTCTGATTTATCCAGGAGCTTTCTGCTTCAGCACTTTTTATCCAGTAATGACAGAAATATCCCAGCTGGAAATCCTGGTGCATCCCGGGTCTTTCTTGTTCTTGCCCTGAAGCTGAGGTTTCAGCATGTTTGGGAAGAGATTTCCAAGTGGGAAATACCATACGTGTCAGCCACACATATGCAGCATTGGAAACCTCAAGGCAGCAGCTGCCACTAAACCTTCCTGCAAACCCGAATGGAGAGGGTTCAGCCAAATAGGAGGTCTGTAGACATTTTTCAGCAGGCTCATTGTGACCCTTCCTGGGCCATCCCTGCCACTCAAGCACACTGAGCACTTCCTGGGAAAGTGGATCTGCCTGGGACCCTCAGATGCCCAGCCTGTGGTTGCAGACTGCCACAGCTCCACATAAATTTGCTGCTGCTCTTAACAGCTTACTTTGAATGAATCACCACAAAAAAGCTGAGGGTTTGGTACCTCACAGCTGTGAAGTATAAAGAAAGGCCTTTAGAGATATCTTGCACCATAAATGTATTTGTCTGTGCTGGTCTATATCTAGGTGATAAATGAAGACACTTGAAAGAGCTTCTTAATCTTTGAAAAGCAAACCAAAGCCAATAATCCTTTCTAGTTTTATTATACCATCCATCCAGTTTCTTTTGCTCTGCTTCCAAAAGCATTGGTGGCAGATGAGCAGCCTACAACTTCCAGCCCGGTTGGGTTTGCTGCTGGGGTTCATTGCGAGGGCACTGGAACCACTGAGAAATTATCCCCACTGTGCTGGCCTCAGACTTCACCAGGTCTGCAAGCCTTCTTCCTCAAGGCAAATTTCTGACAAAATCTCGTGTCAGACCAGAAAATCCAGACTGACCTTTAACTTAGTGTATATAAATATCTCAAAGGCAGGTACCAAGAGGATGGTGCCAGACCCTGCAGTGGTGCCCAGCGACAGGACAAGGAGCAGTGGCCATAAACTACAGCAGAACAAGTTTCACCTCAACATGAAAAAGAACTTCTTTACATTGAGGATGGCAGAGCACCAGAACAGGCTGAGTCTCCCTCTGTGGAGGCATTCAAAACCCATCTGGAGGCATTCCTGTGTGACCTGCTCCAGGCGACCCTGCCTTGACAGAGGGATTGGACTGGCTGATCTCCAGAGGTTCTTCCCAACCCTAACTACTCTGTGATTCTACTAGATACAGCTCTACAAGCCACTCCTCTTCTCCTGGGAAATCTTCTTGCAGAGCTCTGGTGATTCTCACAAGTCCTAGGCGTCCACCCCAGCCTACAGCCACCCCCAACTCTCTGAGGACCCAAACCCAGCCGACAAAGAAGACCTACCACCATCACAACCCCTCAGTGAGGTGGGAGGATGTTACAGAATCAAGAGTCTGCTGCTATGCTTCATTTTCCCTCTGGGCTCCACCATGAAGCCTCTTCAATAATGGCTTTATGGCTCCATCAATCTTATTTAAACTTCAGTACAAATAAATTGCAGCACATTCAGAGTCCCATCACAGCGCTGTGACTCACCCAGTCCCAGCAGACATCGTACATTAAATTAGTTTTGGAATGTATTCAAAAGCAATTGTTTCAGCTTCTTCAGCTGAGCGCTCCCCCCGCTGTACATCAGGGGAAAGCAGGGCAGGGTGGCCACCCCAGTCTCTTGGGGCCGGGTTTTGGGGTTTGACACGGCGCTGAATTCCTGCCCTCGTTCCCAGCCTGGCTGCAGCAGGGGGTTCCCGTCTGGGGCAGCTTCCACGGCGGGTCCCCGTGGGTGGCAGGGACACAGCCTGGTTCCGTGCCCGCGGAGGAACCTCTGCTGTGGCACCCGGAGCGCCTCCTCCTCCTCCTCCTCCTCCTCCTTCGCGGGGAGGACTCTTCACACTGCCCTTGCTCCAGCATGAAGTCCCTCCCACAGGAGACGGTCACCGTGAGCTGCTCCAGCGTGAGTCCTTCCATGGCTGCAGCTCTGCGGGAGCTGCTGCAGCGGGAGTCCCAGGCGGGGAGCAGCCCCTGCCTGCTCCGGTGTGGCTTCCCCGCGAGGTCACCAGTCCTGCCAGGACCCTGCTCCAGCCCGGGCTCCTCTCTGCACAGGTCCTGCCAGGACCCTGCTCCAGCCCGGGCTCCCCTCTGCACAGGTCCTGCCAGGACCCTGCTCCAGCCCGGGCTCCCCTCTGCACAGGTCCTGCCAGGACCCTGCTCCAGCCCGGGCTCCTCTCTGCACAGGTCCTGCCAGGACCCTGCTCCAGCCCGGGCTCCTCTCTGCACAGGTCCTGCCAGGACCCTGCTCCAGCCCCGGCTCCCCTCTGCACAGGTCCTGCCAGGACCCTGCTCCAGCCCGGGCTCCCCTCTGCACAGGTCCTGCCAGGACCCTGCTCCAGCCCGGGCTCCTCTCTGCACAGGTCCTGCCAGGACCCTGCTCCAGCCCCGGCTCCCCTCTGCACAGGTCCTGCCAGGACCCTGCTCCAGCCCGGGCTCCCCTCTGCACAGGTCCTGCCAGGACCCTGCTCCAGCCCGGGCTCCTCTCTGCACAGGTCCTGCCAGGACCCTGCTCCAGCCCCGGCTCCCCTCTGCACAGGTCCTGCCAGGACCCTGCTCCAGCCCGGGCTCCCCTCTGCACAGGTCCTGCCAGGACCCTGCTCCAGCCCGGGCTCCTCTCTGCACAGGTCCTGCCAGGACCCTGCTCCAGCCCCGGCTCCCCTCTGCACAGGTCCTGCCAGGACCCTGCTCCAGCCCGGGCTCCCCTCTGCACAGGTCCTGCCAGGACCCTGCTCCAGCCCGGGCTCCTCTCTGCACAGGTCCTGCCAGGACCCTGCTCCAGCCCCGGCTCCCCTCTGCACAGGTCCTGCCAGGACCCTGCTCCAGCCCGGGCTCCCCTCTGCACAGATCCTGCCAGGACCCTGCTCCAGCCCGGGCTTCCCATGGGGTCACAGCCTCCTTTGGGCATCCCGCAGCCAGACCTAAAGAGACAGACTGGGAGTTGTGGTCTTAATCCATCACAGTTTCCCCTTCAGAAAACCAAAGATGTGTTCTTAAACTAATTCAATAGTATCCAAAACATGTGGTCCTTTAGGACTGAAAGCAGTTGGAGACTGAATTCCTTTCTAAAGGGCCCCATCCTTGAGATGTAATTCAGGGGCTTGTTGGATGCAAAAAACAACAAAAAACCCCACCAAAATACCACAATAACAACAACCAAAAACCAAACCAAAGCAAAAAAACACCCAAACCAAAACAAACCAAAAGCCCAAACAAACAAAAAACCCCCAAACCAGAAAAAACCCAACCAACCAACCAACAAAGCCCAAACCCTGATGTTTTCTCCTCCTTTGCTTTCCTGCAGCAGCAAGAGGCAAGGCTGCAGGCAGTGTCACCCCAGGGACTGGGGGTGGTTGTGTCCCCGTGTCCCACAGAGCCGGGGGGATCCATGACCTGCGACCTGGGCAGCATCACAACAGCTCGTGGAGATGCAGAAGTGCCAAAGATGCTTCCAAGTAGCAAAAAACAAACAAAAAAAGTGTGTTTAAACTGAATTACTTTTTCACTCACTGGCTGGCAAGATAATGATCTGACACAGCTAATTAGCAAATTCCTGAGGCTGTTGTAACCCTCAGACCAGAAGCATACCAAACTCCCTCTTAGTTCTGCTTAGTCTCCTCTGCCTCCTCTCACTGTGTACCCTTATCTCCTTTGAGAAACGAACGGGAAACACCTTCCTGTTTAACTCCGGAGTGGTTTCCAATCAGTGGACATCAGCATCAGCTTTAGATGCAGAAATCCAATTAATCTGATCTGCCTGCTGGTTGATGGGTATCCGTGAGGCTGGTGCTCAGGGGAGAACGCCTCCGGAGAGCGGCCAGCGAGGCTGACGCGGTGGTGGCAGTGATTCTGCGGGCTCACGCTTTCCCACCCCGTGGCTCTGCGGAGGAGCAGCCCAGGCTGGGCGGAAGCAGCAGCGTTCAGCTCCACTCCTTTCACTTCAACTGCATTTCCATTCCCAAGCAAGAGGCAGAGGATCTGTGGTGACGACGACTTCCAAGGCAAAAGGGCACCTCTACTGCCCTTGAAAAGCTGCTGAAATATTTCCCTCTGTAGCAAACCGAGCTCGGCCTTCCCAGGTCCTACCAGCAAGTCTCATCATTTTCTGGTTTTGCTGGTGTTATGGGTCATTCCTGTACCTGCAAGGACCATGGGTCAGCTCCAGCCGTGGACTGACCTTTCCCAAGCTGTGCTGATCAAGCCTGGAAAATGACAAGTACTGAGGCTTTTCTGCTTCCTTTCTAAATCGTATCAGGCTGCTCAGCAAAAGCTGCTCTGTGGCATCTATGTCCTGCAGCTTTCCTGGATAAACCCAGGTATTCCCTGGATAAACCCGGGTATTCCCTGGCCACTGGCCGTGTGTGTTCAGGCATGGCAGAGAGGGCTTGTACAGTGCCTGCAGCCCTGGCACTGCCCCGGGATGCCCCCTCTGTGCTGCCCACTCTGTGCTGGCCCTCCTGCCAGGAGGGTTTTTTGTGGTGCCACAGGGGTGGCCAGAGTGCAGGTGGCACGGGGCAGGCTCCGACCAGACCTTTGCTTTGCTTCCTCTTGCAGGGCTCTGGGATCACCATCACAACAGTTCCACAACAGTCAGACCCTGAGGGACTGGCCAGGCAGGAGCGCTGGGCCACCATCCCATGGCTCCTCTTCCCATGGCTCCTCTTCCACAGTGCCCACTCAGATGGGCTCTGCCCAGCCTTGCACAGTCTCCATCCCAGCACGGGAGCAGGGCACTGCTTCTTTGGGACTGAAAATAAAGCGTAGGGTGTCTGGCTTCAGAAGCCGTGTTTCCATGGAGTGGGGATTGTTTTGGTGCTGAGGATGGCTGGGATCAGTCCCGCTGCTGTCGGCAGCAGAGGAAAGCAGCGGGTTTGGGCAGCCTGCGCGCTGAAGCGCTGCGAGCGCCGTGGCAGCTGATGCCGTCTGCCGTGATGAGTCACTGCTGTTGATTTGGGCAGAGGCAAGAAAAACAGCCTGAAATGCGCCGATTTAACACTCTTATTCTCAGCGATGGGCTATTAGTTCAGAGCAGGTCCCCAGCCCATGCTCCCCCCCTCACCTCCTTTCAGTGCAGCATCATTGAAATTTATTTTTCATTATTGGAAAAGTGATTTATTGAGAGTGTTATATTTGGGAAATCAGCTTACACCACTGCCAGGGACGTCACATAAAAATGGATCACATCTGCATCAACAAAATACCTGGCCCACTTTGACTTGGTAATCTCCCCAGGCAATTCTTTTTTTCTTTTCACGGCTGCTCAAACATTGGCTTTATCGCCAGGGGAAGGATAGGAGCAACCTGTAGAGCACATGTTCATGATAGCTGCTCAGGACTACAGTCACTGGGCTGTTCTCCCAAAAGCGTTCATCCCAAAAGAGAGTTTAACTCGGGGAGCCCCCGGGAGGGGTTTCAGCCTGGCTGCAGCCGCAGCCAAAGCACCGGCGGAGCTGAGCCAAGTGCCAGTGGTGGGTGCATCCCGAGTGGAGAAGGGATCACACGGCACAAACCAGCCCCAGGGGGGTCAGGACATGCAGCTGCAGTGTGGGTGGCAGCTCGGCTCCAGCCTGGCGTGGGAAGTGAGCTGTCAGGTTGCATTTCCTACATCCCGCCTCAGCAGCCACGAGTATTCACTTCTATTTTTCCAATAATTTCCTTTTTCTCTTTTTCTTTTCAAAGGACCACAGATGAGCTATATGGTCTCACACAAATGAAAAAGAAGGCCTGTCATTCCAACAAATTACCTCTACAGCTGCTGGTACCCTGGAGCTGTCAGAGCATAATCTGTTTTGAAAGAAATCACACTGGTAGATTTTGAGGGGATGGATGGATGGATTGAGTCATGCTTAGCTCTGGATGGGGCTCAGCAGAGAGGGATCAGATATTCTATTTTCTGAAGTTCATTTCTGAAACCTGTTGTGCCTGGTGGTAGTAGTTACCATTCAATCCTGGGCCACACACACAGACACGCTGCATAAAAGAGAACGCTCACTTGTTTGCTGCTTGTAAGCTCCATTTTTAAGCCCAGGAAAGGGCTCATTACGTAGCTCCAGATATTGCAGTGTGCCCCTGAAGCAAACAGGCGGGCCTGAGGCTTTCCATTGCTTTCAGTAAATAATTTCCAGATTTACAGGAAACCTTTATCTGTGTTGGGCTGAAGCCCTAACCACAGCCCCTGGAGCGCGTTGTTTGGGAGAAAGGGCTGCTGCTGTCCCGCGGCGCGGTCCCCGGGATGCTCAGCCGGGGCTGCCAGGTGCCACCACGGTGCCACCTCGGGCAGCGCTGCGGGCTCTCCCCTGGCACCCGGGCTCACCTCCCAGGGCAAAGGGAGAGCGGAAAGGGCAGGGAGCAGAAGAGCGGGGCCGAAGGGGCGCTCTGCGAGCTGCGCTGGGAGCTGCTGAGCCGCGGTGCTCAGCAGATGGCAGTGCGCTCCCACCGATGCGCCCTGACCAGCCCGGTCCCTGCCGGCGGCGAGGCACGTCGGGGGCACGGAGCGGGCACAGGGACCCCGTCAGCTCCAGCCGCCCCGCCGGGCAGCGGCTCCCGCGGGGGACGCGGCAGGAGAGGTTTGCACGCACCTGGTCACCCCTCCGGACCTGGGCATCCAGGCGTTTGCCGGGTGGCAGCGACCTGTTCTTTCTCCGGAGTGTTGTTTGGGGGAGAAAAAAATAACTTAAGGGCATCCTTTGTGGAACTGTGCGTCTGGAATGACTCTTCCTTCCCCTGTCCCCCGCACAGTGCAGCTGCCAGTGCCCCCAGTGCACACCAACTGCTGTTCGAGTGCACCACCAGAGCTCGAGCAGAGAAACTCAGAATAAACCTCAGTCTCAGTGCTTGCCGTTCCCAAGATAATAAATCCATATGATTGCTTCCACTTGCTTTTTTCCCTACTCCACCCCCGTTTCTTGCCTGGCTGTGCTCTGTGGGTGCATCCCCAGGGATCTGCTGTGCTCGCTCCCCACGGATCCCACCGGGCTGCTGCCGCTGCCTGAGATCGTGGCCTTCAGTCCCAGAGCTCTGTAAGCAGAAGAACCTGAGGTTTGTGTTCAAATGCGAGGCTGTGCTTTACAATCCCTGTGAAAACAGAGGGAACCAAGCGGGGTGAAGAGCTGCAGGTGAATTCAGATGGCAGAGCAGCTGGGCTCCAGCTCAGCACTGCCACTGAGCTCTACTGCAACACCAACACAAGCTGGGGCAAACCCTGTTTAAACGGAACCACTCTGGAATCTGGAGAAAATAATTTAAAGAAAATCACAATAACTGTCCAGGAGTACAAACCTTCAGTAAGTCCTTGGTGATGCCTGTAACTAATTTAACCCTGTGGTTGTGCCATGTAATTAGCATTCTTACTGCTGAATCACACACTGATTGTTCAAAACCGTATTCCAAAAGAGGGCAGAGGAAATCACGCTGATGCCAGAGACTGCCACGGATGCAGTGGAGATGTGCTGCAGTGTCTGCGTGATGACAGCTGGTGATACAAGAGCCTGGAGCAGGCAGAGCCTTTCCGAGGATGAGGCTCAGGGCTGTGCCAGCAGAGCCCTGACCCCCACAGCTCCCCGGGGCCTGCAGAAGCTGCCGGGGCAGAGAGCAGCCAGCTGGGATTTCCGATCAGGCCAAAATTCCATCCCTGAAGCCTGTGGTGCAAAGCTGCTGTCCAGCTCTGCTGGGCACTCCAGGAGGCACCAGAGATGCAAACTGCCAGCACTGCCTTTCCCAGGGTGATGAAGGCCATAGGGGCTGATTTATTTCTCCCTCTCTATCCCACCTCTTAATCAAAGCTGACATAATTTTCTCTTTGATGAAGCTGCATGTGGGATTGCCTCTGCCTTGCTTCCTAGCATAGCCAAGCTCCAGGCAGACCTTCAGCACGCTGGAGGGGACAGGGGAGAGCAGTGGCCAGCAGGAGCTGCCCCCAGAGAGCTGGTGCTTGAGCTCCCTGAGTGATGAAGGGCTGAGCTGGGACACGGATGGATCCTCAGCAGACCCCAGCACGCTCCCAGGCAGGTGCCAGCTGCCCCACCCCTCAGTGCTCTGTGCCTGCCTCCCTTCCCACCTACTGATTTAAAACCTCTTGCACATCTCAGAGCCAGCACTGCCATCCCACAGCTCCCCCCACATCAGAAAATGGGTCAGAGTCCCCAACATACACTTCATTTTGGGGAGCCCGAGCAAGCACCATCACTAAAACTACTAAATCAGCATTGGTCCACTAAACTGGGGGTGCTCTGAGCACACATGGAGAGTCTCGGGGCAGACAGGCACACACACACCACCTCCATTTATAATTAAAAAGCCTCCAAAGTGAGTGGCTAAGCTACAGGTTGAAATAATTTGTGTGGCCCCAGCTCCCATGTACAACCCCCCATACATCAAACCTCTGCACACCCAAATGCTCCCCTCGGAAGAGAGGGAGGAAGGAAACACAGCCAGGCTCTCCCCACTGCACAAGCCCAGCTCCAGAATCGACAAAGATCTGTTCTTTTCAGCTGATACACAATAAGCAACAGACTGGGGGGAAAAAGGCAAAGCTCAGTGTGCAAAAGCAATGGAACAGGAGGATGTCTCAGGCTCCCAGCAGAGCTGAGCTGCACAAACAGCCACTTATCCACAGGGCCCTGCCCAGCACCTGGCTAGCCCCAAAATCTCCATGCTGCCAAAAACTGTATTGACTGGGGGGCTCTGTTTGTCTCAGCAATTCTCAGCAGAGCATGAAGTGTTTGTCCTTCAGCTCAGCCAGCTAATCAGGCTAACGAGGCAACACACACCACAGCTTCCTGTGCCATACAGGCAGCCTGAAATCAGGTTTTACTGTAAATCTTACCAAATACGTCCTTAGAACTTCAAAATCATGTAATCGGGCTCATCTGCAGAAGAAATGTCCGTGGGAGACCTCGATGCTGGTTATTCTGCACAGGGTGGGAGAAAAAGAGAACAAGGTGGGGTTGGATGGGGCTCAAAGCAGCCTGGTCTAGTGGAGGGTGTCCCTGCCATGGCAGAAGGGTTGGAGTGAGATGATATTCAAGGTCCCTTCCAACCCAAATCATTCCATGATTCCATGATTAGGTGTTTTCACTAGGTTTGCTGGAGACTGTTGGCAAGGTGCTCCAGAGAAGTCAAGTTTTTGAAGTGCAGTTGAGGGAAAAACCAACAAACTGAAAATGGGAGGAATGCTATCATTCCTCTGTCAACTTGCATTTGGCACCCTTGAGTTACCATACTGCCCGCTAGACGAGGAAGGGGGTGTTTTAAGTCACACTTTGGGGGGTGGTTTGGAGGCAGGAGCTCCACAAATATTAGGGAAAATATATCTCAGCTCATAAATAAAGATACTATTTTTAAAAGGGCATATTGCCTCCATCTGAGGTGGGGTTCAGACAACCCAAATGGTTCGTTTGGCCTCTTCCTAAAATAAACTTGACACTGTTCTCTGCCTGTTGGACTCTGCATTTCTGCATCTGTCACAAGGGTTCATTTTGCCCACTTTTTACTGAGGTCTGTGCAAAAGGCAGAGAGCAGGGCTTTGGGATACAGCCCACATGCAGGCTGGGTGGTTGCTCTCCCCGAGCTGCAACCCCACTTCGTGACCATTCTGTACATCTAAAAATACCTCCCTTCTCCTGGTCTGCTTCTCTTTTGTGAGCAGCACCATCTGGGAAGGGATCCCCTTCTCCTGCTCATGAGAAGACTTCCAACACATTTCTAATATGGAAAAAGTGTTAAGCATGGAAGCAATATCCTTTAAAAGCACACAGACACTAAATCTGTTGCCTGAAGCCATTGGGCATATGCCATTCCTTGTGAGGGTTCCTTGGTGAGCACGCACGAGGCTGCTGCCACTGCTGGAAAATTCAGACATATCCCCCAAATGGCACATCAATAATGAGATCTTTCAAAGGAGGATCCGTGACTCATCCAAGAAGAAAAATGGGTCATTCACTGCACTGAACTCTCCAAACAAAACAGCAGCTTTTTTTGGGCTTGCCCAGTTTAAACCAGAAAAATGGAGAAAGTAACAGGAGAGAAAATATGGTGGCTGCAGCTGCCAGACAACACGAGCAGTGACAGCCTGCACTGACATTTTGGGGTTAAAAATCCCACCCTGACAGGCATTTTGTGTCTCGTATGGTGGCTTGCTAAAACCAGGAGTGCAAGAACTGCGGCATCCTTCATCACCACCTCACCCCACTCCACCCGAAGCCACAAACTCTCTAGTCCTTCCCCAGAAATTCACCAGTCCTTTCCCAAAAGTCACATCCTGGGGGTACCCAGGGTTAAGGGGACCCAAGCCACCAGAACCAGGATGCTTTGGGAGCCTGGTGGCTTTTGCCAGGGCAGTCACCCTGCAAGGGACATCCCTGCAGCAGGGAGCACCCAAGGGGCCAGGGAAATGTGCAACGAAAGGTGAATTTGCTGGAAAGGCAGAATACACCCAAACCTGTCAAATCTGAGGAAGGATTTTCGGTGCCCAAACTGTGTTACTGCCAGGGCAGGAGCCACTCTGCCTCCCTTGTGTGGATCTGGGGCCCCCACACCGAAATCCCCGTCGAGCAGGTGAACACAGGGGATCAGAGGGACCGAGTGCAAAGGGACTCGCAGCCCCAGCCAGCTCCCGCTGATCCCTTGATGGAGTCACCGCAGAAAAAAGGGCAGGTTGCAAAGCTGGCATTTAAGATTTCATTAGAGCTCTTAATCTCATTGCTATTACCATATTATAATCACTTTCACAACCCATCTAAGTCCAGGGCAGCTATCCATGCTGGATTATTTAATTCATCATTTGCATTCAGCATTTATTTGGGACCACGATTTCATATAATGCTTTGGAGATTAATGAAGGCCACGGCCCTTTCCTGTAAGCAGCTGCCCTCCACGCTGATGAAATACAAAATTTAATTGCTTTAACCCGTACTTCTGCTGTTTCCTTCCTCTCCCTCTGCCTGGGATCTCCACGTTCAGTGGCTGCTGGGTGCCGCTGGTGGGAGGACAGAGGCTGCTGGCCATGGGGGGCATGAGGTGCAGCAGCCCCCGTGCTCCCCACGGGCACCTGTGCCAGCACTGCTGAGCAGAGAGGGACCCCAGGCAGGGGTGACATCCTCATTGGACAAGCTGCACAAAACTTCTATCTGCAGACCTGCCACAATGTTCTGCCTCCTAATTTAATTATCTCAACAAGACAAAAGAGGAGCTCATGGCAAGTGGCTTTTTGCTGCTAAGCAAATACTTGACAAGGAATGCTGAGCGCTTAAACAGCTGCTGGGCTGTGGGTCAATTGGCTTTCAGGAACCCGGGGCCACAGAGCCTAAACAGCATCCAAATCAAATTAATCTTTTCTTCAGGATAAAAAGAGAAGCCTGTCCTATCCTCTTCTACAGCCACCTCTGAAAGTTCCAGCCAGCCCTGCAGCATCGTCCTTTCCCACTGCTCCCTACCGAGTGCCAGCCTGCAATACCAACACCCAGTAAACATTTCATCTGAGCTGGCATTTTTTCCAAGCCACAAAGCCTCGGAGCACTCTGGAAGCAGAGGTCATTCCCCTGTGAGCAGGATCACATCTCAGCTGGTGGGTGCTGCTCCTGGGGCCCTCCAGTCCTGTGGCTCTCACCTCCTCCCTTGATCACACAGGGACACAGCAATTCCTCAAAGTACCTTCGAGTTAAACCTCTTGCCTTCCTGCTGTGTGGCTGATTCTCAAGAACAGCCAGAGGAGGATATTTTGAGTCTTTTCCATGCAAGAAGACAGCTTCCTGTCAAACCTTCCCCCATCCCATCCTGAGCTGGTCTCCCTTGACAAGTCACTCGGATTTTACATTAACTCTAACAACGGCACGAGTACAAATGGATGTCAGAGGGGATGAGCAGAGCGAGCACCCTCTTTCCAGGCCGGGGTGTGTTCCCGGGTGTCTGTGGGAGGGATGCTGTCACAACGCACCCGCACTCCAGCAGAGCTCCCATTCAGAAATCTGCTCAAGAACGGCACCACTCGCTCCCTCGCAGCCCTCGACAAACAAGGGAACCGTTGGCATCCTGACAAAGCTTCACAAACGAGGCAATCAGCAGCCCAGTATAATTTTCAAGAAATACAAATGAGCAAATATCTAGTTGCCATGGTAACCCCGAGAGCTGGACTAGACTTTTTTGGTAGATTCCCAAATACAGCTACATTTTGCCAGCACAGCAGGAGCGCGGTGCCCAGGACCCCGCCCGGGGCCAGCAGCCAGGATTGCCGAGCAGCATCAGCTCTTCCAGCAGCAGCCCAGAGCAGCCCCGTCCTCCCTCTGAGAGCTCACATGCACCCAGCTGTGGATCCCTTCTCTCTCACGTCCCCTGCTCGGCTCCGTGTCCTTCAGAGCTGGCCGGCTTCCCGAGCAGGGCCGCGGTGGGAACTGCCCTCCCATCAGCTCTGTGCTTTACCTCTGATCACTGGCAGCTCTGGCAATTGGCAGCCGGGAATGAAAGTTTCCAGCCGAGTTACTGAGCCCCAGCAAAGCAAAAGTGGTTAATGGCAAACATAAGCCCCCTTTTTGGGTGGCCGTGCCGCAGAGCCCGGTGCCAAACAGGGACGGGGATGCTGGCTCACAGCCAGCTCTCCCCACCACGGCAATTTTCTCAGGAACCCTGGAAATCCTTGGCCACAAAAGAGGAGGGGACTTTTGGGGTACCAAAAGGGAACGATCAGAAGCACACGGGGCCCTGCCATGAGACAGCTCCGAGCTGAGCCAGCCCCACCCCAGGGTCCCCCAGCCTGGAGGAGCCCCCGGCAGCCACGAGCCTCTCCCAGGGGAACTGGTGCTGCTGGAAGTTTCACTGAGCTTTTGCAGTTAGTTCAGGTGCCACTACACACCAGCAGCTTCCAGGGTGTATAAACCAGCTTGATTCATGCCCACCGGCTGCCCAGAAGGAGACACATTTCCCAGCAGGTTTGTCCCCGCTGTCCCGCTCGTTCCCTGGCAGCAGCAGGGAGCAGATGGCATGAGGCGGGATGGGAAAGCCCTCCTGCACAACCGCAGAAGCATCTCGGTGAAGCCGACACCCGCTGGGACCCACAGAGATCCTGCTCGCCCTCCCCGTGCCCCGCTGTCCGTCTCTCCCTGCTGCGGACATTCGGGATGCGCTGGAGCTGCGGGGTTTAACGCGAACCGCGCTGAACAGACGGGGAGCGTCATTTATCACAGGGGCCTGTGGCTCGGGGGTTTGGGGGGATGTGCCTCACTGTTGCAGCCAGGCTGTAATGTACTCTCTGAGCTGCTCAAAGCGTGTTTTTGGTCCCGAGATATTTTTGTTCTCTGTCAAAGGGAAGCACTCTGCGGCATCCTGGCCTCAGGGCAGGAGCTGAGCCACTGCTCAGGCAATTAAATCCAAGGGAAATGCACAAGAAAAAGCTCATGATTCAGCTGCGCAGCCCTTACTCTCCCAGCCATTTACGGCAGAAAAAGATCGTAACTGAATTAATAGAGGACAGGACAGCCCAGCCCCGCCCAGCCAGGCGTCAGAGCAGTCAAGACAATCGCCGGGGAGGAAAACCCTCACCGGGCTGTGCCAGGGCAGCACCAGCGTGCCCAAAAGCTGTGAGGGCCATCTCCCGTGTCACAGCATCCAACAGCACGTCTCAGGAAACAATCACAGCAGGAATAAAAGGAACCAAAAGGTCAGAGGTGCAGGCGGGCCCATCTCTCCCCGCTGCCATGCGGGGCTGGGGCAATATTGCCTGTGCAGCTCAGAAACAGGGTACAGGAGGATAAACACTGTTTTGGTTCGCTCCCAGGCTACACTGTTCACACTTCCCCGAGCTCTCATGCATTACGAAAGAAGGTGTCCAACTCCTAAAAAGAAAGATGTCATCAAAAGACCCCCGGGAATCAGTCACTTGCAAGTGATGTGCAGGAGAGGTGCCGAGCCCTGCTGCTGCCAGGTTCCCACTGCCTGCACCACAGCGTGGGTCAGAAGGGAGAAACTCAAGACAACAAGGGAGTGAGGGGTAATGGAACAAGGAGAATAAAGAAATAAAGAAGTTCAGCCTGGAGAGCTGGAGCTGCTCCAGGCCATGCAGAGTCTGGACCCGTCCATGCCGAGAGAAAGGGCGTGGCCCATCTTTCATCAAGCCAGATCCACTGCAAGTTCATTAAGGAGGTGAAAACTCCTGTTGTTTTCTGAATTTTATTTGATTACTGTGAAACAGAAGACACTGGCAAGGACAGAGGGCTGATTTTTAAGTAAGGACCCTGGAGCCAAAGGAGAAAGACAGGAGGGTTGGGAAACAAAGCCCCTATTAACTTTGGTCCTGACTTTCAGGTCATGCATGTTCAGTTCTTTTTACCTGGAAATGAAGATGTTAATTGGAGGTGACAGCTTTCATTGGGCTCCCCATTAGCAATATTTTTAACCACAGTAGGGCCCAGGTCTTCAAACGCTTTCCCCAGGGAAGGTTTTAACCTTTCTTTTGAAACATCTCGTACCACTTGCGGGGAAAAAAGACAGTTGTTTGGCTCGGGGCACGCCAGTCCCCAGCCGTGAGGAGCTCCAGCTGCCCCGAGCAGGGGACCCAGGAGGAGCCGGGAAAGGCGCGGGGCCGAGGCAGCGGCGCGGGGCAGCATCATCATCATCATCATCATCATCCCGCAGTGCCCACCGGCCCCGCTGCCCCCGGGACGGGCTCGGGGGGCTCCGGCCGGGCTGTGCCCCCGCCCTGCGCTGGGACCGAGCTCTATCGCAGGGACGGGACCAGGCTCAGCCCGGAACACGAGCTCTCAGACACGTCCTGCACCACACCTGGCTCCTCAGACCCTTTCCTGCCACAGACCTCAGCAGCTTTTTCCAGCTTGTTGGATCCGAGCAGATCTTTTCTCTTTAAGCAGCTGGTTTCTTTACATACTGTTATCATCCACGTATGATTTATTACTTTCAGGTGAAACAAAAGCCTCTAGAAAACACATCCAATGCTGAAATCCAGAACTGAAAACTACACAAATAGCTAACTTTCCATATAAATATATGAATGGTGTGTATATAAATTTTAAAAATCCAATAAAATAATACTGTTTCATTTATATGTATTATCCATTATATATATGAAATAGTTTTATATATAAAAATACATGAGGGATGAGAGCACATTCTTATCTTAGAAACTCACTCCAGCACACACCTTCCACTTACAACACCATTATTACCCCACCAAATTTTCCAGTTTCTCTCCAAGTGGAAGCAGCTGAAAGCTCCACTGCCACCTGGGGAAGCAGTTCCAGGCCCCCAGTGGAGCCTCAGCTGCTGACCTCGATTGCATCCAGTGCAATCACGCCAGAAAGTCTTAGTTCTGGGATGTTACGTTTCTAAGATGGTGGCCTCAAGGGGGACCCGACAATTTTATGCCAATGCTTTACTCACCTTTGCAGGCAGCAGCTGAGGTGGGGCAGACCCTGGGGCTTTGCCGGGGCAGGGACAAAAAGGACACACAGCTCCCAGGAGAGGGCACGGGGCCCCTGTGCACAGGGCTCCTGCAAAGCCACCGGGGTGCTGCAGGGCTGTGAGGGACCAGTCACAGCCCGGGGCCCCTGGGAGCACTGGATTTACTGCCTCTGACGGGGTCCAGCAGTGCCCTTGGAGCTGGGTCCCCTGAAGGAGCAGCGTGTTTTTCCCTGGATAGCACTGCCCTTCCCTTGGGCCCCGGCACCAGCACAGCCCTGCTTGCACCCAAACCCTGAGAATTCACCCTCGTCCAAGGAGGAGCGTCCCATCTGCACACTGAGCAGCTCAAACACGGCACACGGCAGCTGCCACAACCACACACCTCCCCAGAAATTACTCACCTGGAAGAGAGAAGCACCTCTGTGGTGCCAGTGCAGCAGAGGACACCAGCAAGGACTCAGGGAAGAAACATCATCTCGCCAGGAGTCAGGGCTGGAGCAAGCACTGCAAGCTCTCCCCACCCGGGACACCCCAGCTGCTGGGTGTCAGCCCCTCCCAGCTGACCCAGCCCTCTCCAAGCAGCCAGGGCCAAGCCCTGCTCGCCTGCCTGCCCAGGGGTGCTGCCGAGCTCTGGGGCTCTCTTGGCCCCACACCCCCTCCGTGTGACCCCCTGTTTGCCGGGGCCGGGCGAAGGGCAGGGTGAGCACAGGCTGCCCCACGCACCCCAAACACAGCCAGGGTCAATAAAATAAACTCCCAGGCAGCTGCTCCCCCCAACACACCCCTGTAATGCAGAGCAGGGTGGGGAAAAAGCAACTTTGACACGAAACCCCAAGTCCCCAGGGAGTCGCTGCCCCTCCAGTACAAGAAAGACAGGGGAGCCTCCACCTGCTGTTTGCCATTTATTTAGCAGAGAAAAATAACGTGGACAAGAGGCATTTTGCATAACTTAACAGAAAACAACACTTTTCTTCCACTCTTCACAGATCAACAGGCAAAAGCATTTCCTACACACGACTATTTTTGGGTGCTAACTGTTTGGTGCACTGGTAAAATCATGGGCTTCCTCTAACAGGCTGTGATAATTTATCTGAAATCCAAAGCCAGACTCGGGCTTGGGGGCTCCTCTGCTGTTGAATGTAGCTCCTGTCCCTGCTGAGTGCCAGCTCCATCCCCACCACACTCCCAGGAGGGATTCTGCAGCCAGAATCCCTCTGGGGATCCGAGCAGCTCCACGGCTCTCCCAACCCACGCCGTGTCCTGGCTGCTCTTCCCCGGCACAGCTGGAGAGGTGACCCAAAATGAGGAGGGGTGTGGGCAGCACCAGCAGCATCAGTCCAGGGCCAGCGAGGGGATCTTGCAGACGAAGGGGAAGGCTCTGCCACAGGCGTTGTCATTCCAGGAGCGCAGTGCTACCCCCCAAAAAACCAAGGCGTTAGCTGAAAAAAGGACAAGAGGAGGGAACCATGCACTGCCCTCGGGACCAGGACCTGCTGCCACTGTCGGAGGCTTTCCCTGGATGTGCTCCCATTGTGCCCCTCACAGGCAGGCTTCCTTCCAGCACCCCCTCCCCACCTGGGGGATGTGGGAGGGGAGGCCGGGCCCCAGCTTGGACTTGGTAGTGGAGGGGCAGCTGCAAACACCATCCTGTACCCCCAAAATTATCAGCAGGCTGCCCGTGGACAGGACATTTAGGGACATCTGGGGTGTCTGGGCACACCTGGCTGGTCTCACCAGCAGTGAGGGTGTGAAGTGGGATTTTTGCACAGGCAGGGTCTTGTCCCACTTCAGCGAGATGCCCTGGCCCAAGCGTGGGAGAGAAAAGCTGGAAAACCAATGAGTGTTTCCACGGGTTCCCCATGTGGGAGGGGGAATGGGAAAATCTGACCTGTGACTAAATTTGGTAATTCTTCAAGGCAGCTGATGCTCCTGTCCTGCTGCTGCTATGGGTGAGGGAGATGGGCAGAGGGAAAATGAGTATGTGTGCATGTATGTACACAGTGAAAGGGAAAATACACCTCTTCACTGTAAAGAAAAAGGAAAATAATACTAAAAAATTAAAATGCAAATCCTCTGCCTACCAGCAACCTCTTCAGAAAAGCAGGAGCCATGGAGGACTGAATTTATTGACATGCAAATAACCCTGAAGGTGCCCTGGGCACTCACCGCTGCTGTGTCTGTACCAGATCTGCACGCAGTCCTCCTCCTCCGGGATGGAGTGGATCCCGTCGTCAGGCTGGCTGCCATCCCAGTAGTGGTAGTCGTAGGAGGAGCCATCTGTCCACTCGAAGTGACCCTCCTGGCGTGGGGCCAGTGAAGAAAGGCCGTCATCACAGAGCTGCGACTGCAGAGGGTGGGAGGCCCACTCCCATGTAGTCCCCACCCCCATCCCCACTGAAACACAGCCCAGGGACATGGGCAGAGACCGTCACCACTCAGCAAAGGCCAAACATCTCGTCTGGGTTTTACAACTGGAAACTTGCCAAGAACAGACCCAGATTTTGCAGTGTTCTCACCAGGGGAAGCCCAGAAATTAAATCTATATATTTTTTAACACCCCCACCCAGTTCTGTGTTCCTAGCCCTCTTCATTTTCCATTCCTTTTCCAGTATCTACAAAAAATTTGCTGACAAGAGACTGTTCTCCTGATGGTCTCCATTTTTCTTTCTAACATATTAGACTATATATTTCCAACATGTCAGCTTTCAAAAGTCACAGAGTATCACAAGAGAGCAATGGAACTTGGTGATTTTTGACACTGAAGACCTTTTCAGTTTATTTGCTCTTCTTGGACCAGCAGTACAATAGTCCTTCTATTAATCCAGTAATAAAATGTGGTATGAGTAATTATTGATTAGTCTATTAATTCTAGTAACACTGCTCTTTTAAAAGCAGACTAGAATGGGTGAAACAACAACTTTCTCTATGTGCTGCCCCACGGACTCAATGCCACCTCCTGATTAAAGACAAGGGGCAAAGAAGAAAACCAAGCGGCTTTCCAGGAGGAGCACACAGAGGTGGATTTTCCAAAGCCCTTTCCCAGGGGCCTGCAGGGAGCTCCCACCTGCCGCAGGTCGTTGAGCCCCGTCCAGATGTCGGTGGGGATGCCGGGCACGCGGCTGTTCACCAGGTCGTACACAAAGACGTTTTCTTCCCAGCTGGCAAACAGAGGATCTGTCAGCAAATGGTCAGGAGTGTCCCTAAGCACCCCCCTAGCCCAGCAGCTGGGGCCAAATGGGTCCCCCTCCTACTGCTGCTGATTGCTTTCCTGGTCCGTGCAAGAGGAGGGTAGTGTTGGTGAGAGCCGGGGGAGAGGGAATAGGGAAAAAAGCCTGTGTAATCATGGTAATCATGTTGTACTTCTAGCCCTTTTTCAAGAGTAAAAAGCAGTTTGGGGAAATTTAGGGAATATTATGCTGGTTTTCCTGCCAGTCCAGGAATAGGCACTTATTTTCTGTGTCGCCTTTGTGTGGCCAGTGCACCAGACTCGGCTGGGCCGCAGCTGCAGAAGGATGTGTGGGCTGGAACACGAGCCTGCAGCGGACACAGAGGCTGTGCTGTGGGAACGGGACTTTGCCCCCAGTGTCCTCCCTGCCCAGGCTGTCAGCGTGGGACGGCGTGTTCCTGCACCCCTCACCTGTGGATGGAGGCCAGCTTGGCTGACCTGATGCCGATGGAGAACTCGGCGCAGTAGAGGTCGGCCTCAGCCCAGGTCTTGTTGACGGGGAAGTACCGGTAGCAGTGGCCCTCGTACTCTGTCCAGAAGAGCGGGCAGGAGTAGGCGTGCACAGGCTCGGGCATGGCTGTGGGCAGAGCAGGGGACATCCAGCAGCTGGTGCTGGGACAGCTTGGCCAGGCGGCCGAGCAGGCAGCGGGGGCAGCAGTGCCCAGCCCTGCTCCCCCTCCTCGGCCGGGCAAATCACCACCAAACTCATGCAGGGGAAACCCAACCGATGCGAGAGCCGTGCGAAAGTTTGCAAAAGTCAAAACGCATTTTGAACAAGTTGTGGGTTTCTCAGTTTCAGCATTTGTCTAAATCAGGAAGGACATTCCAAGCCAGCTTGACATCACTTTAGGTAGGGGATGCTTAAAATAAAGGCAGCGACATTTGCTCCTGGGAAAACCGAGATAAGGGCTCCTCTCACCTCTATCAGCACGGCTGGAGCCCCCGTGCTGGGATCAGGGGGGCTGACAGCCAGGGCTGCAGGGTCACGGCGGTGCTCTGCCCTCCTGCCAGGACAGCCTGCGCCCCTCCCTCCCAGGAAAGCCCCCGCGCCCCGCGGCCGCGCCGGGATGCAGCCGCGCACGGAGGCGCGGGGTCTCTGCTGCCGGCAGCGGTGCCAGCCTATCTGCCTCCACCTACAGATAAGAGCCGGGCCAGCAGCTGCTCCTCCTGCCCTGTCAGGGCAGACAGTGGGGAAGGTGCCCCAAAAGAGGCCGCCGGGGGGGCAGGATGTCCTTCTGGAGCTGTGTAAACACGGCAGCAGCACGAACACGCTGCTCCCACCCCCTCCGTGTCCTGCTCCCCCACCTGTGGGGGGATGCAGCACTCGGGACCCTCAAATCTTGGGGCACACGGACTTTACTCTCTTAGCTGCTGGTTTGTGAACGTGGGGGCACTGCCAGCTCCCCCGAGCCAGTTCCCACATCCCCACAGGGTCGTGCTGGGGGTCAGGGCTGCTGAGGAAGCGGTGGGGCAGTGGGCAGGGTGGGTGTGCAGGGGGTGCTGGCAGACGTCAGATGCCATCAGATTATCCAAGCAGGTAACAGGCTCAGGCCTGGAGAGGTCAGGGTGGTGCCTCCGGTACTGAGGGGCCGGGGGAATGGCTTTCCCCAAGGGTGGGGAGAGCAAAACCCTGCCAGCAGCAGCGAGGGATGTGGCTGTGGCAAGGGAAGCAGCAGAGCGGAGAAAAAGAGAGGCAAGGTGAATCCAAAGCAGCTGTGTGAGCATCCATAGAGCCAAATCCTTCCCTGTGCCAGTGCTGGCAGCTCTGGGTGATAATTTCATCTTTCATCAGCTCTTTCCACATGGGGATCTCTGTTCTACAAACAGCCCCCAGCCAGCCCACAGGTCCCTCCTGTCACACCCCCCTCCCAGGAGACAAACCACAAATGCAAAGAGTCTTTTTTTCCTCCTGAGCAAGGGCAAGTCAACGGCCAAGCCCTGTGGGGCTGTCACCCATCAGCCTGCCCTGGGACCCCCAGCCACCCCTCCAGAGGAGCTGAGACTGGGGGCAGCTCTGCACCCCACAGCAACAAACCCCTGAGGGGCTCAAGGGGCTCTCCCGTCCTCATCAGCACTAATTATGGGCTATGGAGGAAAAAAGATAAGGCCTGCTGGGCTGGAAGAGCAAAATAGCTTTTGGGGAGAGTGGGTAAGAGGCAGCCAGCTCCGTGGTGGTGCAGAGTTCAGCTCTCTGATTCACACCTGGCCACACTGGCACGGGGAAAAACCTTAGAACAGCCCCCCAGATGCAAATTATTTTACTGTAACAACAGAGCAGGACCAGGAGCTCCGAGAGCTGATGAGATTCCTGGGAGCCAAGCCCTCCTCCCCTCATGATGCTGGCCAGGGTTCCCTGTCCCCACCAAAACCAAAGCAGAACAAGGGAAGAGGATCAAACCTACAGTACGAGGCTTCAGCTTTGCTGCCAGGTCACAGCTGAGGCAGGTGCCCCCAGGAAGGACAGGGCTGGGATCTGGTCCTGGCTTGCAGAGACTCCAGGTTGCTGTTCCCTCCTGCCGGGGACAGCCCAGAGGTCTGTGCCAGACAGGCACCACCAGCTGCCCCAGCAACTGGGATTTTATTATAGTGCCTTGACAAAATCCTCACCTCTGGCAGTGTGGTGGCAAAATTCACAGGGCTTAACCCAGCAGCGTCCCCAGCAAACGGAGCCTTCACTCCTGAGTGCTAATTGCAGGGGGTGTCCCGGTGTCCTGGCTCAAAGCCGGCCCTCGGGCACCCCAATTGCCAGGGAAAATCACCCTCATGTTTGTTCAGAGCAGCTGAAACCGAGTCAGAAATTGAGACAGTCCCTCTTTGTTATTCCATACTGGTTCCCATTAGGTAGCATTAATTTGACGAGCTTCAGTGAACCAGAGGTGCCTGAAGGAATTTAAGGTTAAATATACCAAAAAGGAAAATATGGGAGGTCAGCTTTTAATTAGCATCTTTTCTGTTAGGTCAGGATCAGAGGCTTTGGCTGTCTCTTTGGAGGAGAACTACTGGTCCCAGTTTTTCAGGCAGGAACAATTAGGGGAGCTAGCTGCTTTATTTGGAATATTTGTAGCAGAAAGACCATGAGAAATCTGATGTAGCGTTGTGAGCATAGGGGCCTACTCATGGCTCTACAGGAAAGCCTTGCAACCCAAGCCAGCAGCTCTGTGTGGTATTTGGGTCTAGAAGGGGACAGGGGAAGCATTTGGGGGCTTTTTAGACCCAATCCTCACTTCTAAGCACACCAGCAAAACATCACCCCAGCAGCATCAGCTCCTCCACGCTGGGCAGGAGCAGCACAGCCAGTGCCTGCAGCACGGGGGTTCCTGCCAACCCCAAGTCACTCCATCCATTTGTCTCCAAATTCCTGGTGAAAAATGATGGCAAGAATCCTTTCTCCCTTTGCTTATTTACAGTGCAGCAGCTTCAAGGGCAGGACCATGTTTTAATGCAGCACCAGCAAAATAGACGTCCAGACTTGGCTGAGGATAAGATTCAGATCAAGCAGCTGTTACTAACTCAGAAAAGCTGAAAAACAAATATTTGGGGCCACAAATAAAGTTTTGTGCTCTCTGCATTTGTGTCAGTGCCAAACTGGAGCTTTTTTATTTATTTACTAGCTGAGCCCTACTGTAGAACAACCAGGAAAATCACTTATCAAAATCTTACAGAAGCTGGCACTGCTCTGCCAAAAAAAGTTTCATTTCCCCAACTGGCCTATTTCCAACTAGAAATAATTAACTGAGAAAATCCTAGCCAGTTTCACAAGGGTTTTGTTTCTTTTCATTTCAGGATGCTACCGGGAAAAAAACCTACCACCAGCTGCATGGACCCAGCTGGTGAAGAGCAGGTTTACCCCTGAAAACTTCATCCCAAGGAGCAATACTGCCTCACTGCCAGGGATCTGCAGGTTTGAGATGTGAAATCTGGGGCCAGGACAAGGCTGGCAAGAGATGCCCAGGCAAGGAGGGCTCCTGGGGGGCTGCAGCTCCATCCAGGCTTTTGGACAGCAGACCAGCTCAGGGCAGCGCTGGCAGCAGATGCTCTTCTCGTTGCAGAGCATCAAAGAGCTCCATTTCATCAAGAGCTGACAGCTTTCCTCAAAACTGAGAGGTGCTATGAGACATCCCCTTGGCACATCCATAAGCTCGTGCTGCCATCTGACCTGAAAAGGCAAGTGAACCTCTTCAGCTCTTGGCAAGCAGCTGGGTTTGGAGAGAGTCCATCAACGCCCAAGACACTCGTCTGAAACTCATGTCAACAGAGAAGAGCTGAGGAGACCCCATCGTGTGGAAGTCTGGGTCCTTCCCAGGGCAGAGCCCCTCCGCCAGGATCTGAGGGCTGTGGTGGTGAGAGTGAGGGATGGGCAGTGGCTCCAGCTGGCAGAGCCGGGGCTCAGACCAGGATCCTGGAGCCAGCTCAGGCCAGGGGAGGGCCAGCAGCAGGGCTTTACCCGGGGCTGGCACTGCTGGAGCTGTGGGGAGTTGGAGGGGATGGGTGAGACAACAGGGCTCGGACAGGGGACCCCCAGCAGCCACCCCGAGGATGACTTCAGCAGGACTCTGGCTAAGCCGGGGTGCCAGCTGAGCCAGATGCCCACCCCACCACACCCTCTGAATTGAGCAAACCCACAGAACAAGCATTTAAACGGTGTTGGTGGGCAGGAGCGTGTGGCAGTGCTGTTGGGTGATGTGGGGATGCCTCAACTCACCCATGGCTCTAGAAGCAAATCCTTAAGCCCTGACATTTATGGTCACCGTGGACAAACAATGCCACCTGCATGTTACTTGCAATATTTGTCTTTCATTAACAGATGAAAGAGTCTCACACTGAGCACCCACCTTCGAAGGAAGCGATCAGGGGAGGGACTCTGGTCTCAGTGTGTCTGGGGGTTGTTTGGAGCTGCAGGGGATGGTATGTCCACTGATGGATGTGAATCTCATAACTGGGCAGTATTTTACACACCCTGAAGTGTTTTTAAGGCACATGTCACAAGATTCCAAGTTGAATACTAAACAGAAGTTGAAGCACATTGGGAGGGACATCCTCTCACACCGAGGGCTTTGCTTTTTAAAATTCTTTAATGAAACCAAGCTGGTTTTACCTCTTCAAATCCTCTGCCAGGTATGTTTGGAGTTGTGAGGCTACAGCCAATACTGGCAGCAGTGCTCCTGCAGCTGGCACTGACAGATAGGAGTTATCTTGCAGAGTTTTTTTCCTCCTTAATTAGTTTTGGCAAAGCTCCCACAGATTAGGCGTCTGGCAGGAAAGCCAGACTTGTATCGATCCCTTTTCTCACGATCTCACCAAACAGCACTTAGGGAGTCCCTTTCCACTCACAGTCCCAATAAACCTAGCAGAGTTCAAACAAACTTGGAGCAGCAACTCTCACTTGCACCAACGCCGTGGGAAAGTTTGGAAGAAACTTAAGTGGCACATAGCAGCAGAGCAGCTGGGAGCAAAGAAGGGGAATAAGGGAGAATCCCGGATTTGTTTCACGTGCAGTAAGCGTGAATAAACGAGGAGCCCTGCTGGCCCTCAGCCGGTCCTCCCGGGCCGCACGGGCACCACCCCACCCTGTACCCTTCATGAGTGCGCCTTCTGCAGCAATTCCTGACCCCGGAGCCACGGCAGGGCCACGGCCCGAGCCACGGGCAAAGGCGAGAGAGCTGAGCCGACACAGAAACAAAGCCAGCCCAGAGACCTTCGGCACCCCGAAGAGAAGGACCGGAGTTGCCCTCGGAACATCCCCACGGTGAAGAAGAAAGTTGATTTTAAAGAAAGTCAGGGATTTCTGGAGCAGCCGGAGCAGGGGGCAGCCGGCTGCGGGAGGCACCACCGCCGATTGAATCACCGCGGGCAGCGCCGGGCACTCACCTTGGCTGATCTTGATGTTGGTCTGGGGGAAGGCCTGGGCGGCCAGCAGGGCGGCGGCCAGCAGGGCACAGCCCGCGGGGCCGCGTCCCATGGC
>VZRO01001392.1:0-33335 GCA_013397915.1 Daphoenositta chrysoptera | reverse complement strand
TTCTTTGTGGCTTAGGCCCACATAGCAAATAGTACCATCAGCAGAAAAATGCAAACTCAGCAGCAAGAGTATCAAACAGATGTGTTTGGCCATGAAGAAGACATTGAGGAATCTGAGGACTCATTTCGTTGTCATAGACTTATTTATACATCCCTGAGCACATCTAAGCAGCTCATCACAGAGCAGTGCAGAATCTTAATCTAGAATGTCCACATCATGTGTGCAGTAAATTGCAGTTCCTGTGCTCAACACAGAAAATCTGTTTTACAGTATCTCTCTGGGCAGAACCAATGAGTTAACCTGAGTCAGACTTACAGGGCTTAGTCAGCAGCAGTTTAAAGCCATTCAAGCTACTCTCAGAGCTAAGGTGACGTCCTGTCTACATCAGTACCTTCGATCTCTTCATGTTTCTCTTCCCACTCACAAAACAAGATAACATTACTTCTTTCACCTCATTGCTTATGTTTTCTACTCAGTCTGCTTAATCTCTGGGGTGCAACAGATACCTTTTTGGAAGGCTGTCTTGTCCAAAACCTATGTGGCAGTGACATGATTGCAGTTGGGTTCAGCTGAGGCTTTTAAATTGTGGCTTTAAAAAAAGGCAACAGAAAGAAAATTATGTAAATATTTTAAGGGTGGGTGGAGGTGGCTCCCTTTGCTTAGATTTGCTAGCAGGATGCCCTCATTTAAAGTTAGAATTTACATGTATCTATAACATAGATATAAGGTAGTAAAAGTTGGGGTTGTGGCATCATAGATGATTAGTTTGGAAAGTGAGGATGTAAAGGTAAATTTCACCATGGTAGTATAATACTAACACTGGCTGTTGTGTGGTGGTTGTGGCACTTATAAGCAAGTTACATTACTTCTTTCTAAAAATTCTGATTTTATTTTCAGTAAATACTGTGAATTGGTGAATAACAAGGATACATGAAGCAATGTTAGCTATTGTACTTCGGAGAATCACAGACTCATAGAACAGTTAAGATTGGAAAAGACCTCTATGATTATTGAGTCCAAATATTTTGCTTAATGAAAAATCCCTGATGAAGGTAAGTTAATTGGATATTGCTGAAAGAGAAGTGAGAACTGAACTTACTCTTCATTTCACTTCTTATGCCAGAGGCTCCAGCAAAAACCTACTTCACGTGGCTTGGAAACCAGAAAGAAGACCAGGTCCCAACTTCCTGTTTTATAAAGCTTTGTACATGAGCCTTTTTGTCTTGGTTTGAAAAGACAGGTGTCTGTTAAGGAATGGAGAATGCAACCCCCTTCCCTCCAAATTATTATAATTTCGAAATTAAGGGCTTTCAGGCAAAGATATGAGGAATAGGAAAAACAGCTCTTTACTAATATATATANCCTGTCAGGCCCTTTCCCCTCGGTGCAGTTCCGCTCACGGACGGCAGGGGCGCTGGTGGCTCCGGGGAGCAGGGCGGGTGCGATGGTTCCCCCGCGGCTGCAGGGGGCGCTCCGGAGCGAGCTCGGGGATCACGTGGCGATGGCGGCCGGGCCGGGCCGGGAAGGGAGGGAAGGGAAAAGCTCCACAAACCTCCCTGAGGCAGCCGATCGGGAACAGCAGGCTGGAACAGCAGGGATGAGCAATCCCGGGCGGCAGGCGAGATGTACCAAGCTCTGGAGCTGCAGCAGAACCCCAGGAGCTCTTGGCAGGAGGGTGTGTGGTGCAGCCCAGCGAAGCAGCGGCAGAGCCACGGCGGAGGGGCCGCCCGGCTCCCGGCGGGGCAGGGAAAGGCGGGCTTGGAATCCCGGGATTTTTCTGACAGCAAGAGCGCAAATGCGATGAATTTCCCGCACCACGAGAGCAGCCACTCTCCCTTCCAATGCCGGAAGAGCAAGAGAGATAGGGGTCCTATCTACTGTCCTTTATTCAGTTCAAATCTCGTGGCATCTCGCTTTTCACAATAAAATCCCAGATAAAAGAGGGCAGCCACCTGGACCTGTCCCTCTGGCCAGGTCTATTGTCTCTCTCAAGTACTCAGCAATTTTTTTGCTAGCAACAGGCATGAGGAAAAATTCTTTAAGAGAAAAAGGAAAAAAACCGGAGAACCCCTTTTTAAAGCCCCAACACTTTTCCATCACACAAATCCTTTTGATTTCAGTCCACCTGAGCTTTCTGCACAGCTTTTCTCCCACATTAATTCTTATATTTCTTATATTTTCCTGAAACTTTTTATTATCTTCAAATATTTTGCCTAAGTTTTGTCAGATTAGCTGCCCATTGGAATGCCTTCATTGTCTTCATCTGCCAAGAATTCTTTCCCTGTACCAAGCCATTAGAGCCAGGACTCTTCTTCCCTTCAGTGCATCTTAAATTATCCAAACACGCTCTTAGCATTTTCCAAATACTTCTGGGCCTCAGCCTTTGTCTTGCCTAAGGCAGATCCCAATTGTCTTGAGGCAGAGAACATGCTTTACCCACCTAAAAAGCCTTGTAGGTTTATAGCTTATGTAAAGCTTGCTCATAATACTGATGCCTTTTCTTGGTCTTAAAATTAAGAGCCAAACACGGTTAGAAAGGAAAAAGGGGTTTTTACCTGGGTATTTATTTAAGGATCCTTAGGTGCAGCACACCCAGGTGCAATGCCCGCAGAGCACCGAAATGCACACCCACGGTCAGTCGGGGATTACATTCCAGGCCTTACAAATGAGCACATCTATCAAAGATTCCCCAATGAGAGGAACCTTCCCCTGGATGGGCCTATCTCAGTTTACAGAATGTGTTCTAGAGAGGACCTTGGTGCCTGGGGCTTTCTGACCCCTCACTACGAGGCTGCCAAGATGTTTGGTCTCTTGGCTTAACAAAATATTACGTCTAAGAATGTGGGCTAGAAGCACTAAGAATATAGAAAAAGTATATAAAAGGGGTACGAAAGAAAAGACAAAAAATCATCATGGCATCAATACTAGCTGTAATATACACTATGTAATATACAGCTGCATTAAAGATCAGCTGGGCAAACAAATCACAAGCCACAAGATAACAATTGCTGATCACTAACTGCATATTTTGGCCTGTTCAAAACAAAATAGAAAGATTCGATGACTTGGGACTTGAAGAAACAGATTTCAGTAGAAGAAAAAAAAAGCCCAGCCAAGCTAGAATAAGGCTAAACTGAGGGGCAGCAAAATTTATTCAAATATCTTAGGATTTGGAAAAACCAATGAAACAGGACCAACAGCACTGCATAAAAGTACAGTAGTTGTCTTTCAAATTTTCTATTACTTAATGTTACCTACCAGAAAATGGTATTTGCCAAGGTGATCTAGAATTATTTAAAGCTACAACAATTATATTTGTTAGTGTTTGACCCTTAACCGTGATGTTCTGCTTAAACTTCTCTATGATTTTAAAGACAAAAACAATTTCCTAAGACATGTACCTTGGGTTTGAGCTATATCAGTATGGAGGAGGGGAAGGAGCAGACATACTAACACTTCAGAAGTATTTTAGGATTCTCACTAAAACCCACTGAATTATCATAAGAGAAAATCTAGGAAGTTTCTTGCAGAGACTTATATCTGTGTGTTGCAGCATGGTCTCATCCCTTAGATAAAATTGCTACCATTTTTCATATGATATTTGCTAAATTAGGTGTGCATTTCTATAAGTATTGTTTTTTCCAGGGATGCTCCCTATACATCCCTGACTGCCAGTTACAGTCCCTCGAGAGAGAGATGAAGCTATGAGTAACAGAAACAAACAGAGTGGAAAGCGGAATAAAATGAAAATAAACATTAATGGTCTTTAACCTCACGCTGATTCATTCATTGACTCACACAAATCAGCACTCTGGGATTTGGTCCCTATTACAGACAGGGAACTCAGGCTATTAAGTCTTTAATCATAAAGGCACTTAAGCACTGTCTTTAGCACTGGCATTAGAGTAAGGCCATGGCAGTGAGCTGGCATCTCCTGCACCAAACCATCATCCTGCACCTGAGGCTGGGCATTTGGGGTGGGTCACTGTGTGGTGCTGTCACATTACGGATGCTCATTTTATATTTAAAGGCTTTGGAAAGGTTGAGAGGGAAGTCTCCAGTACACACAGAAACCTTCCACTTAGCCAAGAAAGGGAAGAGTAGAAACTGAGAAAAGACTGGAAAGGCACCACTTTCTTAGTGGTATCCAGCTGAGGGTGCAAAGAGAGCTGAGAGCAGGGAGCTGAGTGCAGAGACTGCAGCCCATATCAGTCATCTGGAAAAATATTATCAGAAGACAATATAGGACTTAATCTGTTCCTAACAGTGAAGTCTGGAACTGTTTAATGGTGAGTACTGGATCCAGTAATTTTCACATCCTGCAGCTCTACCGCTATTGAAAAGAGCTCTGTCAGATTCCAGACCTAAGAGACAATAAGGGTTTGCCATTGCTTTGCTCTTTTTATTGCTGTATAATTTACATATTTATCAAAATACTATAATACTCCCCATCTACCTGTGTTCATTTCTGTGAATTTATCCATGACAGTTTTTTTGATTATTTTTGAAAACACAAACATGGAATTTTTTTTCTTCTGTGTAGTTGTTATAAAAATTTTAATGAAAGCTAAAAAAAGATGTAACCTTTATTTCCAAACAGCCAATACCTTTATCCGTGTGTTTCAACACCATTTCTCTAGAAACAAAAGCCAGGCTACTGCTGTGGTTTACCCCTCTGGCTTTAACATTGTTCATGAACATCAACACTATAGGAAAATATTTTTCTCACCATTACCTTTTAGAAGCCTCTTACTCTTCATAGAAGATTTTCTACAGATTTCTCAACAGTGCTGTTGAGTCAAATCAATTTTGCCCTGAAAAATCTCAGTTTTCAAGATTCAACACTTCAGTGATCACACACTTAGAAGGATTCAGTCTTTAGACAGCATGATGCCAATGAAGGGAACAGCAACAGCTGCTCAGAGTCCTCAGTACTGCTGAGTAGAACTCATAGGATGGCAGCACATAGCTACTAATACTTTACAAATATTGTTTGGTAATCCTGGAGTTAGAAGACGAAATAAATCTAAAAATTATAAACAGGAGAATGAATACAACAAATTAAATAGGCTGTAATTTAGGTGTTTATTTATTTCCTACACCATGCTTAAGCTGAGCTTTGAGGAACACAAAATTGATATTTATTTGAGTAACTTCTTCAAAAATAAATAAGTAAACAATATGTATGGCCAAAAAATAATTACTTCAGTTCCTTGCAAAAAACTTTTTTTTAAAAAAGTATAATATGCTTCTAAATTTTTAATTGATTCTTGGACTATTACAGTAATCCTGATTTTAAAGACTACTAGTATGTCAGGTCAGGTACACAGTTATACTTTAGGCTGAATACAGTGTAAAATCCTGACACTGGATAGCAGAATGGATTTAACTATATGTTAGAAAACATCTGGAAAATAGTTTAAAAGTTCTGGATTTCAAGTCCAGCCTCTGAATACAAAAAGAACTGAAGCAACAGTGGCTTTCTGGAGAATTTTCTTCTTCATAGTGCTAACATGAAATTCCAGTCAGGACCAACTGCTCTAATTTCGAACCAGTAATTTCTATATTTTAATTTAAAGTTAGTTCATTAAGAACAGAGGTGAAGCAGTTTCAGTCTCTTTCCAAAGCTCAGTCCGTCCATGTCAGTATTTAATAACTCCTGCCTGTAGTAACCAGCTCTGGTTAGAGACTCCTGCTCATGATACATGAACTGTTGGGAACTGACCATTTTCTATATCATCCCAAGACAATTTTTCTGCAATACAAGATCAACACACCAATCCTTGGAAAATTCCTCCAAAGACATTCCTCCTGTCCCCACAGCACCAGGAACATTTTTAGTGCATTCATTTTATCTATGGGCATTTTTGGCTAAAGGTAGACAAATATGATTTAGACATTCTAATCCTTCCATATCAGAGTAGCACTTCAGGGCTTATGTTCTTAAACTCAAGCTGGGGAGGGAGGCAGCTAGAGGGAGGTGTGAGGAAAAAACCCCACAAATATTGCTTTCTGCTATTTTGTGATTAATTTCAAATTAAGCCCCTCTTCAATTTTCCAAAGCTGCCTCCCTGTATAGTATGAACCATATAAATATATAAAAATGTAAAATATGTGATGATGCATATTTAAAAACCCACTGCTGAAACTTAACCTTTGAGGCTCTTCTATCCATTTATAATTAATTGAGGAGTTGCTTCTTGTGTACTTCCATTATATAGTTAATCGGCTGTGACGACAGAGATTAGTGTCATGGTCATCGCAGTAAAAGTGAAATTAATTTTTTAACAATCCTTTATTTTTACCATTATTTTACCTATCATTGAAATGCACATGATGCTAAGAAGGGTGACATAACAGCTGATATGTAGTTATTATGAGTTATACTTTATCCTGAATAACTGGAAATGTGACCTGTAACAGCTAGGAAGGTCTGAATGGGGAAAGAATCACAGCTGCTTTATGAAATAAATATCACTGAAGCCATAGTTTTAAATCTACAATTTCGTTGTTTTTGTAAGGGAGATATCATAGCCAAAGATTCATTAGAAATTTAATCAATCCCAAGTGGAATTCATTCATGAATAGCCACATTCTCCCTGACATACCATGTAATCCTTTTGTTACTCAGGAAAGTAGAAAACCAAAAAAACCTCCTTTTGAGCACATTTATATAAATGTAGAGGAACTTTACACAGAACAGCATATGACACTAATTTAGGTAAGCAAAGGACACAAAACCCCCATAAAGTTTAATTGCAGGATTGATTTTGTTTGTATATCTATTAATATGCTAAACATATCACAGTATTTGGCTTCAATAGAGACTGAAAAAATAGGAAAGGCCAACAAGACAGAGGACAGCTTAGCATCAGAATTGCTACGGAAAAATAAGACAAGAGGCAAACAAGCCAAATTAGAGTATTCTGAACACCTTTTGAAAGGTTATTCCTTCCGATTAGAATTTTTTCAGACAAAATATACTAGGGACCATGACCAAGAAATCCTAAAAGTCCTAGGGAACAAAGGTAAGTTAAATTTTAAAAGTTTGTTGTCTGTATAAATTTTTGAATTTAAATACAGGAAGTAAATATACCTCTGAAAAAGAATTATGACAACAAAATTTTTAAGAATGCAATTAACATATAATGTTGTCACAAGGTCTGATCTGAAGAAGAATGTCCTTAGTCAGACCCTGTGTGTATTTCTGGAGAACAACGACGAGGGCTTGAAAACCCCTTAGGCCACAACTTTTTTTTTTTTTTTTTTTTTTTTTTTTTTTTTTTTTTTTTTTTTTTTTTTGTTTTTTTTTTTGTTTTTTTGTTTTTTGTTTTTTGTTTTGCAGCTTTAATCCAATACACTTTATCCACCAGGGCAGCAGCACAGCTTTGTAGCATTGTGTTTGTGCTGAAGGTCGCCCGGACTGCCCCCAGCCCTTGGGGCAGAGCTGATGACAGCACTTCATGCAGTGCTAGGTTCTCTGATGGAAACACAATTTAAAAGTGAAACCTTTTCCGTAGGAGTAACCACGGGTTCAACTCAACAGACCATCACAAGGTTCAGCTCAGGCTTTGTGGCAGGAGGGCCTGTATTTTTAACTGTCAGTGGCGATAGATGTCTGTGTCTCCTCTAGTTTGCCTCCCTTCCTGCTACATTCATTTTAGTTAACATAACTTTCATTAAAATAACCACTAATCAACAGCTGAACAGGACTTTCCTGGATACTCCTAACCATAACTTGCATAAAACAGCTCTTAAGCACCATTAAGAAAAAGAAAAAGCAAAAAATGGAAGTTACTTTTAAACTCTCTCTACCCTCAGAAATTCCAGGAGAAGTTTACAGGGAAGCCCATTTCTGGAAATCTGTTGCAGGTCCAGATTTCCTGACTTTGATTCTTGAATTCATTCCAGGTGATGAAAGGCTTCCTACTCTATAGCTGCTTAAAGTATGTTAATGCTTGGCTAATGGTTTATTAAAAATAACACAATAACTCTACCAATGCTATTACTTAGAAATATTCGTTGCACAGAAAATTTCTAATTAGAATGAAGTATATGGTAAATCACAGAGAAATCTAGGCAAACTTTAATGACCTTCTGGGTAAAATTAATAATTCTAGTTAAGCCTGACTATTTTTATCAAAAAGGGAAAAACTGAAGGGGGAATGATAGAGGGTTTTTCAAAATTTCCATTTAACTGACAGTCTGAATGGAATTCCTGGGCAAAGCAAGTTTGACGTCAAGGCCACCCTTCCCCTGAGGCATTTTGAGCCTTTCTCTCTCTGACACTCTCAGTCAGAAACTGAGCAAGAAAGAAGATTAATTCCCTAAGACATTCACTTGCAACACAGGATAAAAAACTTCCAGATCTTCTGGGACGTGGTTAATACCTGCAAAAGCAGTCAGAGAATCCACAGAAGACTGATCAAGAGCAGCTGAAACATTAGCAGTGAACAAGATATTCTTTTGAGAAGTGGGAACTGAACCAGAGTGCTGTGTTTTGTATGTGTAAACAATATCACTTTGAGTATGTAAAATGTGAACACTACTCCCAGTCTTCCTCTTCCAGCAGGTTTTTGAGTAACATTTATTTCGCTTTTCTTTTAAGTAGAAGACAAAATATTCCCCTTTGTATGTGGTTTTGTTTTGTTTTTCTTTTAAACAGAATGATCAATTCAACTCCCAAATTACTGTTTTGACATCAAGTACATGAGCTTTTTCCCTAACTGGAAATGATATTTATATTTTTATAGGTATTATTAGTCTGCCCAACTGATTGTGAATTATTTGCATAGCCTTACTTGCAGGTTTGTCAGCAGCCTGGAGTGAGTTTGTATTTGCTGTCCCAGATATAAGCTGTGTAAATGCTAAGAAAGCAGAGAAGGCCATCTGCTGAAACACACATGATGGCTGCAGAATAGTTACACCAAAGTGTGCAAAAATACCCCAGAGCTGCAAAAAGGCAATTTCACTGCTGCTTCAGAGGTGTTTAAGCCTTTTGCTTCACAGGAAGATCTCTCATCAGCATTTCCTGGGTTTACACAGAAGCCTTATTTTACCTGTCTGTTTATGCTGTTAACTGTGAGCTTTAGTCTTGAGACAATTGCACCTTTTAAAGATGTAATTTTAAAGAGTCAAAGAAAATGAAAGGGAAAAAAAAAGAGTCTTGTTGCTATGTTTTGTGGTTTAGTTGCTGAAATCAAACTGTGTTGACAAACAAGTTAGGTCTTAATGAACATATTTTGAGGGGAATAAAAGTCTAATAACAATAATAACATTGATTCCCTGGGAGGATTACAAATAACCAATGCTAATTTTACACCCATTCTATGTCACCTAGTATTTAAAAATATTTTGACTTCACAAACTCCTTTAACAAGATTAATAGATTGATTTTTGCATATCCTTAATCTGTTCAGCATTTCATTGGTTCACAGGCCAATAAATTCCTTTTCTCTGTTATTTTTCTTAAATCACTTTTGCCTTAGGGTCACAAGTCTGAATTTTTTGTAAATAAATTCCATTTCCATACCAGAAACTTGAAAAAGGACAAATGAGAAGAAAGCTTTCATCCTTTTCTTAAAAGACAGATTTTAATATATAAGGAAAATCAGAATTACCATCTGAATATTGACAATAAATGATCTGCATTTTCAACCGTTAGGTGGAAATTCATTGTTGCAAAAGATATTATACAGACAGGGAAAAGGACATTAATGGCTTAGAGTCTGGTTGGCTTTACTCATTCTCCTGCTCCACTGGTATCTCAGGATAAGCCATGTTACTCTTTTGGGATAACAAGAATGCAGAGTACATAAGATGGACGTACCAGCAGTGACAGACATAATTTTAATAAGAAAAATTCACTAAGCATCACTAGTCTGTACAGATAAGCAAATAATCTATTTGGGAAGGGTATAGTTTTAGGGCAATTAGTCCCATAAAAGGTATTGATAACTGGAGATATTACACAAGAATAGGAAAAAAAGATGCATCAGGAATGAGAAACTTGGGAATTTTCTTCTTACAGTTCAATTCTCAACTAATGTCACACAGGATATGCTCATTCACTTGTATGGTTTCATTCTGTAATGCATTATTTAATTTTGCAAGCAGATAAACTGAGTTATTTTGTCTCCTAGAGGCATGCAAAAGTGGATAAATTTGATACTACTAAACATGAAAGTAGATAAACTAATACTCTTGCCCACACCGCTGTATTTACTAACTCGAGTGACTTAGAGTTTGCAGGCTGGTTTGCTCAGTCCATGAGTGGCAGTGCTGGACTCCAGACTTTTCTTACCACTACAATCCTGTTTACTTATATAAGTTTCTAGGAATTCACTTGCAGTAGTCTGAAAAGCTATGATACTGCTCCTGTAGTAGGTATTTTGCATAATTTTGGTTTTACACCTTCATAAATCTGAAAACAAGATATAGTACAAGATCCAATCCCCATCTAGTTTGATAACACTTTTGAAAGACCTGGATCTCCAATATTTTAGCTACCTGCTTCAACTTCTGACTAAATTCAGTTTCATGTCATTTAGATTTCTCATTAGTAGTTCATCTTTTTAACTGTCAATGGCTGCCTGCTAAAGGTTCTTTATCAGTGCACAAGCTGTTAAGCACTGAAGCCTCACTGCAACACAAATCTTCCTAAACCTAAAAATACTCAGTGAGGGGAGAATTCGTTTGGTTTCTTTTAAGCAATGCAGAATTTGCTGTACTAAAATGCTATCCCGGTGCTTTAAAAAAGCTTAATAATTTTCCATCAGGTTTATTGTATATTTAATTAGAAAATAATTGTTTCCTTACACAAATTTCAACTTAAAATGGAAGCTAAGTTATTTGCAGACAAATAGAGACAATGCCACAGAAAAATCCTAGAGCATGCAGAGAAAACAAACTCAGGCAAGCATATGGGTCCTGACATGGGTGCAGAGGGGAAACATATGGGTACGCTCACAGAAGATATTCACTGCATTCTGACATGTTTCAAGTAGAAAAAGAAAAGCAGTTTGAAAACAAGCTGTGCATTTTGTTGCACACAGTCGCAGAGGCATCCCTCTCTACAATACTTAATGTTAAATTCTATTACTGCAAATCAAGTGTCAATGACAAGGAAAAGCCTAGAAATAGAGCAGTGTGCATTTCTGTCATCTATGTACAGAACACAGTAGGCCAGATGTCCACTGGCACTGAGTGACCAACTCCAGGGAAAGCAGCAGATAATTTCTGGATAGTAAACAGAAGACAGTTCTCTCCTCAATTTGACAGAAGCCACTGTGATGAGAGGGAACACTGTTTGAAGACTGCCAGAATTTCCAGCTTGCTCCCTGGACAGTTGCACTGATTGGAAACACCGATATACATGGAATATACCCAGAGAATTTTTTAACATTTAATGAGATTTATAGCATGTGCTATGTTTCAATGGCTATCCTTTTCTGAATAAACAACTAATTCTCTTCAAAACGGTATTTGTGCAAGTCTTACATCCTCTGGGGACTCTGTTATCCAAGGTGTTATTTCAGTACCTAGGGCAAATGAAATACCATCAATAAATAAAACATAGTTTTACTAATATTTCAAATTGGATCTCTTTGACATCTGTTTAAATCAATTTATATTCAAGTCAAAATTCACAGGTATTTCTGTAACACCTTATTGCTTTAATTCTACGTATTTCAGATAAATTAATTAATGGGAATTCCACAATAATTTCTCCAAGATTTTCTCCAATTTTCATTTTGAAGATGTTATATTAGGGCACCAAGACTAAGAAATATGACTAAAGCCTAATTAAACCCATTGTAGAGGAAATATAATAATCCATATTTCCCAGTTTCAGGCTAAACGTTCAATTGAATACAGTTTTTTATTGGGTTTTGCATCTTTCTGAATATAGGGTAGAAGATCCTTAATTAAATGCTTAAAACTCAAACTGTTTGGGTGTCAGACAGTTTCTCTTCCAGCATACATTACTTGCAATATCTTTATATTCCCTGGAAAAGACAAAGTCTGTTTGTACAAATATTTTTCAGGTTACATCATGCACAAAAGCAGCAATTAGAAAAATTGCAAGCTGTTCTATTTAAATATTTTTACCTCATAATAATTCATCGATATAATTAATATTCAAAAATCAGAGCAATAGATTACACTAGTGTTACTATTACGGTTTCTACTACTTCATTTCAGAGAATTAATTATACCCATTATATTGCTGCCGTTACAAACCTGTCAAAAGTTTCAGGAGGCAAATTAAATTTTCCTTTTTAATAATAAAAAATTATCAAGTCTCCAAAGTTCCAACAGTAATTGCTGCTGTATAACAGAGGCAAATAGAGCTCTTTGAAACTGGCTGCGGATTTACCCCTCAGCCATAATTTTTGGAGTGTGCTGATGTGGACAGTGGGTCCCTCAGAGGAGAGGGGTTGGGGACAGCTGTGCCCCTGCAGACGCAAACCCAGAGCACCCTTCTGGCCAGAGGAGCTGCACAGCTGCCTTCAGGGTGCTGTGCCAGAGAAACGCTGGGAACACTTTTTCTTCCTGCATTGGGGAAGATTGCAAAGAAATTTTAAGTGTGGGACTTTTATGCGAAGTCACTTCCAAGTACAGAAATCCACATTAAAAGGAGACATGAGACCTTGGGATCATTCCCCAAGGTTACAGAACTCAGTGGAAAAACCTTGGGGGGGTGGTTCATAGGATTGGCTCTGCTGACCCATTTGACAGCAAACAAATTCTGACACTTCTCCCTGAAAGTACCTGTTGAGAATGCACTGTTATTTGAAGCTTTCTTCAGGAGAGAATGATCTACCCCAAAGTAATTGTGTGCTCCTACAGGCTTCTAGGATTTAGTTAAAAAAACAATTTTCTTATCAATTACTCTTTAATTTAGAGCACACAAGCAACTGCGCAAACAATTTTGTACCTAAACTAGTAGTGATTCTATGAATGTCATGGTTTAGCATAGCTTGGACAAAACCAATACAATGAATTTATTTGGAATTTAACCTACTTGCAACAAGAGACTTTGGTCTTTTATATGGGTGAAATTTAGTTTGAGATCACTATCCATGTGATCCACTATACTATTACCCCTTCTGGGGAAGAATTTAACTGTGTGGATTAGACAGCAATATGAAGCTAGTTTTATTTTTCAATTCAAATCAATGAAACTCCAGATACAAATTCAGTTTGCAAGGAATTTGGACACCATTTACGTTTTCAGACCCCGCCTTGGTGTTTTGCATTATACCCTGTGCAGGTGTTTTTCATAAATGTAGAGTTGTTGCACTTTACCCAGATTTATGAGAATGTCACAGAGCTCAACTTATTACAATTAACATTCCAATTACATTTCTAGAAGCGTTTTAGAAAGGCCATTTAGAATGCTTTGACAGGAATTTGATGCACAGTTCACTACTACAGCAAATCACACTTGGAAAGAGAGTTGGAAATTGTAAATGCTTTGAATCTTGCATACTGATATTGGCTGAGCAGTCACAATGGTTGCCTTCCAGAAAATTCAAGAACAAATTGCCAGTGTATGTTCCACCAGCTTTCCCTCTCTCTAACTGGAAAATATAACTAAGCAGACAGAAAGTGGCAAGTATATAATTGTACTCACTTGCACTTCAACTACACAGCAATCTCCACTGATGTACTCTCCTTACACAGCTCATTTGCAGGCTTGATTTAAAACAATGAAGAACTAACATACACAAAATGCTTTAGAATGTTCTATACCTTATCCTTTATGTTGGGCACTTCAATTTGATTTATTGGCTATTATCCCTAATTATGTCTCCCGAGTTCAAGAGCGAGTGGCACACTCTGAACTGCACCACTGAATCACACTGAGCTCCATCTTTAGCTCAAGACTGGTGCCAAGCCCCAGGACCTGGGCCCGCAGCTCCAGCTGGAGAAAAGGGCCTGATAATTGGGGCAGGCTGTGGAGGGACAGTGGGAGCTGTGGCCCAAGGCCCAAGGTGTAAGGGCTCCCTCCTGCCTTGGGCTGGGGAGTGACAGCCCCCTCACCTGTGGGGAAGGGGCTGCTGTTGAGTTCCAGACATAGAATCACAGAATTCTCAAGCCGGAGAAGACCTTTAAGATTGAGTCCAACTGTTAACCCAGCACTGCTGGGTTTGAACACTTGCATGTTTTTCAAGCACTTGAGGCAAAAGAGCTTTGGCAGAAAGTGAGCAGATTATAGCCCCAGGAAGGATGAGTAAAAAAGCAACACGGGTTTAGACCTTGCAAGAAACCAAAGATAAACGGAGGGAAGAACAGGTAGAACAAATTGAACAAATTGGGGGGACAGCTCCCAAAACAGGGAGGCTGGAACCTATGACTTCTAGTAGCAAAAGAAATTCTCCCACTCTTCTGTCATATCGGAATGTACAGGATCAGTTCATTTCTTGGCAGTTAATAGCCAAGGAAAAAGAACATATTTCATGAAAGAAGGCTTAAAAGACGTCTCAGTTTGTAATGACCACCAAGAGCCCTCTCTTCTCAGCTAACACTTGAGCTTCCAGCATTTTGCATTTTGGCAGCTGCCTCCTTTACTGAGCTGTCAGTACTGAATTTTCTTTCAGTTAGAAACCAAATTCTAAAAATCCTGTATAATTCTAGGCAGTCTAATAGCATTATGCTATTGTACATAGAACACTTGGAAAATCCTTCATGCACCCAGATACTTCCCAGTCTGAATATTTAGAGATTATCCCAGTTCATCCATGACTTCCCTTCTGGGTACTGATGGTAACTGCTGTCTGCTAAATTCAGTGTATTTCTTACCTCCTTGTTATTTTCACATGTACGTTTGATTACTACCTTCATTACAGTTCTAGTTTTGTTTTTCTTGTTTTTCACTAAGTGTGCTTTTAATAAAACCTTCTAATTCATGTGAAAGGATTTTAGCAAGTTTCCAGAATTTACCTTAAAGCCAACACTTAACTGGAGTCATACCAAATGACGTTAGGCCTGATCCATAGCATGTGCCTGACATGCATGGATCATTTCCTCCATTGGAATTAACTCTTGGCTGGTGTAGGTTAGCACCACTGAAGATAACAGCACTACTCCAATTTCCAGTTTCCAATTTCCAGTTCTTTAATGGTGCATAAGCTAAAAATAATAGAGTCAGCCACATAGAGCAATGGAAAAACTGCATGATCGTCCAGACTCAGAATATTTTATCTTATTCCATTCTGAGCTGGGGTACACAGATCCTTAAAGAACCAGGTTCTTAGAACTGAAGTGGTTTACCTGCCCTTACCTCATCCCATTATGGATCCAAGGAAGCATCTATTCTTACACATTAGTGGAAAGTCTGAATGGATGCAAATATTACATGATATAACTCACTTTGAAATCAGAATGTATTTCAGGGGAAATGCCATTCACAGGGACTCTCTAATTGCCTTAGAAAGTTAGAAGATTACCCCATGGATTTCCCCACTCAAAACCTTTGAGTGTTTCCTATGATCTGCTGCTTAATTTATTCATGAAAAACTTAGGAATACTAATAAAGATTGGTATCAAAATTAGTTTTAAATTAGACAACAACAATACAAGTCAGAGTTATTGACTGCATTTAACCTCAACCCACGAGTTTTACTGCATGGTTAAGAAGGGCATCTCCATTATGTTGGAAGTGAGTATTTCTGAAGCACTGCATTGTGTCCTCTAGCTTTTGTGCCATGCCAGGATAGAACCTGGACCTTTCCCATGACTCTTGTCCAACTTTTTTTTGTCTTTGTAAAGACATAAACAATAGTGAAGCTTTATTCCTAGCCACTCCCGTCATATTGTGAAGTAACACCTCCAGCGTGCTGTTGCCCCCATCCTCTTGTGGCCTTATTCCCCCCCAGCCATTTCACCTACTGCTGCTGCAGGTCCCATGCCCTGGCTCTGTTCTAGGAGTTGGCAAAAGGCCCCACTGTTCTTTCATCTGAAACTCCATATGGCAATATCCAAATGATTGCCAAAAAGAGAAGTTATTCACAGCTACTAACAACCTTTTCTCACACCATTTTTTTTTCAGTTGAAATACCTTGTCTTTTTTTTTTGCTACCCATAAAACCATAATGATACCAAAGTTATAGTCAAAATCCATAAAGATGTAACATCACATAGGTACTTATACTTTCCTTAGAAACTAAGATTCACAAATAAACATAATTTGAATGAAGCACTGAGAAGTCAAGGTCTCTTTGATTAATCTATTTATGTTTAGAAGCTTATGACTGATGTGTTATTTTTTGAATGTCAAAACTTTTTTTATGTTAAGGTGAAAATACATGCATATACAAGCAGCATTCATTATCTCCTGATAATCAGCACAGGAAGAGACCCTGAATGTCAAATTCACCTGTGAAATTAAGAGAGAAAGTTCCAAAGAGAGCAAAACAAATCGGATATGACAGACCACGACTGACACCTGATCATACACTGATGGGTGTATATCTCAGTAGCAAACAAAAATGTAATGAAAGTGCAGCACAATGTGGAAAGAAATAGAAAGACTTTATGTGTTGTGCTAACTAGAACAAATAATCTTTCAAATACTGAACCCAGAGAGAAATGGGTTGAGCCATCCATTATTCAAACAACAGCCAGCCCAGTCTTCTAGGAGTGGCTTTATGAATACACCAAAAATGTCTGGATTTCTCCTGCTTTTCTTGAAATGCAACTTGTCATAGGTTCTAGTACTTACTAAGAATGTTATGAGCTCCAAGTTGAATTTTATTTCTAATAACAATGACATAGGAGATTTAGGGGAAATGCTTAGGAAAAATCTCATAGAAACTGAAGTCCATTGGACTGTCAGTATGAAAAAGATGTCAGGAAGTTATCGTCACATTTAGAATAAGCTAAGGCTGTTATTTCTCTGGTTTAAACCAAATGTTTTTATAGGTTTGTATTTTAATCTGAATAATAATAATCATCATCATAAACCTTATGGCAATATTAATACTTGTACACTATTTCTAAAATAATGCACTCTTGTAATAAATAAAATTCTATTTGATTATAGATTTAATAATGAAGTAATAAAGTTTTATCTTTATTTCCTGAAATTAATTAATTACTGTGAATGTGTATTTCACAGTCCTTAAATAAGTATTGAAGAATAAAATTACTATGTGATTGGCAGTCAGTCTGTGATATAAGGATTTTGGGGTTCTGAGTGATGGAAAACTCTACAAAGCTCTATAAAGCCATAGTGCAACAGCAAGCTTGTAGTTTAGAAAAGAAACAGAGATAGGTGTAAATAAGTTTTTCCATACGAAAAAAAGCTTTATGAAGAATCTGAGAAATGCCTCTAAATACTGTGCCCTGTAACTGCAAATCTCCCAGAAGTTATAAGCTAAATCAATGTTTATTTGCACATGTTATCTATATTGCTGGCACTGCAGTAAATAATCTTACAACAAACGCACTTACATGACCCTCTTTTTCATGTCTAAAACACAGGCAAATAAAGTCTCAAGAAAGAAAATGTACTAATCATTTCATATTGTGACACACACACAACAATAACCATAGGCAGAATAAAATCCAAATCCATAATGCATGCTCACATCACAGTAGAACATGGACAAAATACCTTACTACATGATACTGCTTCATTATGCACTAACAAGTAAAATTTTAAAAACCATAAAACCAAACAATAGTTTACCCTGTTAGAAATATAAAAACAAACCACCAAACATAAAAATGTTGATTTTTTTGTCTTAAGGCTTTTCTTTTTTATGCTATACTAAAAACTATAGGAAGAGACATTTTAAAACAAGTCCTCCTCACAGACAGTGGAAAAGAAACGCTTGAGTGAATGGAGGGGCAGGGAGAAGAAAGGGAAATGAATCCCAGCAGATCACTCCATTACAAAACCTTGGATAAGCATGAAGCTTCATGGATGACAAGATAAATAAAGCTTAACTCAACCTCTCTGTAACCATTGAACATCCTCCTAAATTGAAAAGCTATGTTTGGTTTCAAACCCATCGTTATGGAGAGAATTCAACAATACAAAGACACAAAGAAAATAATATTCAGCAATGAGAACCTTCAAAACATGCAGATGTAACAAGTGAGGCAATTTGACTTGTATAAGTCAAATCTAAGTCTAAGCTGTTGAAATATTGTACTGAAGATTTTTCTACCAGAAAGATATCAAAGAAAGGCATAGTGCTTTTCTGCAGATTGCCAACTACAGATCATTTCACCTTGAAATGCAAATGTAACAGAACTCTATATCCTTTCCATTTATCCTCATACTTACCAAGAAATTCTTATACTTCTCTGTATATTTTTTCTCTTATGTATAATTGCAGTAATTGAAACAAACAAAACAAGAAAACGCCAACAACAACTTAGAAAAAAATTTCTAGAGAATAGAGATTTGCCATGACATAGAAACAGAGGATTTCCTCTTTTCCATTTTAAATTTGATGCTACAGTATCTTGCTGCAGATTCATCTTCTATGTTTATAAGTACTTTAAAATGAAATTTTTTTTTGATCCATAAATGTGCATTTTTAGACCATGAGCAAAATAAATGCCAGTCCTATCAATTCCCCGATTCTCAGCCTAAAAGATATTTATATGTCTTCATTAAGGAACTTTTTCCTAAAATTTGCCATGTTATTAATGAAGAGAACTATAAACTTCATTTCAGCAACAAACTCATCTGCGCTCTATACAGAGTATTGTTTATGTTCAATAGTCCGTTCTTTCCACACCTAAGTCTCCTTTTTACCTCTTCTCTCAGTCCTAAAATATTAGGCATTCTTTTGCCCAAAGGAATTTTCTTCACCTGCTTTTTCCCAGATAGTGTTCCTCATGAAAGTGTGGCCTACATTTCTCTCTTAGATGTACGCACTTACATTTCTCTGTACCAAGGTATAGTTAATTCTTTAATTGAGTAATTCTTTCCCAGATGGCTGAAGTAATATCTAGGAGATAGTTACAGCCCAAGATACACAGCAGCAGCTCTTCTCCAGCAGAGGAAAAATTCTCATGTGAAAAAAATTCCCCCCTGAATATAACAGGAGCACAAAGAGCTGTTCCAAATTCCACTGATTTCAGCATGAAATGGATTCAGCTCAGGAGACCTAAAGAGAACAACACAATTTCAATTCTCTGGGTATCGTAAGGGAAGTGATGGGGGGAAGTACCACTAATGACAGTGTGGGAGTAGAGCAATTGTTTCCACAACTCTCAAATCAAAACACACTAAATTACATTTCAGACTGGGAAAAGCCTCAAACTGTAATGCAGAAAAGTGAGGCTTAATTTTATGTATCCAGGTCTTATCAAAACAAGGGGAAGAAATTCTAAATGTGAAAACTCTAACTACACTTTGGGCCCAAAAATCCCTTCAAAAATATCTAACTGATGGTTTTCATGGGGGGAATTATCTTTTGAGTTTATTACTATTGTGCTACGAGGTTCTGGCTGTGATGTACATGATGAACATTTCTTTGTGTGAAGCTTGACAGATCCTCTAGATTACCTGCATGTAAGTTAATATACCAGATAGTTTTAGAACCTGCATATTCATTTTCCCAACAAGTCTTTGACAGACACCCCTTTGTTTTGTTTGATTCCTTATATAATAAACTACACTTACAGGAAGGCAAAAATGGTGGAATATCAGCTTTAATCAGACTTGCTGTTTCCAAAACTTCTTGGCTGAGTGCTTTGGCCTAGTGCAACCTCCCTCCTTTGCCCCTTCCTTTTCCACTCTGCAGTCTAAGAAACTGTAAAAGCATCCAAGAAATGATAATACACAGCCATGCTGTTTGCCAACATTTCTTTTAGAGATGAAGTAGCGATTTAAAACAATATCTGAAATTATACTGCAACAAAATGTAATTAGCTACAGCTACAGAAAGAACACAACCTCTAAAATTGTTACAGACACAGAAATATCGTGATTTGGGCGTAATGGGGCATGGCTGAGGCAGATCTATACATCTCTAAAACTGGTTTATAACATAGTAAAAGAGATTCCAGCTCTATTTTCCCCAAACTGTAAAAAAGCCCTACACAAATCACTTCCTAGTGTTCGCACTGTACAAATATGAGTGCCACATGTACAATCCTATTTGATTACTTTAAAAACCAAACAAGAAAAATAATTCATATATTCTTTTCGTCCCTCAATTAAGAAAAAAATCTCCAGGGGTTTTGCTCAGAGTAAGTCCACCCCCCTGACTAAATCATACACATCTCAAAAAGCAAACAGCTTCACCCTACCCACCCCCACTGCAAACTTCCCTTTTTAATAATGATTCAAATTATTCACCCCATAATAGTTTAACAGTGTGCTTGCTTTTAGATGATTTTCCTGTGATGATTTTCTAATCATTTTAGATGATTTTAGGGTTTTCACTGTGTTCGCAATTGAAACAACATCCGCAGTAACCCCACTGACTGAGCAAGGGACAGGTGCTACTGGTGCTTGTTCTCCAGTCCCCTTCTACAACCAACTCTGTTAAATGTGGGAGATTCTAACAGACTCTTGAAATTTCTGTCAAAAACAATGTCTTTTCCTCAGGGCTGTTGTATCAATATGTATGAAAGAACTAAATGCCAATTTGCCACATAATGAGAGAAGTATGTTTTCAGAAGATGCAAAGAAGCCACGCATTCCTCTGTTCCACTTCTGGTCAAACATCATTTCCCCAGCGTTAGCAAATCAGCCCTTGTGCACCAGCCTATCTGTGAACAGAGAAAAAGCCACTAATTGTACACAAGTATCCACAGAAAAACAACTGCTGCACTTAATCCGTTCCTTGTGGAACTCCACAGAGTTCCTGGATGAGATGTGGCCAATTGCTTGCTGATCACGACTGGAAATGAAAAGGGCTGCCATGCTTAAGTCCTATTCCCCAAACTGACAGCAATTCTCACTTATTCAGAAAAACTCCTGGTAGACAGAGGTATCTCAGAAATAGTTATGAGCACTATGTAGAAAATAAGGAAGTCCTTGTTAGGGCTATTCTTAGAGGTAAAGGTGAAGTAGTTAAAATATATAACCATCCATTCATAACAAAAAATATTTTCTCCCTCAGTGAGGATGAAAATTGGATTCAATAGCAAAGCAATTTAAAGAGAATCTCCCACTCTGCAAAGTTTATATGCCATGCAACAGATCATCTTCTGTCTGCAGGTACAACCATTAAATGCACTGAATAAAATTAAACTACCCAGGGTATGCAGATGAGTTCTGTTGCTATTTCTCCACCAATATATTTAATGAGGAATTGTGTCCAGTGTTGTGAGAACAAAGGACCTTTTTGCATTAATTTTTGTCAGCCTTTTTATTTGATAGACTTTTTTTCATCACTCTGGGGATTTATAGGATTTATTATAATAAATAAAAGAACTAAGTTATTAATTCTGATATCCAAACCACAGGAGTGACCACTAAAGAAATTATTTGCTCTGTAATATCAAGGAAATTATTCTCTGAAGCATGTACTTTTTTTGTACATTTAAAAATAATTTTTCAATGCAATTATCAATTACTAAGGGAGCTACAATTTAAGAGTAAAAAAAAAATTTAGAGAATATTTAGATAGACATGGAAATAAGAAGAAGCCTTTGCTCTCTTCACATTGGAAGTAAAAATTGAAGGAAAACTCAAAAGACAGATTAAAAACTCCAGTTAAGAAATAATCTACAAGAACTATCTTTCTTTTTCTGAATTTTCTTTTAAGAAAACTAGCTTATGGAACTAGCCATTAGGATATGTTAAAGCCCCGAAATCCGGGGCAGGGTGGGGGAAGTCAGCTAAAATATGCTGTCAAGGACTGCAGTCCTACAACTTGTATTGATTAGATTTCTAATTTTGATAGTGAGCTACGCTGTGTCAACGGGGTGAAAAAGTATTCTTGCATTCCACAGGACCTAAATACTGTGTTTCACATGAAAATGAAATGTGAAACCTACTGTTCCATATCCCTCCTTTCACCTCCTGATGATCGATCTACCTGTCTCATCTGATTTAGGTCCTCTTCTGCAAATCCCCCTCTGATTTGAATCTAAAATGGAACACTCAAGGAAAGAATAAAAACAAGAGCACAATACCATGAGCCTTGATTCAACATCTATGTTGAAAAAATTTTTCTACACACAGAATCATTTGAATTTAAGATATCAATAAAAAGGTGATTTCTTGAATCTTAATAAAACAACATAGCACAATTTGCTTTTAACATATGACTTACACAGAAATTCAGAAATATTGTCAGACTACTTTGGAAGTCTAGGGATCACAGTATACGGTTTTTTTAGTTCTAGCCTTTTCATCACAAAATTCCTAGACTGGATGATTGCAAGATGCAAATAACTGCCTGTTCTCTATTCTCTTGAAATAAATTAAAGCAAATGATTCAGTAACAAAAGAAAGGAGAAATATGTCATTCTTGCTATTATGAAATCCACAACTATTCATTCTTTTTTCAGAGACACACAGGGCCCTGTTTGTGGTGATGTGTTTTGGCTCCACTTGTGGCCAGCTGCAGGAGATGTGGCTGGGTACAACTCTGCAACACCTGGAGCTTCAGTGTGGGGGTGGTTAGGGACAAAGCACTGCTAGGAAGCAGTAAAGAGCCAGTTTAGTGGATGGGGATAACAGTGCAGGGATCGTTCAGTCAAAGTCAGAGACACACAAACGATGCTGAAGGCAGCAGGACACACACACACAGAGAACATCATCTACAATTTCTTCTGTATAGAACCGTGCTATGAGACCTCTGAATGCTCATCATCTTCATAAAAAATATTCATATTTCTTGCTAAACACAGTAGGAAAACTCCCTCTTGAGAAGACAATGGAGATTACTTCAGAAACCTGAGCAGAAACACAGTAAGTATGTAAAATAATTTTGGTCTACGACTGCTCAGGCACAAAGCTGACAACTGAAGTATAACTGATACAAAGTTCCATTTTGAAGAGTGATATAAAATTATTTTCTTTGTCCAAGAAACATCAGCCTTTTAGCCAAGTAGCTTTGTTCTCAGGGCATTCCTTTACAGCTCCCCTTTCTAGAGGGACATCCTTTCCTTTCCTTCTCTGTAGCCCAGGTGATGTAGGTGATGACATCAAACAAGCACAACTGGGAAGTTTTTACCTAGAGGGTGTTTATAAAAACTCTTGGCAGGAAATCCCTGAATCAGGCAGCAATTTGCAAAAGAGAAAGGGGTGAAGTGTTTGCTAAATAAGTGTTTGACAATGACTGAATTAGCCAGTATACCTGGAATGAGTTAATATGATGGATTCTGGTATCCACGGAGCAATGAAGTCTGCTAACAATATTTAACATTTCTCTCAAAATTTTGAAACCTTTTTTTTTTTTCAAGAATTGTGTTTATTTACAATTTACAGCTAAATTTGACTCAACCTCACAAAACTCACACAAAAATATTTAAAGGTCATTTGATTGAAATAAATTCCTACAATTTAATGTCAATATCTACCATGCATCCAATGTCAACTAATATGGTGATCTGTAGAGGATTTTTGTTTCCCCAATGAATAGGCACTTATTATATTACTTCAACTATGTTCACACTGTAAATGCTCAACTTTAAGAGCTACAGCAAATTCCCTCAGGATTAGTTGGGTAGACTCCCCCTGGAAAAACTTGAAATCTCACAGTAATTGTATAGTCTCCTTTCTTCAGCTTGCATTAAAAAATGCTATCAGACTTAAAAGTTCACGTGCCACTTCATCACATTTTTAGCTGGTGCAAAGGTCCATCATTAAAGAATGATAGAGAAACTCCTAAGGTATTCTGATCTGTTTCCAGGGTTATATCTGCCCATGGATTGCCTCACTTTGCAGCATGACACTTTTCCTTTCTTACTTTGCCCTTGGTTGAGCTGAATACAAATTCATTGTTACTTCCTTCTCATTCTTCTTGCAGACAGACAGAAATATCAATGGATTTCAGCTGTCCTTTGAATTTACATTGATGAGTAAAATAGAATTTAAAAAACCCCCAAACCCATCAAAACAACAAAAAAAACTCCAACCACAAAGTGAACAAAAGTGAAATACGAGGGCTGCCAGTCTTTATTTGGAATTTTGAAGCACTTTGCTATGAAAATTGGAAATTGCACATTTTGTGCATCTGGTCCAGAGCTCTCTTTTAGTTCTTTCTCTAGTTATAGATAAGGAAATAATGAAGAAGCCTGGAAAGAGTGAAGGCTTAAAGAACATTGCACAGGAATCAGTAAATATTCCTTTACAACTGACTTTCGTGTACTCTTTGAGACTGCAAAATAGGTTCAGCAAATGGTAAAGCCACAGTTTGGAAAGCACTGAGTGGAGAAAACTCTTGGACTATTACATCATGATTTCAACTCTAATTCAGTAAGCAATGCACCCATAAAGTTTTATATATCTGCTAATAAGTACAGATTTGAGAGAGAAGAGGTAAAGTGTCCAGTGTCGAAAAAATCCCTACATGAATTCTGCCTGGCTAAGAAAATCACCTGCAAATTCTATTCATATTACTCAAAGATGCTTTTTGAGTAAAGTAAGATTAATCTAAATAAAAAGTAAGCCAAACTGCTGCATAGAATGCAATGTTTCAAAGAAACTCATTCCCACTATACTCTTCCCAATCACATTTTAAATTATTTTCAAAAATATTTGTCAGATTAAAGATTTTTCTCTTTTTAAAAATTTTATTATAGATTTTAACCTGAAATTTTACATGCTAATAAATATTTTATAGTTTTGACAGTGTCAATGATATTTGTATATAATTGTATAAAAAAATTAATTTCTTTGGCACACTATACAACTTCCAATATGTCAGAGGCTGCAGAGAAAATGTAGCAGACTTATTAAATTAGTTGCCTTCAAATAAAAGTTTGCAGAGCAAACATGAAAATACAGAACTTCTTAGTCCTTTACTTTCCAGAGGAATTGTAAGAGATACAGAGTATCATTTTCCACTTATTATGAAAAGTAGAAAACTAAACACTACCAAGACCTTTGCAATTCAGATGGCAATACAAAACATTTTACCATATATCCATAAAATTTAGCAGCAGACAGAAGAAAAAAATTATTAGTTTGTTCATGTACTCCCAGCTCTAGACCAGATTCAACTACATCTTGTATTTATTTTTAATATTATCCTTGGTTAATCAATGGTCATTTTTATTTATAGCATTTATTTAACCCTAATTCTGGTGTATTTTTAATAAATGGGTGAACTAAACATCCCCAGTTTGACAATACTACTGCCTATAGGAGCCAAATGTAGCTCTGGAGTTGTTTAGGAATATTCTGCCTGATCCTGCAGCAACTGAAGTTAATAACGAGGTTCCCACTGGATTTTCACAGAGATAGGATTTTACTCCAAAGTTCCTGCCAGGTCACCAAACTGCTTGAATTAACTCTTAGGGAAGCTCTCTGGGGGTTTGGGGCTCATTTAGTGAGCTGTATGTATGCAATTGCTCTTTGGGTAATATAAGTTGGCCATACAAACTCCACCAGCAAACTTACTTGAACAGAGTGCAATTCCACCTGCATTCAAAAATAGCTTCTGTCATCACACATGCACAAATGCTCTGTGTTATAATACTATGATAATTATTTGTAACCAATGTGGAAAATTACTCCATCTAAATGCAGAAAATATTAAACACGAGTTTATGTCTCTCAAAAGTCGGGCTTATTCACACACTTTCAAAAAATTCCAATATATTCATCCTCTCTGATCAGTACAGAGTTTCCCAGTGCAATTCCTAACACTAAATAGCTCTGCTTTCAAGGAGATACTCGTCTCAACATAAATACTGTAGATCACTGTATCTCCTCATTGCATATATATGCACAACACAGAGGTGCTAACAGAAAAGCCAACACCTTTTTCCTCCCTTTCCCCACCACATCCAGAGGGGAATTCATAAGCCAGTTTTTACCACACATATAAACTATTTCACTTTCACAGCAGTATAACCTATTGGTGGCAACACGTCTCTTCCAGAGATTTCACTTCTGTGGATATTTGCAGAAAAATCAACTATTTCCTTCAATTTTTAAGGTGGAACACCAATATTAGAGAAGTGCATAAAAATAAATTAAAGACATACAAGGCTACCAGTGCTTAGGTAATGTTTATGAGTGCCATTGTGTGCTCCCCCTCATTACTACTTGTTGGACATCCTTGTAGAAGGGCTGCTGGGACACTGAAGAGAAGCAGGATTATTCTTGTTAGTAAGATTTGTACAGTTTAACCAACAATGCTTCTTGTGTGAGAACTGGAAAAGGTGAAAAGGTTTAAATCTAATTCTCACTCTGCCAAAACAAGGTATTAACATAAGGAATGTGACCTTTATTAAATTAAAACAGCTATATGTTACACATTTGCACAATACATTAAAATGCTGAATACCACAGTCACCCACTTAGTACAAATGCTCCTGTAAAGACTAGCAGGCTACTGTGCCTCATTCCTCATGTCACTATAGAAGAAAATTGCCAAATAAAGTAAAAAGTATTACAGGATTTTGACTTAAAACTTTTATATATTTTTCCATTAATAAATCATAAGAGCACAATATTTAAAAAGGTGTGTCACCCTGTATCTCTAGGTGGGTTAGAGCAAAATTATTATTCATTGATGAGTAGGGTCCCTGCTCTTTAGCCTAATTTATAAAAGGTCTTTTTCAGTAGATGTCAAAGGATTTTAAGTCTGTAAAATTCCTCTTTAAAATATGACAGAAAAAAATCAACTTTATAATTGCAGCCCTCAACAAGGCTAACTGTTCCTCTTTCCATAGTAAGAGGATTCCTCTTTATTAGGAATACTGTGGTTAATACCAGTCATACTACCTATAGCTATCTGACATACTTTCAGCTAAGTAATTTTGCTCATAAACTTTACTGAGCTATTCCACAGCCGAGAGTTGATTTAAGGTGAGATCTTGAAATGAAGGTGGTTTACCTCTGCTTACCCAGGGCCCTAAGGTGAAGAAACTGACTTTACTTCATCTATGGTCAGAATCATCTCAAATAATGAGGTGTTTATAAGAGAACAACTGAACTAATATTTTTTGGCCCTATTTCCTCCCAGCTTTGCCTGCCTCTTTTTTTTTTCCCCCTTGCTGGTATTCCTTTGCCTGTTACATGCCCACACACATGATTATTCCAGTATTTGTGTCATATGCAGCTTTAGCACTCTGTACAAAATCTAGCCATGAGGCCTAAAAAAGTTCCTCCTTTGCTATTCACATCTGACATTGAAAAAAAGAAAAAAGACCAGACTTTGTTTTGGATGGAAGACAAGGATCTGAATTTACAGAGTGTGGAAGACAACTGTTGCCAGTGCATATGCTTAAAAGTCAGAGCAGTTCCTACTCCAGTGTGGTTCTGGGTGACAGCAAACATTCCTGCCAATGCAGAGCAGAGGCCGGGGGAGACAGGACAGACTGAGACATCACATATTGTGTGCTACCTCTGCTAAAGCACAGAAATTTAAAGTTTATTTGAAAGAGGCAAGTAGCAATACCAACTATACACACATTTTGAGCATAACTCCAATATTAATTTAGTGTTTCTCAGCCTGCCAATAAATCATCTTTAAGGTAGGTGTAACACTGCAAATCAGAGACATGGCTAAGTATTATGTAAACATAGCTGAATGGTCTCTAACTTGCTTTAGTTCTTGAATTAAACAATGCAGGTGTTTGAAACCAAAGCTCTGACGGAAAAAAAAATTAGTAAGCTCATTTCTGATGCCACAATCATCTGTTCACAGCTTAGTTTAAAGCTTTTTTAATTCTATCTACTTCAGCAGGGTCGAGTTCAGCTTCTTCCAGGCAGATTGCAACAACAACCCCCCAGCCCAAAGGAGGTATATATGTAAATCCACTGTCTTCTTACCCACCAGCAAACGTTTATGAGATAAAGGTTTTTATCTCATAAAGCAAAAGGCACGTTTATTAAATAATCTGTTGGAATAGCTGTGTTTAAGAAAATAAGAAATGAGAACAATAAGAAACAGATACAGGTATTGCGGATGAAAACCATTATTCCCATGGACAATATGGGGAAAAATGCAACAAATGCTTTGCAAGGTATAGTAAATAGACAGACCATTGTCTCTTTGAAAAGGTAACTGATTATCAAGCAGACTTTATGAATCTGAATTTTAGTAATGATTTTTATATGATTGCACACAAATATTAGTTTTGGTGGAGGAGGAGTAGTTAAAGAGCTACAGACAGTGTTATTTAATGAAAATATTATAATGGGTAGGGCTAAAAAAAAATCAGACTGCAAGGAGGTTATCAGTTTTTGAAGTACTGATATGAAGATTGATTTCACATTTACATTAACCAACATGATGTAACGCATTAATGACAGCTATTGTTGACATGAAATGTGGCATTTAAAAAAGAAATGTGGATTAGGATTTTACAAAGATAGTCTGATTGGCCTTTGGAAGAGAAAAACTAGAAATGGGATTAATATGAAGGGACTAATTCCTGTTATTAAGTGGGAAGCTCATCATTTGGGGATGATGGTGGAGGAAAAGCTCCCACGTGCTAATTGATAAAGAGTCAAATACAAGTTTGAAAAACGAAGACATTAAGAATTTAAGAAAATCTACAGCACCAAAGTGCACCTGCAATACTGCATAAAGTGTATGTTCAAGAGAAATTAATTCATACCAGAGAAGAGAAGAGCTTAACCTACTTTGTATAGTGAACATACAACGTGAGAGGAGATGGAATTTCTGCTGTAAATAAATCAGATGGGTAAACTCTGGGGGAGGCAGAACTGAGGAGAGCACTATTTTATGGTTATTGCCAACCTAATGTAGAAACAAACCACGTGGTAAAAGCATCATAATGTTCAGTTTGGTGTTTAAGAAAGGGATATCATTAAACAGCGACAAAAGACTCTCCAGTGTCTCCAGATGTATCAAGCAAGGGAAAAACCTAAAATTTAATTAAGCATTATTAATTAGTGAATCCTGCATGTACAACTTAGCAATCACTCTTCTAAGATAATCTAGTAAATATTAATCCTCTCATAAAGCTGCCCAGCTTAAAGTTCTTATATAGAAAAACTATATGGAACATTTTTAACTTTGAGGGGGTATGAGAAGAGGGTTTATGCAAAATAATGTTCTAAGTAACAGTTACATTTATTTTCAGGTTATCAAAAGTAGAGCCCAGAAAAGTCACAACAATGCCATCTAATGCCATCTAATCATAGTTGCTTATTACATACACCATGAAGTTTTACTGCTCTTTGTCACAAATAAAGTGTTCAGGCAATACAGATTTCAACAGGCGAGAAAACTTAATGAACATTTTCTTTTCTTATTTTCTTGTCAAAACAAAAAGGCAATTAAAAAACATGTTCATAATGTTTCAGATACTCTAGTTGCCTCTGAATTGATTCATCTGGTGTTATGCAACAAGAACTAGAAAAAAAAATTGATAAAACCTAAATCCAAATAATCATCCTTCTCAACTATACCCTATATTATACTATAACATATCAACTAAACAAGTGTTTTAGTTCTAGGCATATATTGATAACACTGATCCAATCACTTTCTGGTAGATGACAAAGTACAAAACTCATGTTGACACCAGGGGAAGATGTAGCTTTTTTAAAGGAGTAGACACTTATATCTGATGCAGTAATTTTTTCCTTAAGCGATTAAAGATTATTCTGCTATTCCGCTATCTGATACTGTTTTGATGGAAGCTGGGTCACTAGTTAATTACTATTTATAAAGAGATTTTAAAAAAGTTTTTATGTAAGCCATGTAGATAATCTCAAAATTTCAGTGATGGTTAAAGGTAGTTGTATATCGCTTATCCATAATAAATCAAAATAGCTAAAGGATGAACAAAGATATTTAATTCTATTAAGCTGTATTAAATTCAAAGTCTGAGGGAAGATGTAAACAAGTTGCTCCAAATTATTGTTTTTTAAATTGCTATCTGTGTTTATCCACCCTACAGCTATATAACAGTATAGTTTTATTTCGTCTTACATAGAGAATTTAAATCATTAAGATCTTCTACAAAAAAGTCAAAACCCTCATCATCTGTAGTAACATAGAGGGAAAACAAAAAAATTCAGATCCTTTCAACAAAAATCTTTAACCTCTACACCGTTTCATGAAAGGACTGATTTAGAGATTGACATTATTTGAAAAGAAAAACCATAATTAAATGCTAGCATGTTTTTCTTTCAAGAACTGGTGTTGACCTACTACTACTTGCATTTAGCCATTGGTGACATGTTGTTGCAGGGCAGTATATAAGCAAACTACAAGTTTGATTCAATTTTTTAACCAACAATAACCAGCATAAGAACTGCCTGATCTGAAAAAATCTGAAATTGGGTCTAAGATCAGTGACACAAGACAGAAGTAGTTATGCTTTCATTTTTTTTCTTCCCACCCCTAACCAGAATTCATCTGTTCTTTCATGCCAATGGGTAAATCAGGAAATATTTCAGAACTACAAGATGTTACAGGACCACAACTTTCTTCCTGCTACGTATTGGTGATAAACTTATCTTGATCTAAGAAAGTTAGCCAGTCTTCAGTCCCAAAAGAAATTGGATCTGACCGTAATATTTAACAATCAGATATTTATTAAGATACTCAATCAGTTCTGCGACTAAAAAGAATTTATTCTGAGACCAGTTCACTACTACTTCTTGTCTTGCCTGGCATGCTAAGCCTCTGAGGAAAACCAGCAACTGCCTCAAGCCTTGCCAGGACACAAGTCTGGGCAGGTGTTCTTAGGGTTGGAGCTTTGTTGTGGCAGATGCCTGTGCCGTGGGAAGAGAGGAAAGGAGTCTGCAATGCACCGCGAGCATGATGTGGACAGAGAAATGTGAGCAGTTGTGCCTTTGGAGGCAAAGCTGTATCTCAGTGGCTCTGCCTGTCTCTATTGACTTCCATTTCCAGCAATGCTCAGGCTGATGGTGGAATGTTCTCAGGTTTTACTCTACAACAGAGCTAATCCAATTCACCTCTCCGGAACACCAGTGCAGCTACTGCGTAAACATTTGCGGCTCCAACCTTCCCAAATTGCCCTGACAAAACATGTATTTTCAGAACCTGACTGCTATGTTAGTTAACATAGTTAAATTTATATCCCCACATTTCAAAAGTATTTCTATTTTTAGTACATTGGCATTTTTTAATCTCTGCTAGTGGGTTTTGAAACATAATGTCTCATTTGAATACATTAGCATATCAGTACCACAAGGTCATTTCAGAATGCAGGAGAAGAAAGCAGTTTTACTTGCTGTTATTTTCCACGAAAACTAGGAGAAGCAAGAGAGTAAATAGCCTACTATTTTGTTAAAAACCCCAAAGACAAAAGCCACAAAACCCCCCAAAAAACCCCGAAACAAAACAAAACCAGAAACAATGCAAACAATTAATTCAACAGTAATTTGATACATCTGTGCCATGGACAGCTCTGGTCTAAACTGTTCTGGATCCTTTTGCCTTTATGGATATTAAAAATGTCCAATATCGTTTTTCACATGTAAACATCACAAAAGTTCTATGATGACAAATGCAACAAAATTAAAAGGATTCACAGTATTTTACTCATTGTTGCTTAGCAACTCTACATTTGTAGACCATTACATTTCTGGTCAGTGTGAGCAATTAAAAAACCCCAAAACAAAAGGGCCTGTTCAATACCTCTGCTTACCTGAGAATGCACCATGGTTACTGGACTGGGCTTGCTTTGACAATCATTGCACTCAGGAAAATCTTTTCACCAACAGCAGTACCATGACAGAGTTAATTACAGTCTCCTGTCTTTGTAAATTCATAAACGGTCTACTAGAGAAAGGCAATCCAAGAAAGATGATTTTTTCATTAAAAGATCCAATTAAATATTTATCTGCCGTAAATATCCAGATTTGAAGATTTCAAAAATTATACACTGCATATAATCATACTGTAATCCAAAAGAGAAACTCATGATGGTATTTTATATTACACCTATCCAATAAATTCCAGAAATTCAGCTGAAGGCTAACAATTAGAGGTATCATGGCATTAATTCTGTATATGTTTTGCTCATCAGGGAAACACTGACTTTAGAATTTGCCAAGAAATTTGGTTTTGAACTTGCTTGCTCTTACTGTGCATCTAGATCTATGGCTATAGTTTGGATCCATCCATCCAAAGTATGTTTGAGAATATACAAACCTGAACAGGAAATGGACTAGTAGAAAATAGAAAGGTCATCATCAAATTATAATTCTTTTTGATGTTATCAAATTCCTTAATCTTTCATTTGCTTTCAGTATTCTTCAAAGAGACTTAAAAAATTACTCCTCCCTTTATGATCAGTACAGCAATCAGACAGTCCACAAGTTAATATTTTCCACTAATATATTGAGAAATTAAGGTAAAAATTAATTCAGGAAGCATAAGGGTTTTCTTAAATTATAGGATATTTCAGAGGGTACTTACACTGCTTCTTGAACTTCTGAATTTTCATACTGATAGGCTGAGAAAAAAGCTTCTATTTGCACTTTATAGGGCAGTCATGTATCCAATTAAGATGTACTAAAGGCTACAAAAGTTTGTGAAAGTATCCAAGGAAATTATTTGAGGATTCAAATGAAGTTTTCTTTCACTTTTTGGTTGTGATGGAAAAATAACATACTTATTAGTATGGCTCTTTAGGGAAATAGAAACACCTGCATGTGCCTTGACCATTTAAAGCACAAAGCCTAACATTTCAATTTTTTTAACTGTTTCTTATTCCTCCATGTCACCAGATGTACTCTACTCTTTATGACAATGCAAAGAGTTGCTTTCCAGACTTCTGTCCACACAGATGTCCTCTAAAGTGTGGAGGGGATTGTTCCTTCTCCTTGCTCTACTGGTTGTGCTCCTGTTCTCACAGCCCAAGTGCTCTCTGGCCAACTTTGCTGTCAGGGCACTTTCCTTGCCCACGCCCCAGTTGCTGCCCAGCAGGATGCCATGGCCTTTGCCACAGGGCTGCTCCCTGGACAGTGCCCAGCCTGCCCTGCTGGCAGGGGCTCTTCCTTCCTGGGGCATGACTTTTCCCACGTCCCTGCTGAGTTTCACGAGGTTCACATCAGACCATTCCTCCAACCTGTTTGGGGGTGAAGAGCAGCCCTGCTCTCGAGCAGATGAGCTGCTCCCCCCAGGTGTGTGTCACCTGCAGACCTGCTGAGCCAGCTCTCCATCGCCTCATCGACACCTCTGGTGAAAATCTTACACAGGATGGTGTGGATCTAGGCCACAAAA
>VZRO01001371.1:0-51171 GCA_013397915.1 Daphoenositta chrysoptera | reverse complement strand
AGTTTAGATTGATGAAAATTATTTTTTAGACGAATTCTATGTGTGTGGCTGACAAAACTGCACTTTTTTGATCACAAAACCTTAGAAAAGTGCTGGTAGAGCTTAAGTTTTTCCAAAAACAGGATTAATGAAAGTATCCTGCAGTCCTGAAGGACACCTGTCCATGAGCTCTCTAGCAGTTAGCCACTCTTGGCCCTTGAAAAGTCCCTGAGTGTGCAAAATAAAGCTTTCTAATTTGTTGCTTTCTCTATCAGATGCAGAGTAACAGTATGGTAGCTGTCATGGCATTATGGAATGGTTTGGGGTAGAAGAGACCTTAAAGCTCATCCTGTGCCATAGGCAGGGACACCTTCCTGGTTGCTCCAAGCCCCGTCCAACCTGGCCTTGGACATTTCCAGGGATCCAGGGACAGCCACAGCTTCTCTGGGCACCCTGTGCCAGGGCCTCCCCACCCTCACAGGGGAATGATTTCTTCCCAATATTCTGTCTAAATCTCCCAGTCATAAAGTAGATGTCACAATCTGTCCTTTGCAGCGGTAATATCTCACACCTTGTGCTTTTTGTCCTTTGCCAAGACACCTTTATTTGAGTTTGGTAAGGAAAAACACAAAGGAGGACATTCAGCCCGGGAATCGTTCTGTCCCCATTCCATGGCCTTGCTGCACAGACCGAGGTCAGATGGGAAAACCTCCATTCCTCATCTCGTGTGGTGTCAGAGCTGAGGGGGAACACTGCACCTTCCCCACTGGTGCAGCAAACAGGCAGTTTTGGAGCTGGCCTCTTTCCCTACCACCCCAGCTCTATGAAGAGATATTTAAACCAATCCTTGTTTTAAGTATTTCTGTCTCCCCGTGTCACTGGACTGTCACAACATCTCCCAGATGTCAATCTTTGTGATTACAGCTGCATACTGAGTTTCTAGAATTCATCCTTCGTGGACTGACCATTTCCTTACCAAGAAGCTAAGCGACTGCCCTTGCTGAAGGTGCCAGAAGAGTTCAGGTTTCAGAATTCTCTTTAAAAAGGGCTGAAGAATATGCCATAAACTGCCTTTTTAATATATATATCTCTAGCAAAAGAACACTTTCACACTGCTTTTTTTAGCAGCAGCAGTTCAAATGCAGACACTGCAGAAAGGGAAAAAAAAGAAGTAAATTGTGAGACTATAGAAAAATTGCAGGGGAAAGCAGAGTTTAGATCACTGAAGGCTGGCACGGTGGGTGAACCTAAATGTTTCATTGTTTCTTGCTCACTGGATAAATATTTAAGTTTTAAGTCAGGGGAAACTTATTCTTAAGGGTGAAAAAAGCAAACTCTGAAAGGCTTTTGACAATATAAAATACATCCTCTCCCAAGCTAGCTGATATAAAGAATGCAGCCTTTTAACATGGCTGGACGAGCTTTAAAAATGACTCAATAGATTGTAGAATTCAGCACATTTTCTTCCCAATTATTTTTGAAGAGATTCTGACAAATGTTTTCTAAAGGAGGAATGGCAGACTGTCTATTTTATTTTAGTTTTATGGTGCTTTTATTTTTATCCTGTCATGAGAAGCAAATGGCAGAGCTATGATTAGGATAAGCCATGTAAGAGGGCTCAATCTGCACAATTTATAGTGCAGCTTGCTTTAATCTGTCAGGGAACGTGTGTTATATTGCCTTTCAATAGAGGAGAGAGCTCTGGCTATATATGTTAATAAATTCCAGCCAGACAGTCCTAAAAGATGCCAACAATTGCTGGAAGTAGTTGGAGCAGAAACTGTCTGTATTATTGAATCCTTGGAGGACTCGTTTGGATACTGTGGATTTCTTAAGCAAAAAGCAGACAAACAAAGAAAGCCCCTAGCAACACTGTTACTCCAAAAACCTTTGGGAAAAACATTTAAAATGTAGTTACTGTGATATTTTTATTAATTAGGTTTTTTAAATTTACCAACCTGATAAAAACACAGTGATTATTATTACTTCCAGTGATTTCAACTACTTGGAGGTTTGGTTTTTTTGGTTTGTTTTTTTTTTTACTATTTTTTTCTCTTTCTTCTTCTCAGTTTTGAATTTATATGCTGTGAAACCCTTGAAGTTGTGCTCACAGTGCCACCCAAATCACAATGCAGGTATGTTTATATATATTTAGTAAATCTGAGAATCCTCACTTGACACAGGGTGTTTTCCCCTGTTTATTTATGGTTTTTATTGGATTGCCACCGCCATCTATTTTCAAATCTTCCTCTTCCTGATGGATTGATTTCCTGTGCTGAGGTGAATGTGATACGAAAATTAGATGTAGTATTTGCACTGATAGCTCCTGGGTTCAGATTCTACAACAAGCTTTGAAAGTTGAATAACAGGATTCTTGAAATGCCATGGAAAATAATTGAGGGTTCTTACAAAAAAAAAGGGCTTTTCACACTGTTCTCCCTGGCTGTTTTCGCAGTGGGAGTTGCAAGAAAAAAGTCACAGGTGTCAATGCTGAATGTTACTCTAATCCCAAAAGAGAAGAAACAGCCTCTTCCAGTTAAGGTGAAGAAAATGAAATTTATGATCTTTTCCAGAAAAGGCAAAGGATTTGCTTTAAGGAGTGGAATAGATAGAAAACCAAACCGCACATGGCATTATTGTAGCCATCCAGTCCAAATTCACATTTAAACCCTCATAAGGATTAATGAAGACTTCATGACAGGCACAGGAAAGCAATAATAGAAAAAAGAAAAGTGAAATTTTAATCTCTTGTTCACCAGAAAATCAAAGCTGCAATGTTGGAATAGCAAGTGTTCAAATTTCCTATGTCAGATTATCCTCTAAGGGTCTAAAAAAAACAGAAAAATTGTACTCAAAAGAGCCATAAACACATTTTTTCCTGAAAGAACAGGATCACCTTTCTGGACCTGTGAAATATTTCCATTGATTAAATATTCTTCATATCCTGGGTGGATTATTTTTAGGAATATTTCCCTGATCTGTGGGATTATGGCCTTTCATCATTCAGAATCAGTGCTGATGTTTTTGTTTCATCATAGAATCATGGAACGGTTTGGGTTGGAAGGGATCTCAAAGCCCATCCAGTGCCACCCCCTGCCATGGGCAGGGACACCTTCCACCAGCCCAGATTGCTCCAACCTGGCCTTGGACACTGCCAGGGACCCAGGGGCAGCCACAGCTTCTCTGGGCACCCTGTGCCAGGGCCTGCCCTCCCTCGCAGGGAACAATTCCTTCCCAATATCCAATCTAAATCTTCCCTCTCTTAGTTTAAAATTGCTCTTCCTTTTTCCGTCATGATTGGCACAGGTAAAAAGTCACTTTACAAAAGCAAATTCCTTTATTCCTTATTTCCAAGGCTTTTAGAATATAGAAAAGCAACACATTGTTGCTTTTTTTTGGTTTCCTAATGGCAATGACAAATATACCTGAATACCTGCCCTATGGCAGGATGCAGACACAAACATCCTTTTCCCCCTTCTGGACCTCTGTAGAGTAGGATTGAAACTGCCTGTGGGCAGAAGATATGTGATATTTCAGTTATAAAAAGGAACATCATCTCTGTTTCACTTTGGAACACTTGGTTGGGCATTTGATTGGGCAACAGGGCACTGGGAAGACTGGAGAATGTTGGTTTGCTCTAGGATTGTAACTAGATGGGTAGAAATCCCATTTAAGCTTGTAAAGAAAAATTACTAAATCTTTTATTTGTTCCCTTCCAAAGAAGGAACAAAATAAAATCTGGAAACGTACCAAAGGAAGATGCTAAAGCTGCTACTTGTGTGGAAGGGTCTGCAGAACCATTTGTTTAAAAAGACACTGGAGAAATCCTATAAAATACCTGGTTACTAAGACTTTTTTTGCCAACTTATCAATCAAGGTAACATCGGAATTAGAATAGGTAAGACCTGCAATTGAATTAGTGCAGGTACCTTTCAGCTCCCTATGACAAGGGGGGAGTCGGGCTCTTTTCCCAGGTAGCCAGTGGTAGCACAAGGGGAAAGGCCTCATGTTGCACTAGGGGAGGTTCAGGATGGATATTAGGGAAAATTTCTTCACTGAAAGGCTGGTCAAGCACTGGAAGAGAGTGTCCAGGGGAGGGGTGGAGTCGCCTTCCATGGAAGTGTTCTAAAACTCAGTAGATGTGGGACTTTACAACATGGTTTTACTGGGCATGTAGCAATCCGTTGAAGGTAGGACTTGATGATCTTGGAGGTCTTTCCCAAATTTAATGATTCTATGATTCCATAGCCATAACCATTTCTGAGTGTATAACAGGCCATACTGTAAGAAGGAGATAATGTTTTTCATTAGACCCATTTCTTTCCCTATAGAAAAAGCACACAGAGTTGAGGACCAACAGGGTTGGTTTAAAAAAGCAGGTGTGTCCTCTCTTGAGTGGAGCTCCAGCTCAGCCTGCTTCTGGAGTGCTCAGCTCAGTCTGAAATGGTTAATTTAAAACCTACCAGGATGGGAAAACCCGCAGAAATACGTTGCTTCTGGTGTGCTATTGTCCGAGTGGAAAGCACTCCCCGAACCCCACATCATCCAAACCATCTGCTCCACAAAACCGCAAACTCGCCTCGCAACTCAAATTCGACAATTTCATCCCAATTTATTGCCAAGATATTGCCTTTTCAGTGGCTGACCTCTGAAGCTGGATGTCAAGCACTCAATTATTTTCTCACATCAGAAAGTTCTCCCAAGAAGTGATTGAATTCTTCTGGAATGAATTTTTGCTGAGGCACACCAAACTCTCTTATGAGGCACTGCAGGTTGTACGGCACTAACACTGTTACAGGCTCCCTCCCTCAGCACTGCACCTGCTTGTAAAATGGGTTATCCTCCCAAACTGTGACCTTACCAACAGCCCAGGATTAAAACTTATCTCACTATTTCATTTTAATCTTTCCAGGAAGCTTTCAGACTGTTTTAATAAAAGATTGTCTAACAATTTAATAGAGAACAACTCGGTGCGGAATGTTTTTTTATGAGGGGCTGTGGAAGTACTATGGAATGATTACAACCTCTGGTAAGAACTTGGGATTCGTTATAAAAAGTTATAGCTTTTACAGTAATTTCTGCCCAGCCTGGCTGGTATCATCGCTGCTGTATCATAGCAGAGGCTGCAAAGAGTAACTAAAACACTGGGAAATAGAGATGCAGCCCCAAGCCCCCTGGACCTCATTTGCTGTCAGTGTCCATTGCACTTGCACATCTTGACACATCTTCCAGCTAATGAGCAAGAACAAAGTTTACAGGCATCACTCATTAAAATGCAGAGCCCAGTTCTCATTTGCATGGAGCCCAAGCTACATTTTTGCCCTTAACAGTTCTTAAGGTGCTCTCTGTCAGCTGATCATATAAAATGAGGGAAAAGAAGGGAAAATGCACCTTCCACTAATTGAACAAAGGGATGAGTTTAAAATGGGTAAAGGCAGCAATGCACTGAATTCCCAGAGGCACCTGCCCAAATGGAGGCAGTTCCTTTGGAGCACTGTCTTCTCTCTGCTCCTCTCTGCTGCTGGCTTTTTCCACTCCCCAAAGGAAAATTTATAATATCTTCAAATTATAACTCTATACCTCGTGGCACTTCCAGCCAGCCTGTAAAAAGCAATTAAAATAGAATATGCAGAAGGAATATAAACCCTCTTGATTCAGATCTTAACTAAATCTCCAATTAGAAGTTACAAAAACACTTCCCCTGAAGGTGAGTTAGTCTGTAATTGTGTTATTGCAGTTGTCAGGGGCTTCTCCCTTTTCTGTCTAAATTCTTAACAGGGTGGAGGATTTGGGGCTTTCAAAAACTAATAGAGATCAGGCAAGCTGAGCAGTGTCACTGTCACTTTGTCACCAGGTTTGCTCTGTGTTTTACTTGAGCCTCCACCAAATGCTGAGGGTGGGAGTTATACACTTTGCTGTATGTATCAACGTCTTTGATACAGCATGAAAAACTCACCAAATATGGTATTCGTTGAACCCAAATTTCATTATTTGGGAGCCAAACTCGTCGCATCTGAGGCTGGTGACTCACAGGGAGTCCCTGCATGCTGTTACTGTAATTCCAGAATAATATCTCTTTTCTAGGAGTTGGTGTAGGAAGTAACTGACTTGTCCTCAAGTTTTCCTTCCCTTCTCACGCTCTTTTTTCAAGACAAAAACGTTCACTAATGATCACTTTTAATGGAGGATCCTTTTTTTCTTCTTTTTACTAAATTAATTATACGATATTAAAATGAATTCTTAAAAAATCCCTGAATTTTTATTTTGAGTTTGACAAACTTTGTGTAACTTTCCCCTACATAATCAGTGTTGCATCTCAAAGAAAATACTTGGCTGTATTTCCTTTTTACACAAAACCAGGACTTTCTTGGGTCACATTTTAAGTCAGTTTACTGAAACCAAGCCATTTCACTTGATTAATTTATTAATTTTATTTCATTTCATTTCATTTTACTACTTGCTTATCTGCTGAAATACAGTCTATCAATTCTGGTCTTTACTGGCTTAATAATAATTATGTAACATATTACAAGCTAAAGATTTAGTCTTAAGCTTATGACTTAAGAAAATAATTAAAGCACTCTGCTTTTTGTCTGAATGAGGCAAAAGTATATAGGATAAGAATTGCTTAATTTCCAACTAAAAGAAGCAGTATGAGGATCCTAAGATCACCAAGAAAAAATAAGAAAATGAGGAGGAATAAAAGAAAATTACTTTATCATTAGAAAATAAACACTTCACATATTGATCTGGTTTTGCACAAATACACAATTCATATTGCCAAAAATATCAGGTACATTTCAGACTTGTATCTTTGCAATATACACAGAGAACAATTACTCTTTGTACAAAACCAGCAAGGTGTATAAACTAATTTACTGCCTCGATGCCTGTAATTAATGTTTCCTAACTCAGCTCAGGTCATACAGACCACATTACACCTGTAATTCCCCCAGGTCATTGGTAGTACATCATTACAGAGCCCCTAAAAACCATTCCCAGGCTGTGTTTTCTCTCTGGAAAGCGAAGATTACCGATCCTGCTGGTTCCCTGAAGGATTGCAACATCACCAACACCATGAATTCTGCAAAGACTGTGTAATTTGACAAAGAATTAAACAAATTACATGAGAAATTGGGGAAATTATTGTAGGAGGAAAATAGTGCATTATTTCAACTGCCAGAGGGCAGGGTTAGATGGGATATTGGACAGCAGTTCCTCCCTGGGAGGGTGGGCAGGCCCTGGCACAGGGTGCCCAGAGAAGCTGTGGCTGCCCCTGGATCCCTGGAAGTGTCCAAGGCCAGGTTGGAGCAATCTGGGATAGTGGGAGGTGTCCCTGCCCACGGCAGGGGTGGCACTGGATGGGCTTTGAGGTCCCTCCCAACCCAAAGCAGTCTGGATTCTGAGAGACCAGGGTGTCAATGTCTGTCTGATACAGAATTTCTTGTAAGAACTGAGCAGGACTATGCAGCCATGCTGCTTCCAATGAGGCCTGGCGTGGTGAGGAGCTGGGATTTGTCAGGTGGACACTGCACAAGCCTGGAAAGTCTGGCGTGTCACCAAACACCTCTTTGGGCCTGGAAGGAAATCTCTATCAAGAGTTCCTTTCTCTTTTCTCCCCCCATTCATCCTACATCTCATTAGCCCTCCCACAGACGGAGTTGTGAATATCCCTGCTCAGTCTCTGCACTTTTCCTTTGAACATTGGCTATGACAGACAAATGATCCCGCATTAATTCCAGTGTAATGTGCTCTCATTGGAATGGAGTCCACCATAGGTTTTAAAATTCCTTCAGCGGATGCAGGAGCTCATTATCCATCTTCCTTTGCAGCTCGAGCACATGTGGCTGGGGTATTGCTCTATTAATCATGAGAACCCAAAAGCCTGTCTTGATTTAAGAACCCTGAACTCTCCATTAAACTAATTTCTGTCTGTCAGTCATAACATTAATGATATGATTAACACATGTTAAAGTAACATTAAAGGCTCTGATTTCAGCTTGGAAATGAGAGGAAGTGTGTACAGAAGGCTTTTTTCTCAGCTTTTGTCTCGTGGAAGTTTTGTTGATTATTGTAAATATTTTGCTAGTGGCTATAAGGGAAGAAAAGACATTTCCAGCACAAAAGTGATCAACAGAACTGCATTGTGATAAGAAATGGGTGGTTTAATATTCAGGTGTCTAAGTGCAGTTAGAAAGACTGGTTTTAATATGACATAAATTCCAATGCTAATTTCTCTTTGAAAGTAAATTATGACGTTAAATAATAATGTAAAAAGATCTGTGCTCTTATTGGCATATGGACAGCATAATATTCCTGGATGTTTCTATGGAAATCCTGGCTGAAGCCATATTCTACATTTATTGCATCTATTTACTGTATATATTAAATATATAAATCTTATATTTAGTGCAGATATTGCATCAATGACAATGCTACAAAAGCATGGAGAGAGGGAATATGTCACACGCTGTTGCATGGAATATGGTGGGATTTTGTTTTAGGCCTGGCTTTGATTTTCTAGATTTTTATATGTGCTGGTATCCTTAACCCAATTTTTGCAGTATTTAAAAAAATTTAAATGTTTTTGCTCAATCTGGAGGAAAATAAAAATGGAGAAAGTATTTAGAAAGAGATGTGAACAGAATTTAAGCCATTGAAGCTGTACAGATATTGATGAAACAGCTGCTGAAATTAAGTCCCTAAATATCCTTAAGAATCCAATGTATTTCTCAAAGGCAAAGGAATAATTCACATTGAATCCGAACACAGAGCCTAAGCACATCACAGGTAGAACTGAGGTCCTTTGTAAGGCAAAGGTAAAATTACATTTCCTTGGAGCCAAGGTCACAAATCTGATCTTTCCTTCAGGGCCAATTCTCAAAGAAAATTTTATTGTTCTGCTGCTTAACTTGATTAAAGTTTTTCTATAGTGATACATAGCCCAGTAACTTGCAGTAAGCCAATTCTGCTATTATTTTACCAATGATTGGAATTTTCATAGAATCATTTAGGTTGGAAGAGACCTCTAGAATCATCAGGCCCAACCGTTAAGCCAGCACTGCCAAGCCCCCACTAAGCCCTTTCCTAAATAATGACATTTTATGATGCTGCATCTGGCACAATGCAGTGATCACATCCCATAAACACCCGGTGAGAGCTCGGCTGCCGGGCAAGCAACATTTTAGGCAGAAAAGATGAATTTTATTGGCTAAAATTCTCTTTGCCCATTCTCTCTATTAATGAGTATAAATTAAGATAAATACTTTTCTTACCCCTCTTACAGAATTATGGAATTATAGAATGGCTTGGATTGGAAGGGACTTTAAAGATCACTGCCATGGGCAGGGACATTTCCACTAGCCCAGGTGGCTCCAAGCCCCATCCAGCCTGGCCTTGGGCACTTCCAGGGATCCAGGGGCAGCCACAGCTTCTCTGGGCACCCTGTGCCAGGGCCTCCCCACCCTCACAAGGAGCAATTCCTTCCCAATGTCCCATCCATCCCTGCCCTCTGGCAGTGGGAAGCCATTCCCTGTGTCTTGTCCCTCCACCCTTGTCCCCAGTCCCTCTCCAGCTCTCCTGGAGCCCCTTTAGGCACAGCAAGGGGCTCTGAGCTCTCCCTGGAGCCTTCTCCTCTCCAGGTGAGCACCCCCAGCTCTCCCAGCCTGGCTCCAGAGCAGAGGGGCTCCAGCCCCGGGAGCAGCTCCAGGGCCTCCTCTGGACTCTCTCCAGCAGCTCCCTCCTGTGCTGGGCCCCAGGGCTGGATGCAGCAGGTGGGGTCTCAGGTGGGCAGAGCAGAGGGGGACAATCCCTTCCCCAGAGCTGCTTCCCCACACCTTTCATCCACCTGAGCCCCGGAGTGCTTCTCCATAGGGCTGCTCTCAGTTACATCTTCTCCCAGCCTGTGCTCCTGTCTGGGATTGCTCCAAGTCATGTGCAGCACCAGCTTGAATTTCATGTTGAATTCCATGAGGAATTTTTTTTTTTTATAGTAGAATTTTTTAGATGGTGCCAGAAAACGACAGAAATTCAGCTCTTTGAACAGCATAGCGATTCCTAGTGGTTATTCCATTCTTTATCCCTATGGGGACACAGATCTGGAGATTCCTTTCACTCTCAGAGGAGCCAATATCTTGGCAAATGTTGCATTAGAGTTATTTTTGGAATGGACCTGAGCATCCTCCCTAAGTGGAAGAATCACTGTTCACCTCTGCTGGCTTTCTTTAGGTGTAGTTCAAAGTGCTGAGGTTCCAAACTCTTCTATTGCACTGCAATTTAAGCCCCATCACTCGCTGTGTTTGATTTAGAATGGTTGTGCTCCCTTTTCTCCAGGCTGAAAGAGAAGTTCCTGTTATCTCTGGTGCTCAGACACTTCCCCTTAGTGTTCAAATATTCCAGGCATAATTGCTTCTACACAGACTTGTACACAGGCTGCAAGAGAGGACTTCAAACACTGCTAAAGGCCTTGGAGTTTTCCTGGGAAGCATATCCTCATCTCTTTGTTTGCTTTGAGACCTTCAAACTCTAAATATTTTGCCTTCTGCATCCCAAATGACTGCTGAAGCTGGGTTTAGTATGGGGATATTCTCTATCATTCTCCTCTTTCCCGTTGTGTAGGACAATGATTGGCAGTATGGGTTTTGTAACGTTCTGGAATATTAAATTCTTTCAAAACCTCTAAGCAGTTCCCTTTTGATATGAAAGAAATGTGCATTTCAGAGCTGCTTTACTGGTTTGTTTCAGCAGGGATGCTCCCCTGGGTTCGATGTGAAGCCCAAGACTGAACTGTGCAGTGCAGTAAATAAACAAACCATTCAGAAGGTTTTTCTTGGCATATGCTGGCTGCATCTACAGATTCCTGTGGGTTGAGGTGGAAGGCACATTTCTAGCTCAGCACCCAAAATTCTTCTTATCCCAAAGGAGGGGTGGCTTTAAATAGCAGGAACCTTAATTTCACTGGGCTTTTATTTTGAAATATTTTTATTTTCTGTCTCCCACTTTGAGGAACTCAATATTTTAAGTGGAAATCTTTGAGGGGAGACAATTAAAGGTGAATTTTTTTTTTTTTTTTTTTTCTCTTCTCACCCTGGTACTGGGTTTATAGATGCTCCGAGGGCTGGAGCCCCTCTGCTTTGAAGCCAGACTGGGAGAGTTGGAGGTGTTCACCTGGACAAGAGAAGGCTCCAGGGAAACCTCAGAGCCCCTTGCTGTGCCTAAAGGGGCTCCAGGAGAGCTGGAGAGGGACTTGGGACAAGGGCTGGAGGGACAGGACACAGGGAATGGCTTCCCACTGCCAGAGGGCAGGGCTGGATGGGATACTGGGAAGGAATTTTTCCCTGTGAGGGTGGGCTGGCCCTGGCACAGGGTGCCTAGAGAAGCTGTGGCTGCCCCTGGATCCCTGGAAAAGCCACCTTGAGCAACCTGATTCAGCTGTAGCTGTCCCTGCTCGTGGCAGGGAGCTTGGACTGGACAACCTTGGAAAGGTCCCTTCAGCTCAAACTCTTCTGTGAATTTGTGATTTTCTTTTAACACACTTTTAAGAGTCAAGCTGTGAACGGAACTTGAAAGGTGACACTGCTGAGTCTTTTTCTGGTGCACAGACACAGAAATTGTGTCTGAAGTGTGGAGATTCAGGTGGTTTCACCAAATAGAGGCGACTTCAGTTCAGATTTGGAGTTCAAGTGGGAGGTGTCCCTGTCCATGGGGAATGGATGAGCTTTCATGTCCCTTCCAACTCAAACCTTTCCATGATCCCATGAACACTGGAATGCCTTCAGTTGCTTTATAATTTTATCATCGTGCAAAGCAAGTGCTCACAGAACAGCAGACATTTGGAAATGGAATTCCTTTAGTCATAACATACAAAATAAAATGTTTACAACATAATGGTAGAGTCATCGTGTTTTTATCTGAAAGAGAATCTCCTCTTTTATTTTACTGTGTGTGTTGGGGGGAAGGTGTATTTCTATCAATTATTGCAATTTTAGTCTCATAATACTTATCTGATGTCTGTTATTTTATTGGATTTGGAAAAAAAATAGGTTTAACTGGTGCTTTACCTGCTTTCACCTGCTTAAACTTTGGCTGAACTGTGATTTATTCAGGCCTCTTTTCTGAGATGTGCAGGGAACATTGCACTGTATAAGCTGCAATTCCAGGATGGGGGATATTAATGGAGCTCTAAAGGGGCCTAAATGCCATTAAACTTCTGCTGAATCCAGGTTCTGTGTGAAGCTGCCATGCTGATTAAGTTATCCCAGAGAAAGAATCTGTTTTCTTCCTAAAAGGCGCTGCAAGCCTTGCGATCTTTGCTGAAGTCCTTAAAAAGGACTTTTCCTTGCAGCATATCTGAAGATTAAAACAATTGGCTTTTGCAGAAACAATGGGGAACGTTGCAATTCCTGCTTAGAGGCTTTTCTTCCCTTTCCCCAGTCCCATAACTTGGAGGCAAACGGGGTGTTCAGCCTGGAAGATGCTGACAGAGGAGGATGTGGGATGAGAGAAGGTGCTGCAGGGGTGGAAATGATTTACTGATGATAAACCCTCTGAGCCTTTTTGGGACATCACAAATGCAAGCAGCAGATCCTGCCTAAAGGCCTTGGTCCTTTTGCTTCTAATTTGGATGAGGAAAGTGAAGTGATCAGCAGTTTGTCCTTAACGCTTTCAGTTTTAAAATAAAACAGTATTTTCTCTCTCTATTATTTTTTATTTTTTTGCTTTGTCAGTGAAGAAGAGAGGGAGAAGGACCCACACAGGAGCAGGTTTCTTTCAAAGGATTTGTGGTCCATGGAGAGGAACCCTGGCAGAGCAGGGAAAAAGTGTGAGGAAAGGAGCAGCAGAGAGGAGCTGCAGTGGACTGGTCACAGCCCCCATTCCCCGTCTCCAGCACCACTCAGGGGTGATGTGGAGCCTGGGGAGAAGGGGTGGGAAAGATGTTGTTTTAATTTGGTTTTGTTTCTCATGATTTAAGCCTATTCTTATTGGAAAATGACCTGATTTTTCCTGAGTCCACTGTGCCCATGACAGTAATTCCTAAGTGATCTCCTTGCTTTTGTGTTGTGGCCCTGAACAACCCCCGTGTGCCACCAAACGTGGATCTGCTCAAGGCTCAAACTTCTCCCCTCTTCCCAAGATGATCCGAGGGACGGAGCAGCTCTTGCCATGAGGAAAGGCTGGGAGACTTGGGATTGTTCAGCCTGGGCAAGTGAAGCTTCAGGGTGACCTCATTGTGGCCTTGCAGTGCCTGAAAGGGCTGACAGGAAACATGGAGAGAGACAATTTACAAGGGATGGAGGGACAGGACGGAATGGACTCAAATTAAAAGAGGGTGGGTTTACATTTGATGTTGGGAAGAAATTCTTGGCTATGAGGGTGGGGAGGCCCTGGCACAGGGTGCCCAGAGAAGCTGTGGCTGTCCCCGGATCCCTGGAAGTGTCCAAGGCCAGGCTGGACGGGGCTTGGAGCACCCTGGGATAGTGGGAGGTGTCCCTGCCCATGGCAGGGGGGGGGACTGGATGAGCTTTAAGGTCCCTTCCAACCCAAACCATTCTGGGATTCCATGATTCCCCAAACCGCTCCCTGTAAATCAAACATTTCTGAACCATGGAGTCAACTGGGCACCACATTTTATAATGAATAGAAAATGTTAAAAGACACAGGTGGAATGGGGAAGATAATGATGTTAAAAAAAAAATTGCAGGAACTTCAATTTGAGATCTTCTCACGGAATATAAATGCAGTGTAGGGGGAAAGCCTTATTCTTACTCAATGAATTTGGTCAAAAATAGAAAAAAAATTCCTTTATATTAAAAATAATGAAAACATTCCCGCTTGAAAGCATGAAGAAAATGTAGAATTGTTCACTGGGATTCTCAGGGTCTAAAATATTCTCTTTTCCCTTTTATTCCTCTAGTCCTGAACAAAAACCCCTTCACTGCTATCTTGGGAACTTTTCTGAAATAGGAGCTGCAGCTCTTCCCTCCTGTCAATCAACCAGGATCAGGAAAAATACCACAGCAACACAGGAGAGGCAAAAGGGATGGTGCTGCTCATCCGAAACGGGATTTTTTTTCTCTATACACATGTGATTGCAACCTCTGGAAGATTCTATCCCTAAAAACTCAAATAAACATTGCAGACCCAAATTTTCTACCTCCTCCACTAGTCCCGGTAAGATCATACTCCTTAAATGAGTTTCCATTGCATTTTTCATGGTTTAGACATGATTTATGAGGAAATTACCATCATCTGTCATCCAGAATGTTTCTAGAGGGCACAATAATCATGCCTGTCAATTACTCTGCTGCTGCCTTTTGGAGATTTGTAGAATGTATGTATTTTCTGATACTCTGAAGATGACAGCACAGTTGTGTCCTTTTTAGGGCTAACTACCCAACTATAAACAAACATTAAATGTAGGGACAAACCCACTTCTGCTGAGAAAGTTTGTGGATTATAGCAATTAAGTGGTTGTATCATTGTTCTGTATAATATAACCACAGGAAAAAAGACAGGTCAGTTAATTTTTCCTAAGATGCTTCATAAAAAAGGGCAAAATTTTAATCAAAACTGCGTATGTTGTGTTCTGTCTGTAGTGGAAGATGTCCCTTCCCATTGAGGGGGTTGGATAAGATGATTTTTAAGGTGCCTTCGGACCCAAACTATTCCATGATAACAATCTTTAATTTTTTGCATCCTAAGAAAGAATGGGATTTATTTTGTCATTCCCACAATTTGACCAAGAATTTCAAAGGCAGTTATTAAATTTAGGTGACAGGACCTCCTGGACTCCTTTCAAAGCCCCCGGTCTGATTTCAAGTGCAGGAAAGAGAAGCTCCCCTGCACTCTTTTTGGATGCTCAGCCTTAGTGAGGAGGTGTCAGGCTCCACAGGAGCTGGAAGTGCTCAGCCTCTCCGTGGAGAACTCCCCCATTCAGAGCGGAGTCTTCAGTGCAATCCAAAGGCCACCGGAGTTAATTGAACGATCTGATCCCTCCTGTTCCCAGTGGGAATTGAATGAGGCCCCGGGACATCACAAACGTGTGATGGCATTTAGCCACGGCCCTATCATTAATTAGGAGAGCACCTGAACTGTTGTAACCCCGCCTAACACGGGCCACTTGGCCTTTCCCACATTCAGATTGCCTTTGTAATGAAGAGATTTCCATCCTTTTCCCCTGCGGAATCCTCTAATCTGATTGGCAGCCCGACTTTGGGAAATAAATACCCGAGCATTTGCCAACATCCCCTGTGGTTAGATGGGATATGCAGGGGAAACTCCCGAGCCCGGATGTGCTCACCAGGGCGTTTTTTTTGTCTGTTTGCTCGTTCCGATGGAATGAAAGAGTTTGCTGGGAGCCGTGTCCCTGTTTTACCACTGGGGTGTAGGAGAGTGTTATCCTAAGGCGTTCAGCCTGGAATGCCCGGTGCCAGCTCCTGCTCGAGGGCTCGGGATGCTCTCTGAGCAGCACTGATGGGAGCTCTGTGCTGATTGCCTTGTTGATTGAAAACTTAATTAGGGAGTAATAGCTATCTCTGGCCTTTACATCCCTGGTTTTTTCTTGTTCTTCCCTGTACAACATGCACGCATTTGTGTCCAAACATGTATGTATATATGGTGATTTTAAAAATTACCCACTTTTTAGGCAGTGATAGTTTCTGTCATGGTTTTTGTTTGATGTATTTTTTCACCATCAAAGTACTTACATAACAATCTCAACTTAAATGACTTCCAAAACAGGTGGATTATTTTTAATTCCTCCAGTCTGCTAAAATTAGACCTGTGCTGCAACACGAATCATTTCCTGAGAAGCTTTACAGAATCAGAGAATTGTTAAGTTGGGAAATATTTTTAAGATCACCAAGTCCAACCACCAGCCCAGCACCACCGCCGTGCTCAGCACTAACCCTTGTCCCCAGGTGCCACATGCACGCGATCTTTGAGTATTCCAGGGATGGGGACTCCACCGCTGCCCTGGGCAGCTGTGCCAGTGCTCGACTGCCCTTTCAGTGATCAGATTTTTTCCAGTATCCAACCTAAGACTCCCCTGGTGCAATTTGAGGCCGTTCTCTCTCCTCCTGTCCCTGTTCCCTGGGAGCAGAGCCCGACCCCCCCGGCTGCCCCCTTCTGTCAGGGAGTTGTGCAGAGCCACAAGGGCCCCCCTGAGCCTCCTTTTCTCCAGGCTGAGCCCCTTTCCCAGCTCCCTCAGCCACTACTCATCAGACTTTTCCTCGAGCGTAGTGTTATCAACCTGGCAAACAATTCCAGTTTCTTTTGGATTTGCTTCCCAGGTGATCAAACACTCAAAAATAACCAAAACCCCTGAAACGAAACCTCAAAACCTTTCCTCTCTCCACCCGTCTTCAAACATGTTGAAGAAGCTGCTGGTAAGTTTTCCTGGTGTTTGATTCAAATGTGTTATTTTGAGGGTTAAAGGTTTCTCCATTCCTGGATAAAGACGATATTTTGCATGGGATACGCGTCCTAAACTCCATTATCCTTTAGAGGCAGCAGCTGCTTTGGTGTCTGGTCACCTTAACTTAAAATAGATGAGCAGAGCAGATGAGTTCTTAAATCCCAGTTAAATTTAACGCTGCTTTTGGAAGTGTCAGCTTTAATTAATGAGTAAAAAAGAGTAAAGAGACAATACCATGGTTTTTTCTAAAAAGCTGAAGTACAAATACAGTCGCTTTTCTGGTTTTTTACTGTTTTTTCTTTTTCCCCTTCACCTCTAAAATTACTTATTTCTTGGACCCAAACAAGTGTCCTGAATATGGAAATAATGGACTGTTTAGTGTGATCAAGACTTCAAAAGGTCTTGTTTCTTTAAAAATAAGAATAAAGCAGCTGACAGATTAGTTGTAGGGTTTTATTTAAGACTATGTGATGATAAACCTTCCTAAGAAGCCTATGAAATTATGCTGATTTATCGAAGAATTTTTGATGTGTTAGAAATAACTAAAAGAAAATACAGTCCAGGTTTTGTACCTTTACACCTCAAAACTCATTTTTCCATATATAGCAGTGTTGTTTCATTGTCTGATAAAGCAGGTGAGGATAAATTCTGGGCAAAACAAGGGACGGAACATTTCCCCGATCCGTATTTTGTCATTAATTGAAAAACCAAGATGGTAAAATTAGTGAAGACAATAGGAAGAGCACAAAGTAGGGCATATGGGATGCAAACTGAAGTTATCGGGGATAACGGGGTAATTAAAGGAAGAAATAGGCAAAGTGAGGGTTTGGGGGCTGCATTCATGTGGGGCTGTGATTGGAGCAGCATCTCTGAGGGCCAGGGAGAACCAAGGGATGGCCCTTTTATGGCACTGAATCCTTGTCCTTCCTGGTGGGGCTGGAACTCACAATACTGGAATTGCTGAGGATGAGGTCACTCCTATTTAATAACTGAATTTTGGGTTAGGGTTCCAGCCTTCACTATCAAGAAGTGTTCCCAGGATCCACCCTCTGTATCCCTTTCTGCATTTTAAGCCCCAGAGCACTGCACTGTGAATTCCTTTTCTTTTTTCTTTTTTTTTTTTTTTCCAGTTGCCTTTCCGGTACTTGAGGACCAGTATAATTTTATTATTATATATCCCTTCAGTCTTATTGCTAGACTAAAGAATTCTCATTCCTTCTTTTAGCTGTTGACAGGAATTTATATCCATAGCAGTGAAAAAAAGGGAGGACTTTCAAACTATCTCTTTGGAGCATAAATTTCAGTGCCTGCCATAGATTAAAGTTTCTAATTCAGTCAGGGTTTTCGACACCTGCCTCTAAAAAGGTCCTCTCGCTTCTGGAGCCATCGATCCCACCTGTGACACTTCACTGTGCATTGATTCATAGACTCCATTAAGAGGATTTTACAGGAATGTTTGCACGGCACATGGGAGAGAAACCTCCAGATGAATGATTTATAAAGGGCTGCTGTAAAGAAATGGCAGTGAAACCTCCAGCGTAGGCTTTTAAAAAAAAGCCTAATTATGATTTGTGCAATTGCTAATAAATAATGGTGTGAGCTGGAAGCCTAAATCTCGTGCTTCTTGGGCAAAATCAGCCTTTGCATATTTATATTTCAGGCCACTGGTTTTCAGACTGTGGTCCTTAGACCCATAATAATGGGGCACATATATTATATGTACATATTTTATCTATATTTATGGGGGTCATGTCATATATATGCAGTACAATATATTTCATCCAAGTATTGTTGATGAATGCTAATTTAATAATAGGAAAGCAAGTACAGGGATAGTGTAGCCTGTCTTCACCACTAGGAGTATCACACTAGGAATTGCAGAAATTTCTGATTGCCCCTCACTGCATAAAAGTCATTGTTGTTTCTGTGCAATCAGACATTGAGGGCCACAGAAGAAAATTCATTAATATTGGCCTTATTGATTGTTTGTTTCATGTTTTAAATGGTTGTTGAAGTTTATTTTGTTTCATGTTTTAAGTGGTTGTGGAACCTTACAGTTCTTGCTTCCTCCAAATGGATGTAATTCCTTCCACATCATGATCCTTTCAGTTTAAAACTGTGTCAGACAGACTGACCCAGAAGTGTGGTGTGACTCCTTTTGCTTCCCCCCTAAAGTCCTGTGTGATGGTACAAGAAGTGATGTGTTGTGTGAACCCAGGCACTGCAGTGATGAGGGCCTGTGCTCCCCAAAATCACGCAGCACTTCCAGCTTTATCCCAGGCTGTTTGCTCCAAAGGTGACTGAGAGCTCCCAGACAAGGATTTAGTGAATCAGCAAAATGGTTTGGCAGCTTTCAAGTGGGCTCAAGAATGAGTTGCTGTGTCTGACACCAAGTGGCATCCAGAAGACACTTTTATTATTTCAGTATCTGAAAGTGCTCCATATATACACATGTATATATAAATCTCCTACTCTTACCACAATTTATTCATAATAAATGGAGAATTTCTTTGAACTGATGCCTTTCCCTAGTTTTAAAATTAAGAGCCAAACATGGTTAGAAGGGAAAAAGGGTTTTTCCCTGGGTATTTATGGAAGGACCCTTAGGTGCAGCACACCCAGGGGCAATGCCCGCAGAGCACACGGAATGCACACCCACGGGCACTCGGGGATCACATTCTGGGCCTTACAAATGAGCACATCCATCAAAGATTCCCCAAGGAGAGGCTCCAGTGAACCCCCTGCCCAAGGAACCTTCCCCTGGCTGGGCCTATCTCAGTTTACAGAATGTGTTCTGGAGAGGCCCTTGGTGTCTGGGCCTTTCTGACCCCTCACTGCCAGGCTTCCAAGATGTTTGGTCTCTTGGCTTAACAAAACATTAGGTCTAGGAATGTGGGCTAGAAGCACTAAGAATATAGAAAAAGTATGTAAAAGGGGTATAAAACAAAAGGCAAAAAATCATCACGGCATCAGAACAACTAAGCATGACTGTGAGAAAACCAGAACATGAACATGATGAGTAGCTGGGCTTCCTTCCCCAGGGAGCACAGAGCAGAAAACTGAAAATGAATTCCCCACCTCATTCCTGGCAGCACTGGAAAAGGTGTGGTGAGAATTGGGTGAGGACATTTTCACAGAGAAAGGCTCTCCAGCACACTGCTAACTGGTTTTCCTGTTTATGTCCCCTCCATAAATCACCTTTGGCAGCAGGTGTTGGCCCTTTTTGGCAATCGTGACCTCAGCACTCAAGTGGTGATTGGATTCCTGCAGCCCCCAAATGACCTCAAAGCCCCTGGATTTCAGCTTTCAAATGTGCACCGTGGAAATCTCTGCACTGCAATATATACTAAGCCTTTGGAGACAGTGCCTCACAGCTGGGAGAGGGGGACAGGTACCACTGGTTTGTGGTGAGCTCCACCTGAATTGCTGGAAGCATCACTTTTAACCAAATGGCACCACCCTGTGAAAGAAATGGAGTCCAAAATTCTGCTTATAGCAGTGCTGTCGTAGGTTACAGTGTAAGGTGTAACCAAAAGCATGTATTCTGTCACTATCTGTTAAAACCAGGTGGGGCAGTGTCCTTTATCTGATAACTCCCTCCGGAGGGATATTTTTCTGTTAATGGGCTACAAGGGCTCACTGCCTGACTCATATAATGACATCATCCCACTGTGAGATGCTCTGCCCTGGGGGGAGGAGCCACACATTCCCACCTGGATATAATTTGGGCTTTAGAACACCACACTCAGCCCTTACCTACTCAATTCCCAGAGGATTCCCAGATTCCCACTGGACCCTCAGGTGAAGACCAGACCCTTCTACAGGCTCACTGCTTCAACAGAACCACTTCATCTGGACTGCTACTACCACTCTGACCAACTGGGTGTCAGGTTGTGTCCTGACTCTGTCAGTGTTCTGTACTATTACACTTATTTAAATTTTCCTATTAAATGATAATTCTGACTTGCAATCTCTCACTGGTTTGTTTTCAAACTAGTACAAGTGCCAAACTCAAGGGTTTATTTTTAGATTTAATTTTCCTCCTGACAGCCCTCAGTACAGTCTTGTACTCAGTGTGACAAGGGGAAAAGCCAGGGGAGGTTGCATGTGGATGGGATAAGGCTGTACTTTGTAGGGCCTGGCAGCTGACCCTCTCACATGGAAGATTGTCCTAGAAAGTCCAAATAAGAGCAAATTTGGGCCCCTGAGCTCAACCAATGTTTCCTTGTGTGAACTGCAACACTTCCAGCGCCTCACATGGAGCTCAATCTGCTCCTCCACTGCATCCTAGAAACACAGGCCCTGGGTTTATGGAAGAGTGGTGGAATTATCTTCCCAATTTTCACTCTTTTTGGAAGTCATTTGATTGCAAGGAGGACAACACAGAAAGGGACAACAGACCCCAATTTCTGGGGGCTGCTCTCAGGATGCTGTTGTGTTTCACCTGTGTCTGCTTTGTGCTGACAGAGCTGGACCCATGACAATACCACATCCATGCTGGCCAGCTCCACCTGGAGCTGATGGATCCATTTTCCCACAGCAAGTGTCAATAGGGTGTTCAGTCAGACCTCTGTGTTCCCTTTTCTATGTAAACAAATATTTTTTAATACTTTAACAGCTCAGAGGCTGAAATTATTAGCCTGCAATAAACTTAGAAAACCCTCTAGACAGAAGGAGCTATTCAGGGCCATGGAAATCCAGAAGCATATCTGAACTAGCTCAATATTTTGGAATGTCATGATGTATTTGGATAAATTTTTAATTCAGTCGAAGATAGTTCTTTTCAAACTCCTGGGTAGGAATGAGTCTCCAGAGGCCAGAGCTGCATTTATTACAAGCTCTTTAAGGGCCTTGTCTGATTCTAGGCTCCAGCAAAAAAAGTGCAAAATATTGATGAGTAGGCAGTGCAATTCCCTCTCCAGAGCCTTGTGGTCAAATTAATGGAATCAATGCACCACAAACCAGCAATCCCTTTGTCATATTTATGTCACTTCTACAGCATTTACCTATAAGACAAAATGCAACCATTAGAATGTGGCTGTGCTACGTGGGCACAGCTACAAAATGGAAGAGGATTTTAAATCACCTTCCCCTTATTGGCTTCATATTTCCTGTTTGGAAAGCCTGTGGCCAAAACAGATATGGAATATAAAGGGCAGGGGCAATAGGGAAGGGTCTGTGCTGGCGTGGCGAGAGCTCAGCCTTGCATTGTGGCACTCACAGAACCCCAGACTGGCTTGGCTTGGGAGAGACCTTAAAGCCCACCCAGTGCCACCCCTGCCATGGGCTAGACCAGGTTTCCACTATCCCAGGGTGCTCCAAGCCCCATCCAACCTGGCCTTGGACACTTCCAGGGGATCCAGGAGCAGCCACAGCTTCTCTGTGCCAGGGCCTCCCCACCCTCACAGGGGACAATTCCTTCCCAAAATCCCATCTATCCCTGCCCTCTGGCAATGGGAGGACATCCCCTGTGTCCTGTCCATCCCTCCCTTGTCCAAAGTCCCTCTCCAGCTCTCTTGGAGCCCTTTTAGGCACTGGAAGGTGCTCTAAGGTCTCCCCAGAACCTTCTTTTCTCTGGGCTGAAATGCAGGGAGCGAGGATGCGAAAGGATCTAAAAAGTTTCTTTGGTTTAAAATATTTGCTGTCATCTGCCAGGTGTCAAACCCCCATGTTGGTATCAGAGTGATAAAGATATCTGCTGCCTGTCCTCCTTCCTGCCATGCCTCGTTGTCAGGATGGAGGAAGAACAGAAATAACTTTTTTGGTTTAGCAACAGCGAAGTTGTTAAATTTAATCCAAGCCCATAAAAAAAGCTCTCTGAGGTCCTGTGCGTGCAGGGACCCAACACAGTGAGCCTGAGCAATGCCTGTCTGCTAAACAAAGGTGATTAATGCAAAGGGCTGCCTGATGTGCTAATTAGAAGATAACCACACTGGTTTCATACAGGACTGGATCCATTCCTGTGGTCTGAACTGATGGGTGAGCGTTGCAATCTACTCAAATCACGGCACAGATTGAAATCCTCCCAAGCTCCGTTAATAATATCACTCCTAGTGAACCCTCTCCTTTGATACACTCAGCTCCCAGTGATTTACCCAGAAGAAAAACTGTTTTGACATTAGATTCTGGAAAACTTAAGGCTTCGGGTAGAGTTTGACAAGTGAAAAGAAATCGGAGTGGGATTCATTCATCTTGCACTGAACGGTGGATGGCTCATGGCTGGGTGGAATTAAAAATAAAGGGAAAAAATTAACTTGCTTTATGGGTTATTATCATCCATAGTATGCTTTCCTAGACTGCTTTAATATTCACCTTAAACAAACTGGAAACATTTCACGTCCTGCAGTAACAAAGGAAAAATTCAGCCCAGGAAAAAATTCTGATTACAAATTGTTCCTTATCTAGCTGCGATGGGTTTTAGGGGTGGTTTGCGGTTTTGTGGTTCTTGTTGGGGATTTTCTTGTTCATTTTAAGTTCTTTTGGTTTTGATTTTCAGTTGTTTGTTTCTTTTTCTGTTAGTCTGCTGCATGTATTATGAAGGGAGAGTTCCACTCCAGAGGAAGCACCAGGATGATCAGAGAAATGGAGCAGCTCTGCTGGGAGGAAAGGCTGGGAGAGTTCAGCCTGGACAAGCAAAGCTCTGGGGTGACCCAATAGTGGCCTTCCAGTGCCTGAAGGGAGCCCACAGGAAACATGGAGAGAGACAATTTGCAAGGGATGGAGGGACAGGACACAGGGAATGGCTTCCCACTGCCAGAGGGCAGGGTTAGATGGGATATTGGGAAGGAATCCTTCCCTGTGAGGGTGGGGAGGCCCTGGCACAGGGTGCCCACAGCAGCTGTGGCTGCCCCTGGATCCCTGGCAGTGCCCAAGGTCAGGTTGGACAGGGCTTGGAGCCACCTGGGCTAGTGGAAATGTCCCTGCCTGCCCATGGCCTCTTCCCACCAAAACAACTCCGTGATTCTATGAAAATGAAAATTATGTAGAAGAAGAAACCTGACCGCAAAAACTCAGATAAGCTGGAGTATTGATGTGATTTTTCTTTTGTCACAAGAAAGCAGCAGCCCAAAGCAAGCCACGAACAATTCAGCATTTCACTGATGTTGGTCACAGGTGTAGGAAAATTGTACTTCAGTTCCAGGGATGGAAGAACTCTTTTCAGTTTTGTTGGTGGGTTTGTTGTTGCTGTTTAATTTGAGTATCCAAGCAAGGTGTATTTGACTTCGTGAACAAATATTACTGTGGTGCATTCTGTGTTTCATCAGAGAAACCTCAGGCTCAAAGCGATGTCCCCAAAGCTTTGTCATCAGCATCATTAAGATCTAACATCAGCTGGAAAAGAAATAGGGATTGGTGGGCAACATTCCTGCCAAGAATGGTTTGAAGCATCAAAATTCTCTGCTAGGGCAAGTTCTGTGTTAATTTCATCACCATTTCTCTGTGAGTGAGCCCAGCTTGGTCAAGTTCAGTTTATTCTGTTGTTCTTCCACTTGGTTTTCCTTGTGCAAGGACTCTTTTCAGGGCTCTCTGGTGCCCAAAGCAGGACTGTGCCGAAGGGCTAAAGGGGGCAGAGAAGCCGACCAAAAATCATTAATCTTGTGATGAGTTTCTCAGGCATGACACAAAATAACTGGCAGTAGCTGTGCTCCCTGATTTATTTTCTATGCTAATGAGATCAAAGTGCTGCTTCGTGCAGCCCTCGGAGCTGAATTAATGGGGAAAATCTTCACAGCTGAGATTGCGTGGGGCTGTGGCAATTAAAAACATATTGTTTAGCTGGAGTAAAGTCACTAATTAAAGGAAGTAAGAGCAAGGAGATGAGTAAAGCCCATTTTGAAGGATTCATTCAGAAAAACAGGAAAACTTCTGATCTGTACCTGCAGTCACTCTACAGCCAAGGTCACAAAGCTCCTAAGAAACCCAGCTCAGAACAATAACAATAACACTAGTCAAACCAGTAATGTTGAAGGAATTCAGAAGATATTTTTAAAAATAACCCCCCAAAACAAAAACAGGATTCTAAAGCACCCAGAAAGCCTGAGGATGAATGGGATTAGAGATGGGAGTAATGGGATTAGTGGCTCAGGAACAGTGTCGCTCTCTCCATCAGCAGAGGTTGTGAAACAGGGAATCAGATACTGTGTATTCCCAGAGAGCAATTCCCAGCCAAACCCTGCTGGAATTGCAGTCACTGGGAATTCCCGCGCAGTGAGGGAGCCAAAATGAACCAGAGCTTTATAATCCTGACGTAATGTATTGGAAAAAACAGCTCCTTATTGGACAAGTGGCTTTTGGGAAGGATCTTAGTGGTGGTGGTGGTGGCAGACAAAAGGGTTTTCTCTTCCTAGGCTTTAGCTGGATTTTGCTTTCATTCCAGACTCCATCTGATTCCTTTGTGGTCAGCAATTGTGGATCAGGAATCCATCCCAGGAGGCTGCACCTGCAAGGAATATGGGAACCTGGAGAGGTGTGGAACTGCTGCCCTGAGCCAGCTGTGCATCTGCTGCAAGGATGTCTTGGGTCAGGGTAAAATATGGACTAAGAAAGGAAAACTGATGTGATCTGGCAGAAATGAAGGGCACAAACTCCAAAGCCATATTAAAGTCCAGTTTAATCAAGAGTCTGCATCACTTATGGGTGTAAAAAACAATACCTAATCAAGAAAACTTAAAGGATTTATCACTAAGTCTATAAAAATTTGAAGATTTACTAAGGAATAAGGAGTTGAGCTCCACTTCTGAAAAAAAAGTATCCTTTATATATAAATATATATATGTGTACATATATTTTATGTATTTTTTCTATAGGTTTCAGCCTCCACCATTTTTTATTCCACCACTATAACGATAATTAAAAAATATATTTTTTTTTTTATCTCACCACCATGTTGTGGTGAAATACATTATTTTATGGTACTTTACTATAATAGATGAAGAAATCTGTGTTTCTACACCCTTACCCACTGCAGGAGGATTTTCAATCAGATTTTACTCATGTGATACTTCACATCAGGAGAAATGAAGCCCTTCAGTCCATCCAGATCACAGATTTCTGGACATGTATCATCTTCCTGAAGCTGATTGAAAACATGGAAGCTGTAGTAATGTCTTCATTACTAATGGGAATGTTCATAGTCATTAATTAATTCTATTATTAATTATAAATAATTATAAAGACCAAGTAATTGCTATGTTGATTTGCTGTAGATTTGGGTTTCCTCCTTCCTGAACTCGGTTTTAGCGCCAGAAGACAGTTGGCAGGAATTTCAGAATAAATTTTGAGTGCAGAGGGGATTTATGAGTCTAGTGGTGGTGGAGCAGTTCTCAATGTCCTTAAGAGTCCCTGAACCAACCCCAGACTAGTTTGGGCTGGAGGGGACATTAGGGATCATCCATTCCACTCCTAACATGGGCAGGGAATCCTTGGATCAGCCCTGGGGCAAGCAAGGACTGCACAGGAATGTTTTCCAGCCCAGGAGTCCCAAGTTGGTTTATTGATGTGTTAAACACCAGGAATGCCAGATGTCCCCTGGAAGCCCTGTGGAATTGGCAGGTGGTGTCAAAGACAGGTGAGCAACCAGGGACCTCTGTTTTGGGAATTCTGCTCAACATCAGCCTAAAAGGGCTGGGACCTTCCCCTTTCTGTCTCTCTGTTTGGGTGTGAAATGTGTCATTTGGCAGTGACTGCCTGTCCCCAGTCAGTTTTTGGGGACTGACCGATCTCCCAAGTTTGGGAGAGATAAGGAGGAAGATACATGGTACAGAAATTACAGGGAATTATGGATGCATTTGATGTTTTACCAAGGCAGGAGGGTGATTATTTGGTGTTGTTAAATTGGTTTGTTCATTGATTTGTTGTTCATTTATAACTCCAGCAGCTGATGTGTGGGGTATGGCTGGTGCTACTTTTGAGTCTCATTAACAAACTGCAATTAGAGGCTTACCTGATTTAACTCCTTCTTTCCCAGCTGGCATTGCCTGACCTCGAGGATCTTCCAGAGTGAATAAAAGCAGCTTTACAGTCCATTGTTTGCTAAGTGACACCCCAGGTAACTCGGGCCTGCATTGGAACTCAGCTGCTCCTCTGTGTTCTTTTCCTCCTCCTGTTTTTTGAAGTGGTATCAGAATTTTGGTGGCCCATGGTGCCAGCAGCAATGGACTGGCCAGGGTGGAAGCTGATCAGCTCCTCAGAAAAAAAAATTTTAAAAAAAATCTATGCTTGTCAGAGTGGCAGAAGGAAAGATTTTTTCCAAGTTTTTTGACATCCTGGGTATCCTCTTGATTTCTAATCCCACTGAAACCAAGCGGAGTCACATACTTGGGAAAGGTTTAAATCACAAGGGTGCTTTTCATCCCCTGGATTTGTTCAAACAAAGCTGTGTTTCCCTTGAACAACTTGTTCACTTCCCTGGGTTTCCTCCCTTGTGCTTTCCGAGAGGCCCAGGAAGGAGAGGCAGCGTTTGGTGTGATCCTTTGCCTGCACTTGCTGCGTCTTGCTCCTTGCTGGAATTTCTGCCAGCGGGTCTCAAAGGCTTCATTCCTGCTTGGAAGACGGAGCCTGCTGGACTCCTGACACGGCTCCCTGACCTTGGCTGATTTAACAGGGGTCAGTATCGTTCCAGGGGCATGGATAATTGCAGCTCCATCCCAGGCACAAAGCCCCGTGGTTTGTAGCCCATCCAAGGAATGTGTTCTGCCCTCCTTGCCTGAACAATGTGAAGGGAGCAATTCCTTCCTTGCTGACTCCTGCAAGGAGTGAAACCAGGAAAAATAATTAACAGCATGAAATATGAAGTGTCTTCCCTCCTCTGAGCATTACAAGCATTTCTGAGTGTTACTTCTTTATAAGATGCCTTTCCAAAAGCTTTTAATGAAGGCAGGATGAAAGCCAGAGGAGTAGTAGCTGAATGGTGCTTTTTTTCTGGTTTAAAATAGACATTCATTTTCTTTCTACCTCTCGCTGATGTCCATACATCATCTTGCCTCGCTCCTCCAAACGCTCAGCTCTGGAAAGCATTCTCATTACTTTTACCTTCCTATCACACAATTCCAAGATCCATTGTATCAAAGATGCTACATAAAAAGGCAAATTAAAATTGTATTGCAGTAAAGCTCCTAAGAGAATTCTGTGCACTTCAAAGAGTTTGCAACTAAATGCATGATGTGGGGGGAATGGACAATTAAGTGCAGGGAATCAGTATTAATGTGCTGGTTTGTGTTAAGTGGTGAATATGTGATTATGTGGATTTCATTTGGGATCTTTCATTGCAAATAACAGTGCTGGGTCATATATGTTCAAACGTGTGGAAAATCTGCTTTCCTTCAAGGTGGAATGGAGGAATTGTTTCTTGATATACACAGTAAGGGATTGTTTAGCAGTAACTCCCCAAACAACCACTACTTTTATGTATCTTTATGTTTTCAGATCTCTTTTGGAAGAATTTAATAACTGGAGATTAATTAATTGCTGCTGTTTGCAGGAAGTGGGGTGGGTGAGGTGGCACTGAGGTGGGGGTTTGTCTCTTCTCCCAGGCAACAAGTGACAAGATGAAAGGAAACAGCCCCAAGCTGTGACAGGGGAGGTTTAGGTTGGATATTCGGGAAAATTTTTTCATGGAAAGGGTGGCCAGGCAGTGGAACAGCCTGTCTGGGTCAGTGGTGGAGTCACCATCCCCAGAAATGTTCAAAAAGAGAAAGAATTTAGGCAAAAAAATCCTTGTACATCTATCAACATCAAATTTTTTTATTATTGCTCTTATTAATAAGAATAATGATATTTTAAAAGAGGTGGATGTTATCGTTTCAGTCATTCTCATGCAGTCTTTGTCTGAGTAGTGGAAATTAATACAGCTGGACTTAGCCCAAAAATAATAACCTGACAACTCCTGGATTTAGTTATTCTTTTGGAACAAATCCTCATTTTTAAAGTCAGAACAGAAGGCGGTTTTGTGAGTTAGTCAGGCTATAATCTCTATCCCAGCGGGATGTGCAGTTCAGAAAGGCCAGGTGGGGAACACTGCTGCCTTTCCAGAGGTTCCCACTGAGGATAACAGCAGTAATTATCCTCGGGATATCTATGCCCATCTCTAGTGCACCAATTAGTGACACTTGAGCCTGAAAGGAGGTGAAATTTCTTCCTGGCAAGTGGTCCTGTTGGCAGACAATAGGAAACTGTTTGTGTTTCCCGGCCACTTACAGCCTTCCTTGGGTAATTAAGATCCTTATCCATGTCTGAAGCCCTCACCCACAGCTACTTTGGTGTGCTTGGCAAAGGGAAAATGCAGCTTCTACATTTGCTCTTTGCCCTGAGATAAATGTCCCTGATATGAAATTCGGGGCACTGAGCCGTGTCTGGAGACTGAACTCGGGAGGGAATCAGGACAGTCCTTTGTGGAGGTACCTCTGAAGGTGTTCCCACATTTTCCGGCTGCGACTGGAAATCAGATACAAGGCTGAGCTTTTTAGCAGAATATTAGAATAAAACAGTATCACAGATGGTTTGGATTCAAGGGACCTTGAAGATCAAGCCATCCCACCCCTTGCCATGGGCAGGGACACTTTCCACTAGCCCAGGGTGCTCCAAGCCCCGTCCAACCTGACCTTGGACACTTCCAGGGATCCAGGGGCAGCCCCAGATTCTCTGGGCACCCTGTGCCAGGAACTCCCCACCCTCTGACACCATATTCCAAACCATTCTATGATTCTGTGGTTTTGGGAATGTGGGGAAATTCAGGGAAAAAAAAAAAAAAAAGAAGAAAATATATACAGAAAGCATCAAAAATAACATCAGCCATTAAGTCAATGAGTTATTTAACTAAGCTAATTAATGTAATGATTTTTAACGTGCTGCAATGTGACACAGAGTCTTGGAAGAGGCGTGTCCTTCCTTTCAGAATACCAGCAAAAGATCATCCTGCAGGAGAAAGGAAGGAGTTTCCCAGCCCTAAGGAGCTGTGTTGTAATTTGTAAATATAAATGTAGAAGACATTTCCTGATGGAAGAAAGGGAATGCAAAGCACCCCTAAGTCCTGTCCAGCCTGACAAATCACAGCAGGTAAAGGGCAGGACAAGCAACAAGTGCTTTTTCACCTTCTTGGTTAAGAACCTTAAACACTTCTGTTTGCATCCCTTATCTCTAAAACCTCACAACACGAGGCAGATTTAATGCAAACAGCTTGGTTTTGTTTCTCTGATGGCAATGAAAAAAAAAAACAAAACAACTCTAGAACAGAACTAAAGAAACCCTTCCTGTCGTTGCATATGAGGTGTATTTCTTCCACATCATCTGCTCGGGCAGTTGTGCAGCAAATCCATGGAAAAAAGGGAATTAGGTGTAACAAACTGGTAGGTGATGCACCAGTAAGAGATTGTTAAAATTTAACACCACAAATCAATAATACAAAAATTCCCAGGGAACAAATCCCTTCTCTGCAGGGGCACCTTTGAAGTCCTTACAGGGAGTTCAATTCCGGCTCCTTGCGTGCTCCAGGTGGGAATCAGCTTCCCTGAGCTCTCTTTGAGATGCAGATTTGCCTGCAGCTCCCTCTCGCTTCTCTCTCAGGTGCAGATTTCCTGCTCTCCCCTGTGCCCTCGCTTCATCCACACCTTGCCCAGCAGAACGGGGTGGGGTTAGGACAGGGAAATTCCTGTCCATCCAGGCTGGAATCCTGGTCCAAATGAATCAGAAAATTGCCTCTACATGCCTCAATGAGATAACTTGAATTCTAGTCTAATATTAAGCCTTTGAAACAGTGCAAGACAGAGTTAAATTGGGATGTATTCTGGATTCTTTCTTATCCTTTACATTTTCTCTTGACATCTACCTACTTAATTTTTCATTCCTTAAAAAATAGAAAAAAACCCAACCCCTGAATGTGCCACAGTTTCTCCTATATCTTTGTTATGCTTTCTATGGTGCCACAGTAGGAAAAAAGGTTCCTTCTTTCACATTTACAGCAGTTTCTCCCAGTTCCAAGTGGAATTTAAAAGATTCATGTTCTTTTTCTGTATTATTTTCGTGATGACGATGCTGAGAAGGCTGTTTTGTTTTGTTTTGTTTTAAAATCTGCTTCACACTCCAAATATTCAATACATTCAGATTTTCATCCTAGGGTTTATTTTGTATTTACTGTCAGGTACGTATCACTGTGGGAAAGAAATGTGAATTGGAAGGTTAAATTGTGAATTGTAACTCATTATGGTGGAAACAGAGATGTCTTGCATCTCTAGGAAAATGGGGAAGGAGGCAGTAAAGAAAAGGGGAAAAATAAAATTAAGCACTTTGATTTTTTCACCATTTTTTTGTAACCCCTGTGTAAACTGTCAGCATTTCTTGTGGGTTTAATGTTTGTGCCTTGACTCTGAGTGCCAAGGAAACTTTCTTTTGGCTTGCTTGCCCTCCTTTAACATTTTCAGATTGGGAAAAGTTGCCTTTATGACAATACTTTGCTTTATGGCAACAAGATCATTACACTTTGATGTTGCTGCAGTAAAATTAGAGGATGTGATGAAGTTAAGTGCAGAAAATGTTACCAAAGCTGCATTAAAAAGTCATAAAAAACTGTCTTAGTAGACACTTTACTGGAAACTTGAGGAGTGGGAGAAGCAATGGAAAATATGTTTTCCTTTTGGCTTATATGATCTAATTTCTCAAAACTGGATCATATCTCTAACAGCACAACCCCCATACTTTTTATAGCATTACTTTTCCCGAGTCTCCCTCTAAACAAGTTAAAATCTGGAAAATCCTTGATTTCACTTCAGTCCAGATGAACAACAATCAGCTAGAATGTTACCTGTGAAGTTTTGAGTGTTCAGATCCCACTGTTTGAGAGTGACAAATGGATGAATTTCATCCATCCTTCTTAAACCACACTTACAGTAATTGCAATTAAAAATAAAAAGGGGAACTCATTAAAAAAGTTCTTTGTAAGTGGCATCTGGAAATCAGATCCCCTATAAATAAAACCAAACTAATTTCAAAATAAACTCCATTTTAGCAAACTAAGTTAATCATTGATATTTATCATACTTATCAGAAGAGTAGATCCATTCAAGTAGCTCTAATTCCAGTTCTAAATCTTCTGGTTATGGATCTGCTGCATCTTTGGAATTCTGTCGCTTGAGCTGCCACATTTTGAGGAAAGACTCTTGCACAACTGCCTGTTTTTACATCTGGCCCGGGCAGAGAAGAAGAGATACAACAAAAACAAGAGGAAAATATTAAAATGGAACTCCCTACTTGATCAGCTTGGTGGTTTTGGTCTGAAAAGCTGCAGATTCACAAGACAAGGAATAGCTACAATGTTCCTTTAGACAGGATATCTGGATTTATTCCTTATTTAGTTTGGGATTTGGGGTCAATGTCATTATCAGTCCTTGAAGACTTAAATTATTCATTTCACAGCAAATTTTTTTAGCAAATAATATGTCTAGAAGGAGGCAGGGAATGATATTAACACTCTGAGCACTGGAGCTTGCTTCAGTGTATTCCTTTCATCTGATATTTAGGAAATGTTTCCATGGAGGATTTTAACCAGATTTGATAAAAAATAATCATCAAATGAGGGTTTGCATCCTCAGTATCATTCAGGAGAACATGAAGAAAAATGTACTGAGTTTAGAGTTTAAATTTTGGGTTCTGTCTCCACATTTATTGATCCCTCCTTCATTTCTCCCTTACGTGTCTCATATAATTCCATGAGATAATTCTGGACCATTTCTGTTTAACTTCCAGCTGGGAGCAGACACCGTGTGGCTGCTGAGCTGACACTCCCAGCTCAATAATTAAAGTGATGTCCATTAAAGATCTGCAGGCTCGGGACACCTTTCCCAGTCATGACAGTCAATCACTCCTGAGGGCAGCTCAACCTTCCCTGCATTTACTTTTCTGTGGATTAACATCTGCCCATAAAAAAGGCATTTCTGTCAGAGCTCAGCTGAGATGCTTTCATATGGAGCTGGAGATGATTGAGAGCTCTGCACGCCAATGTAAAATGAAGTTTCCAGGAAAAATGATTTTTCCCATTTCTTTAGCCCAAATCAGAATCTTTTAAAATCCACGGGTGCTGATTCAGCAGTGATGCAAAGGTGAGGCTGTACCACCAGACTTCTTGGAGTGCTCACAAATTTCCTTCCAATTGCATCCAAACAAACACTTTGAGACTTGAGAAATTAAATACTTTTTTACTATTGCAAAAATGAGATTTAGTTTAGTTTGAGGAAGTTCCTTGAGCATTTTATGTGAAGTTGCTTTGGGGAAAGAAGACTGGTTCTGAACATGCTTTTTAATTTTATCTCTTCATTCTCTGAAATTTTGGTAAAAATGGGAATTAGAAACACTCACTCTCCCAGAGAAGAGAAAGTAGAGAAAAAATTTGGGTAGTTTCTGCAATGGGATTCTTGAACTTTTAAAAACTTTTCTCCTCTTGCTGTAATGTTTTTGTTTGGCGGTGATATAGATTGGAATGGCCAAAACCACCCCTGCTTTTTCCCTCTCCTTGTCTCACACTCACCTGGCTTCTGGAGGAGTTCCCTCCCAGCCAGGTGGGACCAGGTGGGGGTCAGGCTCTTCTCCCAGGGAACAAGGGACAGAACAAGAGGAAACAGCCTCAAGCTAGGCAGGAGAGGTTTAGATTGGGTATTAGGGACACTTTTTTCATGGAAAGCCCTGGAACAGGCTGCCTGGGGCAGTGATGGAGTCAGCATACCTCAAAGTGTTCAAAAAACAACTGGATGTGGCACTTGGGGACATGGATTAGTGGTGAGCCCAGTGATGCTGGGGTGATGATATTCAAGGTCTTTTCCAAGGTTAATAATTCTATGATTCTGTAGTTCCATACTTATTTCTCTGGGAATAAGGACAACACCATCCTCCCTTTCATAGCAATTACCTAAAGGTCTGATGGAGACTGGGATTATCTTTCCAAGATCACTCTCACTTCATTAGGCAGGTTCCTCTTCTTAAAAACATCTCTGCTGAAAACAAAACAGTATCAATCTCTTACAGATGTTGCACCAAAAGATATTTCAAGAAAATGAGGATAGCAAATTAACCTTGGCTAGGGATGAACCTCCTTTCTCTCAGAGTCACTCGGTGCTCCTCAGCTTGGGGTCTTTTCCCCCAGTTGCTCTCAAAAAAAAACCACATGAAGTGAGGTGTCAGAGGCCTTCCTGCTGAGATGATCCAGCGGGGCTACTGGAAAGGTGGGTGTGAAAATGGATTTGAGACAGACACAATTCCAAGCAAAATTAAACCTAACCCACCTAGAATATGTTTAGTGTGTGTGTTTGTGGTGGTGCATTCCCCCTGCTGTGTCCAGGCCGCTCTGAGAAATGCTCCTTTAGGCCTCGGCCTTGAAAACAGCCCCTGGCCTTGGCTCTTCCCGAGCTTATCACAAACACTCTCTGCTCCCAGCAACTGCTGCTGTCTAACCAGCTCCTGTTTCCCTTAGGAACACCTTGGAAAATATTTTTCTTGCCTGAACGGTGTAACATTTCTGTTCTCACACTTTCAGAGAAAGCGCCGACCCCAACTGTGGCCAGGATGAAACCAAACCGGATTGTTATGACCAAAGCCCCTCTCTCAGGGGCCCATAAACAGCGGCCCAAAATGGGCCCTTGGAGCTCGCCCTGGCCGCAGGGGGCTGTGACCAGAACCTCCCTCTGAGGGGGACTCCCCGAGCCAGGAACTCTCACCTTTGCTGTGCTCCGAGGATCCCCGACCAGCGACGAGTCCTGGGCCGGTACCTCACTCCTCCAGGCCTGACCCCTCACCCGGCGGCAGATGCAAAGGCATCCAAAGTGAGCATTTCACTGACCTCGGGGGGAATTGTTCTCAGGTGCCCTGCTGGCACTGACTCTTTGTGTCTGTGTGCATGCCCGTGTGCATGTGCTGGAGCAAATCTGGGAGAAATGCTGCTCTCCTACATGTTTAAGTACCGTGGATATCTAAGTAAGATAGGCCTGTTGGGAAGGTTAAGTTATAAATTTACTTAAATGCTGCTAAGTGTTGTTCTTTTGCTAAATTGTTACGTTCAACATAAGGTATAAGCTTATTTAAGTGTTGCTAAGTGTTGTTCTTTTCTAAGTTGCTAAGTATAACTTCGAAATTGTAAGTTAGGTTCAATGCTGTTAAGTGTTATTCCTCAGTTAAATTGTTAAGATTAAGCTATAAGTTAAGTTTAAGGTATAAGTTAAGTGAGATATAAGTTTTGTTCCTTTGTTAAATTGTTAGGTTTAAGGTATAAGTTAAGTTAAAATACTGTAAAGTTTGAGTGCTGTCAAGCTTTTGGGCTGTGTTCCTTTTTATCCTTGCCTTCACTGTCTTTTGTCACACACACACACCCCCACACAGAGTTCTCAGTTCATTTCTCTTTTGATTGCCTGGATTTTATTAATTTTGTTGTTGCTTGTTTTTCCTTGTTGTGCCTTAACTGTCCTGTAAGTGGTAGAGTGAATCTTGCCGACAAACTTGTTGTGGTTTCTCTTAATATTAAATCTGATTTTTGCTCACACCCTTGCCAATGATTTTTTAAGCAATCTCAAACACTTCTTTGTAACAGTGCTGCACGGCATCATCTTGTAGCTCCAAAATCCTTAAAGTGATTTCTAAAGATCTCTTGTTGAAATACTTTTAGTCTCATCTGTTAATAAAGGAGCTGTCCGTGTTGATGGTGGGAACAATTCCTTCCCAATATCCCATCTAACCCTGCCCTCTGGCAGTGCAAAGCCACTCCCTGTGTCCTGTCTCCCCATCCCAGTAAATTGTCTCTCTCCATGCTTCCTGTTGGCTCCTTCAGGCACTGCAAGGCCACAGTGAGGTCTCCCTGAAGCTTGTCCTCTCCAGGCTGAACAATCCCAGCTCTCCCAGCCTCTCCTCCCAGCAGAGCTGCTCCACCCCTCTGATCATCCTGGTGCCTCCCCTGGACTCTCCAACAGGTATTTGTGCTAAATAGACTATTTTGGAGAACACCACAACCAATACTTCAATTAGACCACATCAGTTTCATTATCTGGCTGTTTCTGGAAGTGCCTTGGATGTTCCAGAGGGAAATGAAGAGAAAAGAAGAGTAAAAAACTCAAACATATAAATGGGCATGGACAACACTATGGTCAGGACAGGATTAGGTAAGAAGGTTGGAGAGAAGAAAAATGGTTAAATTTGAAATGCATTTTCTTCTAGAGTGGAAGACAATGAATCTTGTATGAATATTGCTGTTATATAATATGCCTTTTGCTACTTCTGCATTGATAAAATAGAGACACTGATCATTATGCTTTATAAAATCTCCTGCAATCTACTACTGCCATATAAATAAACATATTTGTATGGAGATATGCACATCTTTAATGATTGTAAATGAGCACGGCAGTAGATTGACATTTTATGCATAATATGTTTTCAATTTACTTTCTTAAATGACTTAACTATGATGATGATCTGATGTGAAAGAGTCTAATGAACTGATGAGGGCCAGCGTGACACCAAACCTATCAAAAATAATTACCAAACCCTTGTACATGTGATGAGTAACTCCAGAATAAAGTGACATTTCAGGAACACTGCCATGCTAGTTCAGGAATTTCCACTCCACAAATGTATTTCAAACTGAACAATGTATACTCTGGATTTTTCAGTTTCTTCCCTGATAAAATGAATCCTCACACCTTTATTTCAGAAGTCTACCTCTGTACCTTGAATTGCTGGTTGCAATCCAGGACATTAATTTAAAAGAAGATGTAAATTAAGCTTTTTTTTTTTTTTTTTTTTTTTTTAATCTCAGCATGTTTCTTAAAAGCTGCTTTAATCGGGGCATGGAATGTTCTTATTTCTTCCCCTGAAAAAGCCATTCCAGCAGGTGCAAACTGCACTGCTTTATTCAGGTGTTGCTCCCATGCCTTTGAACAGATGTCAGAGCTTTCCCTGTGTGCGGGACACTGGATGCTCCCATATGTTCTGTGTCACTGCAAACCTCTGATAAGGCAGTTTCTACTTTATTCTGATATCACTGGTTGGTATTTCAAATGCAACCAAATTGTAAATCTTGACATTATAAATAACAGCTGTAGCACACGAATTCTGTACTGATTTCCCAGTCTAGGAAAAAACCCCAACCTCCCCAACCCCCCGTTTGGTCCATCTGCAGCTTTGATCCCCACTAGACTCTTTTCTCAGAATGCTGCGTACACTTTGGATATCACGGTGATGACTTCTTACTACTGTTTATTTGCCTTCGAAGCTACCCAAAGAATTGTGTTTAAATTTAATCTAAAATGCACCAATTTGGCTCACCATCCAAAACTCCTCTCACATTTTGGTGTGCTCTCTGCTACTGAACTGTGACAGTGGCACTTCTGCTGCCCTGTCACCAGTTTTGTGTGGTCTATTCTAGAAAAAATGTTCCTCAAACAACTGAATATTAATTTTCCTCAGTTTTAGGGGTTTTACTAAACATTTTTCCTGTCCTATATCGCTTGAGGTCATGAATCCCACTGGACCCCAAGCCACCACCAATCTTGACCTGACCAATATTAGTGAGCAACGGGTGTCTTTCTCCTGGATAAGGATCTTCATGCCCTCCAAGGATGTCCTACACTGCCTGCAGCCTGTTGTGCCCCTTTCCCAGGATCCCGTGCTGTCGAGTCTTCCAGCAGGATCAATGAACTCTAGAAATTTCCTCTAGGTGTAGGAAAATCTTCCAAGCTGTATCAAAGGAGTCATGGAAACAAATTCCTCATCTTCAAGAATTCTATGGAATCCCCTGCACAGTTAATATGTTTTTCTGAGTGGTGGTGTGAGGAAATTCAAACCAGGGGTGTTTGATATCTTAGAAGCAGCCCCAGGTTGAAAGACCTTTCACTTCACAGGGGATTTGAGAATAGAAACAATAAGGCGAATAGATTAGAACATTATTGTTATTGTTGTTGCTACTATTATTATTATTTATTCAGCTCCTTTCTAGGAACTGTCCATTGAAGATCCTCAGCTGTCAGATCACACTGGAGACATAAAATGGACATTGTCAGCTAATTAATGTGAGGGAATAAACAAATAATCCAATAATGATTATGTGAGCAACTTCTTGCAGAAGGCTTCCTTCTGCAGACATCTCAGCTAATTGGTCATTTCTGCTGCTTTAATTTCTTTGATTATTATAAGGTTACATATGGTAAGTGGCTCCTGGCTGTGCTCCTCATCCCCACAGCTGCTGGTAAGAACTCAGAATGAATGACTCCATTTGGAAAATGGGATGAAAATATGGAGGGAAGTGCTCCAGGGGCCCTGCCACAGTGGTGTGTGAGGAGAGGAGGCTGTTCCTGTGGTTGTGTGTCATTTCCTTGGCTCTCACTTGTGTCCGTTTTCCATTGATCTTCAGAAATCCTCATGCACTCCCTTTCAAATTTGAGTTTAGCCTGCTTGCTTTTGTAGATCTCTCATTTCTGCTATGACCTGTGGCTAAAGGTTTCATGGACATCTGCTAAATGAGATTTTTGCAATTGTCTCTCTCGTGCCTTTTTTTTTTTACCTTCAAAGTGATTTTTTCGATTTGCTCTCAAATCTCAGCCACATTTTTCAGCTATTTATATCTGTGTGTATTCAGGCTCAAACTTAATTTTTGCTTTGCAGAACTCTGTTTCTTTACAACAAATGTCTTTAAGCCAGCCATTCCCTCACATTTTGGATTTCTGTTGTATCCACCAAGTTTTGCCAGAGCACACTGATATCTCCCCTACCCTTTGTATCTCAATTCATTGCTGCACTTATCAAAGACTGTTACATACTTAATATTTGCCTCTCTGAATATTGTTTGGGAGAAAGTAACTTTATTTTTTATGGGACTTCTTTTCCTTGGACTGGGTTGAAATTCAAGCAGTTTTTTCCTTAGGTGCACTTGAAACAGGAGTGTTTTAGAGTGTTTTACTTCTCCTTGAAAGCAGGAGAGAATTCCAGTGATTGCACCACCTTCCCTGGCACACGGAGCTTATGGCAGCTTTGTTAATTAATGTCTGTGCTATTTCTGGCTCCTTTCTTAGGGCTCTGACAAATATGTGCGAAAGTCTCATCATCACAACACCCCAGCATTTCCAGCAGCACTTTTCCTCAGAGACTGCCTTCCACAAGTATTTTGAGCCTCTTCCTCGACTTTGCCCTCAACGTGTGAGGATTCTGCATGGAATTGTGGTGGCTGCATTTCTTCCTCACTCAGGAGCTGTACTCACTGATGAGAGACTCAGGATTTAATTCTTCCCAGTTCTTGCTCATTGCTTTGCTAAAGATCCGTTTTTGACCTGTCTTACATCCAAACCATTTTGGCTGGAGGTTACTTGGGGGCTCTGCTTCCATTCCTGTGTCAAAGGTGTTTTGTAAAAATACTCTCTGATCTTGTTTCCAGGTTTTTGATGTTTTTACAGCTAAAAGTGCCTGGGAATCATATATAATTTCCCATATTACGTTGCTGCATCATTCAAGGATTGGCTTTCAGAAGTTTAGAGTGTTTTTTTCCCAATAATGGTACATGATTCCCCATATACTGACTCAAGAAGAGAAACAACAACCAAGGAACATCAAAGTAAATTGTTGTCAGGCTGTGAAAGGAAATAAAAATCAGATTTACTTGCCTTGGAAACAGTTTTCTTAAAAAAAAAATCAAAACAATCCTGTGGATTCAGACATTAAGTGAAGCCTAGAGAGGTTAACATCCATTTTTATATTAAATTACCGTTTTAAGGATGACCACTCTGGCCCATCATTGGTGTACATTTATCCCCATTAGGGCTCAGTTATTTAGATGAGGTGCAACACAGAGGTCCAAAGGATGGTTAGGAATATGCTCATCTCAGGAAACAACATCCACCAATTATTTATAAACAAGATAAAATTCAGCTGATGCTCCTGAGAGGTCAGCAGGGAAACTGAAGAAGCTCTGCAAATAACATATTTCCTAAACCAAGAGTGTTAAATATGATTGTGTCAAAGTCTTTTGAGATGTTTTTGACACAAATGTCTGTTGCTGTCCCTGTTTCAGAAGGATGAAAATGGAAGGCTTGAGGCAGTGACTGGATGGTTGAAGGTTTTTCATCGTGCTCAGGCAGGCAGTGGACAGAACATCTGATCAAACCCAGCTTTACCACTTCTGCAACAGAAACATTTCTTTTTTTCTCCCACAGTTGCCCATCAAGAAAATCCACTGATCTTCTGAAAGATTAGAGCTCCAAAAATCCTTTTCTTTAACCCAGAGTGGACTCAGACTTTTGTTAGGTGATATCAATTCTGTCAGAGACATTCTATGTCAGCTTTGGGGAGTTTTTTTAAAAATACCGACTGTTCCGTTAATTATTAGTTATTACCACCAGAAGGTTTAATGCCATCTTGAATTAATCAATATTCACCTTGAGCATCTACATTCTTTTGTTTTTTGATCTTGTTTTTATGAGTGTTGTCCAGCAAGATTTATTAGGGGAACACATGCAAAGATCCGTGCAAATTTTGGGGAAGTGCAGTTCTCAGAGGCCAGATAATGCTATTTAGGACTCCCATGCAGTGAGGGGAGAAAATGTGATGGAGAAAGAACCTGTCCCACATTCCTGACAGGATGTGCGAGGAAGGGACAGGCAGAACAATAACTGCTGGATTTGCAGGAGGAAGCATCGGTGCTGAGAAGCTTTGGAGAGGACAAAAGCAAGGCATGATAAGCCCAGCTGGGGTAAGTAGGACAGAGGCAAAATGCAGAGACAGACATGCCTGCTGGTTGGCTTCTTTTCTTTATTTAGAACTTTGGTCTATGCCAAAGCCTGCACAAAATACCAGCTAACAGTGGAGATGAGCAAAAGGAGGGCAGGCAGATCCCAGGCACATTCCGAGCACAAACCCACCAGAGTCGTGCAGTATTTATGAGGCCTGAAGTCAGAGCCTGTAAAAAATCTCGGCCTTTGTTTAAATATTGAATCATTCCCCACACTTCTGCACCCTATTTTTTGGATTTGTGGTTGTTTCAGATGGAAAAGGCAAAGATGAAGCTAGATATAATGTGCGTGGACTTGGGAATGTGTGTTTTAATTCATTTTATTTCATGTTTAAAGACCATTACTCGCCTGATAAATATTAACTGACCCAATGGAAGCTACAGGACCAGATCCATGAATATAGTTATCCCATGGACATGAAAGCAGCTATTTACTATGGAATTGGGTTATGATAAACATGTATTTTTCACCTATATCCGTACACACATTTGAGCATATTTTTATTGATATCCATATTTCTACTTATATATACACGCATGTACCTTTGCATTACTTAAACACATTTTTCCTGCAGTGTTATATATCACTTATTTCCAAACTCTGTGGCTGCAAGTAGTAAGAAAAGAGATTCTGAAGCAATTTATCAGCCATACTTCTGTAGGAACTGAGTTTCTCAAGTCCAGATAATGACTTTTGTTTTTCTAAAATTAGAAGCTAATTCTGCCATCCAAGGATTTCAACAGCTACTTCTGTCTGGGTGGATTTAAATGTATTCATTGAATGTTCTTCTGTGCACTGAAAAAATTATGGAACATTTTAGTCTTTTTTTTCCTTTAAAAACATCTATTTCTAATTCAGGAGAAGGCTGTGGTGAAACAACACAGGAGCAAGGAGGGTGATAACATATCTGGTCGTGGGCAGTGTGATCACACAGCTGGATTGGCACAGTGTCACATTCTCAGCCCTGATATCAGGAACCAGGATAATGGTAGAAACTCTAATTGTGAAGTCTATTATAAGGAGCAGGTTAATACAGGTCTTTTGCCCTCAATGAAATACTAACTTTGGAACACTCCACACAGAGCTGTTTTAGGGCAATCCAGCAAGATGTGACCAGAGTTACCTGGGCAGGGGACAAAGCTGTGTGCAGAGGCATGATTTTGGTTGTAGAATGTACCTTTATATCAGATTTCCAGCTTTTCTGACTTGCCATGAGCAGCAGGTAGCATCCAAAGCATGATATTTGGATGCACCCACTAATCCTCTCTGGGAAACAGAGGCACCGCCTCACAGCTTGGCAATGCTCCTGAAGCTGCAGTGACATACAAAAGCTCTGGTGTATCCTTTACCAGTACTTTAATCAGTGATCTCTGGGAAAATTTCATCACTGAGACAGTGGTCAAGCACTGGAAGGGGCTGCCTGGGGCAGTGGTGGAGACACCATCCCTGGAAGGGTTCAAAAAATGACTGCATGTGGCACTTTGAGTTACAGTTCATGTTTGGTTGAAGGTTGGACTGGATGATCCCAGATGTCTTTTCCAACATTAATGATTCTGTTGTTTTATGATTAATTTATTAGTTGGTGTTGGGTGTGAACTGAGTCATTTCCTAAAATGGAAAAAACAGCATCTTCTCTGTCTCCCACGGTGAGAACAAGCAAGGGAAGCAATGTCACTGTGATGATAACACCAAAAATACCAAATTTGGGAGTGGATTCTGCAAAACAGGAGCTAACGATAATAATAATAATAATGACAAATAATAATGAGGAACGGGATGTTTATTTGGGTGGCAGTTTAGGTGGAGAAATCCAGTGCTCAAGGCTGAAGGAGAACCAGCCTGGTTTGAGAGGGGCTGGGAATCAGCAGCATCCATGTCTATCGGGGTAGGGCTGGAGAAACTCCAGGGCCAGGAAAGAGGGATTACAAGACCAAATCCAGGGCCAGGAAGGAGGGAATTCAAGCCCAAAGCCCACTGGCCTTGGCAGCTTCCCTTCCATGAGCAGCAATTCATCAGAGTGAGGTTGCTGAATATAATAAAAAGTGACTCTGTGGTTAATGAGAGACTGAGATGGAAGCTGAAGATTTTGCTTCTCAAATATGCTGGCAATCAATAAGAAAACAGGAATTTGCGCAGTTAATAAAGCAAAATGAGACAAAGTATATGGCAATAACTGAATGAAGGACTGGGTGAGCAGAGAGAGAAGAGGGAGACAGATACAGTGTAAAACAAAGATGGTCAGTGCAGTTTGCTGGTGCCCAGGAGCAGCAGTTCAAGGAATACATAACAGGGCTCTCAATAAAAACCTCTGTGTCACACACTACAAGCTTCTGGCAAACTGAAAGACAAATTCATGAAGATACAGCTGGAAGACAAATGGATGATGGTGCTGCAGTCTTGTTGGGGCATTTAATACACCCACAAAACATGGCAGTGCCATAGCAACAGCCACTTGTCACATCAAACAGCTCAGCAAAAAAAGGGATTTTTAAAAAAAATAATTTCTACCTACAGTGCATCATCACAACAGGCTTGTAAGAAAAGATCAGTCAAATAAAATACTAGTGGAGGTGTTCATAAAGTCTAACTTCAGCCCTGCAACATCAGGTGTCCTCTTGTTTTCAAGGCAGGAGCTGGTACCTTCCAGGACATACTCCCTCCCCACATGGAACTGAAAAAACCCTGCTGAGCACTGCTGCCCTACCCCTCCTCCCTCAGACCACAGTGACCATCCCCAAACTGCTGCCACCAACCAAACGCTGCCCAGGGCCTGGCACTGTGCTCTGGGATGTGGGCCAGAGTCAAACCAGGAGTGTCACCTGGCTGCTGAGGACAAGAGGCTGAGGCACAGTTTGGAGGACACCCAGGAAGGTTAATTGTGGCTCCTGTGAGGTGATTATCCTGTCCACAGTCCTTTTCATGCAGGCTGTGATTGTCACTGTCTCTCTGGGCTCTGACAGGAGACACTGAGTGAGCCCTGTCATCCATCCAGAGGTCAGGCTGGACATTCCACACTCTTCAAGTTTCAGTGTAAATGAGGGATGAACCAGGACAGGACCCTGGCTTTGCCCTCCAGGCATAAGAGATGAGCATGGGATGGAAGGTGCAGCACTTCAGCATCCTATTTATCAAGTGTGGGCACAGCAGCTTTCTGGGAGGAAATCACAGAATCCCAGAATGGTTTGGGAAGGAGAGACCTTAAAGATCACCTAATTACAGCCTTCCCCCATCCAGCCTGGCCTTGGGCACTGCCAGGGATCCAGGGGCAGCCACAGCTTCGCTGGGCACCCTGTGCCAGGGCCTCCCCACCCTCACAGGGAACAATTCCTTCCCAATATCCCATCTAACCCTCACCTCCAGGAAGCCATTCCCCCTTGTCCTGTCCCTCCATCCCTTGGAAATAGTCCTTCTCCATGGTATGATCCTGTAGAAAATTGCAAAGTGAGAAAAGACTCAGCCACTGCTTTTCTCCACTTCTGAGGCAGCACTGCTGCTAATTAACTGCAGCAGTTCATTTGGGCTCACAGAAATGCTGAAGGAGACCTTCCAACAAGGCTGTTGGGGTTGTGAATCTGATGGGGAGAGGTCTCCAACTGGGAAACGATGACTTGGGAAGAGCTTTACCCTCTTCAGCTGAAGAACAGACTTGAACCATCTATGGAATGAAATGAGAATGGCCTAAAGGGACATGTCAGGATGTTTAATTGACCTCACTCATTTACAGTGGCCTTTAGGGAGAGCTGAATTAATGTGGCACCATGTTACTGACACCAGGGTGACACTGAAAATACATGTAATAAATACATGTGTCAAGGAAAATGTTGTCATTCTGGCAGTTTTTTTTTTTGCTTTAGAGAGAAGACTTTTTAAAAAAGGAAAAAAAAAGGAGGATTAAAATAGCAGGTGCTGGGTGAGACACGGTCTCTATCTAATCGAATCAAGCAAGGATCAGAAATCCATGGATCCAGATTGGTTTGAACAGCTTCCCAGCTGAGTACCACAGTTAATTCTTCCAGCCAAGCTTCACATAGTCACTTTTCACCTGGATATAAAAGCCAAGATTTTGGCTATTCTAACTCATTTTGACTCCATGAGGATGATTTTGGGGTCACCACTGCACAAAGGCAAGTGAACATATCTGGCTTTTTTGACTGCAATGGAAATAGTTGGTAAAGGTCTTACAGCTCTGTGCAAAGTGACCCAAAGTGGAATGACAGTGACACTGTTTTCTGCATTTTCTCATCAGGCAGAGCCCTGGCTTTGAAATGTACAGGATCTGCTGGACTCACCTGACAAATTATAGATGTGTGGGGGGTTGTATGTGAGTGTGTGCATCCAGCTAAAGCTAACCCCTCGCTGGGAGAGCTCTGTTTGATTAATACCCACTCATCCCTTCCAAGGCATCTGTGACTTCCAGGGCAAAATGCTGTGCTGGGATCACGCCTCGAGGATGTGCAGAGCTGATGAGCTGAGGCGAGTCACACATTCCCCAAGGCCGCAGCAGGGAAAAGCACCAGGAGCAGGACGGGCTGCAGGAGCAGAACCCACCCCGGTCTCACCAGGGTGTCAGATAAGGAACTGCCTTGGGAACAATGAGCTGCCAGGGAGGCACTGTGGGACAGCAATAATTATAGAACTATGTTGTCTATTTGGACTTCAGCAAGGCCTTTGACACTGTCTCCCACAGAAAACTTCTGGAAAAGCTGGCAGCCCACAGCTTGGACAGGTGCAGTCTTCACTGGGTTAAGAACTGTCTGGATGGCCGGGCGAAGAGAGTGGTGGTGAACAGTGCCGCATCCAGTTGGCAGCCAGTCACTGGTGGTGTCCCCCAGGGATCAGTACTGGGGCCAGTTTCGTTTAATATTTTTATCAATGACATGGATGGGGGTATTGAGTCTACTATTAGTAAATTTGCAGATGACACTAAGCTAGGAGCATGTGTTAATCTGTTGGAAGGTAGGAGAGCTCTGCAAAGAAACCTGGAACGGTTGGATGGATGGGCAGAGTCCAATAAGATGAAGTTCAACAAATCTAAGCACAAATCCAAGCGCCGAGTCCCACACTTTGGCCACAACAACCCCTGCAGCGCTACAGGCTGGGGACAGTGGCTGGACAGTGGCCAGGCAGAGAGGGACCTGGGGGCACTGGTTGACAGACAACTGAACACGAGCCAGCAGTGTGCCCAGGTGGCCAAGAAGGCCAATGGCATCCTGGCCTGGATCAGGAATAGCGTGGCCAGCAGGCCCAGGGAAGCCATTCTGCCCCTGCACTCAGCACTGGTGAGGCCACACCTCGAGGGCTGTGTCCAGTTCTGGGCCCCTCCGTTCAGGAAGGACGTTGAGACACTTGAATGTGTCCAGAGGGCAACAAGGCTGGTGAAGGGCTTGGAACACAAGAGCTATGTGCGGAATGGCTGAGGGAGCTGGGGCTGTTCAGCCTGGAGAAAAGGAGACTCAGGGGTGACCTTATCACTCTCTACAACTGCCTGAAAGGTGCTTGTAGCCAGGGTGTGGTCAGTCTCTTCTCCCAGGCAACCACTGACAGAACGAGAGGACACAGCCTGAAGCTGCACCAAGGGAAATTTAGGTTGGATGTTAGGAAAAAGTTTTTTACTGACAGAGTGATAAAGTTCTGGAATGGTCTGCCCGGAGAGGTGGTGGAGTCACCATCCCTGAATGTGTTTAAAAAAAGATTGGATGTGGCACTCAGTGCCATGGTTTAGTTGAGGTGGTGTTGGGGCATGGGGTGGACTCAGTGATCTTGAAGGTCTCTTCCAACCTGGTAATTCTGTGATTCTGTGAACTTTGTCCCCAGAGACAGCAGAGAGTTGTGATGGGTAATCCTGTCCTTGGCAGGCACACAGGCTGTGCTCTCTAATCCCCTGCCCGAGCCTCTCCACGTGGGAGAGCCTCTCCGTAAGCCTCCCCTCATCTCCCTCTCCATTAATTGCATGGATGATAGCCTGTGGTTGCCTCCACTTGGCATCACTCTCTTTACATTCAATTAAAGCAGAACAAAAGGTGCAGATGTGGAAACAGCCACTGATAAGACAGAGGCTCTGCTCTGCCCTGTGACTCCTTTTCTGGAACTTTCAGATCAGCTTGCAAGTGAACACATTTACAAAAGATCATTATTTTCGCTCGTGTTTCTCCCAGTCACACCTCTATGAAATTCAAATCAGATTTTCTGTGTTCAATTTGTGGTTTAGGGGAAATATATTCTGTGCTTGAGTATACTCTTCTTTACTTTTGTACTTCTAGAAGGCATGTTAATATAAGTGCAATAAATTATGTACTCTCTGGGAGTTTGGGCTGAATAATGAAATCTGGATTTTCGAATAACAGTAGTATGAGGAATATCTCATCAAATGGTCATTTTAAACTCCCCTTAAGCACAGCAGTGCCATGACCCATTTAGTAATGGGGGACTAAAAGTTATTTAATCCTAATCACTTCATTGTGGCTCCACTACCTTAGAAGTCTTTTTATTACAGAGGTCATCTTTTAGGCAATATTAAAAAAAAAAAAAAAAGATTCAGAGCACTGCTTCACCCCCCAAATAAGCTGCTGTCTCCCGGGAACAGCTGACGTCAACTGTCTTCATGACCCTGGAAATGCAGGCAGGAGTAACAAGCAGCAAACAAAATCAAAATTAAAACTTTAGGCAGGTGCTATTTTTTTCCTAAGGTGAACTAGATCAGGCCTAAGTAGATCTAGAGCTTATTTCTATGACTTCTTACCAAATTAACTGTTTTTTGACATCTAAGCCTTCCCCTGGCTGTGGCCTGAGGAAGGGCTGTAACAGTTTATTGCATAGACTGGGCCAAACTGCTTCCTCTTCACCATTTCTCCTAAACCTAAGCCCATCCATAACCCAAGACAAAATGTGACTTTAGGGACTCACATCACATTTTGCACTGACACCATTACTGCCCTGTGGCCCAAATGGCTTTTTTTTATTCCTTCAGCTCCAAGAACACACAATATTAATTTTACCTCCTGAACTCTGAACTTCCGTTTCCTCCGAGTCTGACTTGGAGCATCAGGGTCTTTCTGTCCAGGCAGCTCTTTGTGCTTATCCAGCATCAGCTCTCATCAAGCCTTTTGACATGGAACACTCAGGTCCTTTGTGAAGCTTCTGCTTTTTTATCCCAAGCAACATGTACACCCTTAAAACCAAACAGTTGCCATGGGAGACAGCTCCTACTCTTCAGTCAGCTGTTCTGTCTCAGGTCCAGGTAACACTGAATCCCCTCCTCAGCCCTCAAACTACCAACACACCTGAAGAAAATCAGCACTTGAACCTTGAGTTTTCTTGACCTTCACCGAAATCCTAGCACTGAGGACTTAGAACCGAGTGTGCTCAAGAAAAAACACTCTTCCCATCTAGCAACCCGTAAAATACACAACAGGAAATTCTCCTCTTAAATCTTAAATTTTCCCTGCTAAAAGAAAACACTTTAAAATAGGTTAATATTTTAATTTACTCCCAAAGTGCTTTTCCATGACTTTCTATTGAGTACTGAGTGAGTAGGGGAGAGCAGGTGTGTTTTGGCTTTGATAGCTGCAATCAGCTCTCATCTGGAAAGGCAGATTTTGTAATAACCTTATTAAGTAGAAGCATCCCTGGCTGTATTTGCTGTTATAATTCTCTTTCTCTCTCTCTCTACTTTGTTTTTTCTTTTTGGCAAGTTTCAGTTTTTGCTTGAGAACACCATAAATTTCAGATAAACACAGTGCAAAGCATTTATGACTTGCCATAAACAACACTTAAGGATGTTAGAGCCATATTCTGCTTCCTGTTCGGAATCAGTTTTGTCTCTGGTGCCACAACAATCTGTCTCACTCCTGTGCACAGCAGCACTAATTGCCCTTAATTGAGAAGAGTGGAAGCTAATACGCTCCAGTGTGTTTCTGCTGGATTTGGATGATGAGGGAATCCAACCACTGGAATTATACCTGCCTATTGCTGCTTGGACAGTCACAAACCATGCAGCATGAGAGACACCCTCCCTTTATAGGCGGTATTTCGAACCTCACGTAATTGTCAGCAGTTATCTAAAGGTTTTAATATTCCCTTCCATCTTCCCAACTGCTGAAATGCAATCCCAGTGAATATAATGAGAAGGAAGCATCCACATTTCTGCTTGCTGTTAAGAAATAGATGGATAATAAAAATATTTCTGCCAAGGAACGTTGATCTGAGCAGAGTTTTACATTCTCCATATTTCCCAGGTGGGCATATAAAGGAAGGAAAAGATGGAGTCATAGATCCAATGGTTTCCACTAACACACATTAAAGCCTGATACTAACACAAGCAATTTCAGTCAAGGATGATTTGTGTGGATACACTCAGGTTATGGTGGTTCTCAGAGGGAATTTCTTCCTGGAAGGGGTGGTCAGGCATTGCCAGGGGCTGCCCAGGGAGGTGGTGGAGTCTCCATCTCTGGAGGTGTCCAAGGAAGGCTTGGACATGGCACTCCGGGACAAGGTGGGAACTCTGATCCTGGACATCTTTCCCACCCTTAATGATTCTGGGATTCTGCAGTGGGAACAAACTCCAGTTGTCTTCAGTAGTCTTCAAAAAATAGGTTTCAATACCAGGACCATTTCTGTTGATAACAAATTCATCCTTTCCTCTTCTATGTGTTGGCTACTCCATGCGCACTTTACTCATGGTAATTTGCCAGAGAAATTTTATTTTCATTGCTGACTCCACCCCAGGAGCATTTACAGCTCTGAAACTTTCAGATATTGCCATGCTTGTTTTCAGTTTTGCATCCTGCTCAGCACTGTGACAATTAGGACAAAAATTCTGCCGTGTGCCCTTCTCAGCACCTTGATAATGACAGGGTGGGAATGTTCTCAGCAGGATCTGAGTGTGTGACAATGTCTGCAGGAGATGTTGTCTGTGCTGCCTCAGGAAGCACCAAAAAGCCAAAATACAGTACAATATGTGTTTATGTGGAATATGAGAATATACCCATGTAATATAATATATAAATATAAGAAAAAACAGAAATTAAAGCCAACAGTAATCCAGAATTCCCCAATTTTCCTAGGCAACTCTTCCAGTGAGAGACTGTTTGCTGGTGCCTGCTACAAGCAGTAATTGGAGAAGTTTGCCAGCTCCAAAGAGGATTCATACATTAATTCTCAGAACAGAAGGTTATCATCTCACCGGAGGGATGTGCATTTGGACTGGCCTAAGTTACAGTATCAATTCCTCTGGCATTAAATAACTTTCCTTTCCCTGACAGACATTAAATGGCCTTTCAGGCTTGGAGTTTTCCCTGCCATTTCCTCTCTGAGAAAACTCTTATATTGTTCCCAGTCATTACAACTCCATTGAAATCCTGCTCCAGATAGGGTAAAGACAGATAAATCATCGAGTCAAAGCTCATTAGAGACTTGGGGGTAGAAAACCAGTGCAAAAATACAGGGCTTTGCTTAATTGCTCGTTTGTATTCCACCCCAGTGAGGGAGGGGATATTTGCTGTGGGAGGCTTTGTACCTGTGTGAGGAAAAAAACCCCACAGATTGGGGAGAAAAGCCTTTGCGAATTTGGAAAGGGCAAACAATTAATTTATCTCCTAGGCATGGCTCTGGGTGCAATCTGAAATCAAACCACTGGGCCCTTTTGGCAGATGGAAATGGCATGTAATAAGCAGGATATAGCACCAAGGATGGAGTGAATAGGTTGTATTAAAAAATAATCCAAAAAACCACAGCTGAAACATCATACAGACGGGTTCAATATTTCCTAGGGGATGCTCATGGAGTATGGAAACGCAAACTGAAAATTCTTTAATTCCTGAATCTACATTGCAATGTGACACATCCTTTCTTTAATGATATAGGGGCCAAAGTTACCAATATGCTGGAGCAGTAAAATAGAAAATAAAGTATTTCTCAAAAAAACCCGCAAAGGTGAAAAGAAAAGACCAAAAACAGGTGGGGAAAAAAAACCTTGAACAGCTTAAAATTCTCTGTTCTTCTGTCACTTCCTATTTGTTTTAGAGGGACTTCAATTAGCAAGGCTAAATTTTAGAAGCAATAAAAGATTATTTACAATGGCCTGGAGAGACAGCACAAGGGGGAATGGCTTCCCACTGCCAGAGGGCAGGGATAGATGGGATATTGGGAAGGAATCCTTCCCTGTGAAGGTGGTGAGGCCCTGGCACAGGCTGCCCAGAGAAGCTGTGGCTGCTCCTGGATCCCTGGAAGTGTCCAAGGCCAGGCTGGACAGGGCTTGGAGCAACCTGGGCTAGTGGGAGGTGTCCCTGCCCATGGCAGGGGTGGGACTGCCAGGGAATGGGCTTTTAGATCCCTTCCATTCCAAACCACTCTGGGAGTCTAAACAAACCAGATCTGACAGTATCAAACGGTATTTCACATGGCTTGGGCTTGGGTTTGGGTTTGGTTTTCCATCCTCCCCTGCTGCTCCCTCTTTCTCTGTCCCACCCACCTGTGTGTTGTGACACTGCACAGGGACATCGTTCCTCTGACATCACTCCAAGCCCCTCAAGGACCTGAGTGCCATCAAAGCCTGGCATTCACTGCTGCCTGTGGGGTTCCTGTTAAGCAGGGAGCAAAGTATCTCCTTTATCCCAAGGTCAGCAGGCTCCTGTCTTGTCACTTCTGAGAGAGGTTATCACACTTTGGCTTCGAGCTGGAGAGGGAGAAATGGGACTCAGAAACTGAACTGGTGTCTGACACTTCCTCTGAGCCTGTCAAACATCCTCAGAGGCTCAGCCCCGGGGAAAGCTGTTCCCAGGCTGTGCAATTCTCTCCTCTGCTGCCTCTCAAGGGGCTGGGGTTTGGATCCGTGGAATCCAGGGCCTGCAGTCACTTTTGGAAGCTTGCTAGGCATCCATCCCTGAGCTAAGTGTATTTAGGTCTTCTTATCACAGAATAGATCGTTTTCTTTGGCTTTGTGCAGGCAAGAATTAACTTTTGGGTGCTTTCTCAAACTGATAGTTTTTAAAACCTAAAAAATACAGAAGACTACATTTCCTTTTACTGACAGCACTT
>VZRO01001367.1:97563-125608 GCA_013397915.1 Daphoenositta chrysoptera | reverse complement strand
CTCCATTTGAACATTTCTTTTTTAGGCATCATGTGAAAGCTCTTATTTCTTCCATGATGAATATTTGTCATCAACTCATGTGGATGTTTTTGGAAAATCAAAGGATGGATTGTTCTGTTTTGCTTGCTTGGATTGTGAAATAGGAATATCCATAACATGACAGGGCATGAAAGAGCTTGGAATGAATTAAGGCTGTACTTAAATGAATGGACTTTTAATTTAGCAGGTTCCTTAGAAACAAGAGTGGTAAATCCACTTTCAGTAAATCCAAAGTATGGTTGACACATACGTTTTATATGGGTGGGTACTGGCAGACAAGAGCTGATGATTCATCATTCCAGATGGACTGTTTTTCAGCAGATGAGTGTTCTAGCTATCATATTTCAATTGGGAGAACTGCTCTGGTGTAGAGCCAATAAAATATGATTATCTCAGCTCAAAACCCGGACAGATGAAAACATTCTCAAACTGGATACTTGAAATCATCCAACCAACATGTATCTCTCAGCCTTCACTGTAAAATAGGCAGGTTTCTACCTGTTAAATTTTTTACTAATTTGGGCTGAAGGTAACTAAGGCAATGAATATTCCATGATGAGCATGGAAAAACTGAGCAGGCATATACAGGTGAAACATGTGATAGTGCTTCATTCAAAGCTCTGTGTTAATTCAGATGGAGAGCCCCTCTAGGCAAATGTTGCACCTGACTGCTTTTAAAATTTTAAACAATAAATAAAGATGACACCTACCATCCATTCTTAAGAGAAAAACAGAGATATCTGTATCCAAATGTGTGTACTATGAGAAATGTTGTGACTGTGCATCTGTACTAAGTATTTTAAAACATTTAATTTTGCCAAGACAACTGTGCCAAAAAATGCGGGTCATTAGAAAGCAAGATCTGTAAGGGAACACAGGAAATAAGTTGGACCATTATGCTTTCCTGATCTTTTCAGGAAGTACAGGATAAACGTACTATTTGTTCCTTAAGAGTTTAGTAACCCACTAACAGAACCTGATGTACCTCTAACCATCTAACATCTCATTATGATGCAGGCTTGCATCACTTTTTGCTTTGAGATGCATCTCAGAGAGTACCACCATGTCCATGTGCCAGTTTGCAAGGGAAGAGTTCAAGGCAACAGACATTCTCCGTGTACTCCCACTCAGAGAGCACTTCAGGGAATACTGGGGCTGAGCCCTATAACCACAACCCCAAATAAACATCTGGGATTCCTGATTGCCAACAGGTCCCTTAGAAAGCCATTCAGTGCTAGTCTGGAGAAATGTTTTTGTGGGATATGTGACAAGAGCACTCTTAAGGATATTTGTGCCCCTTTCCTGCAGCCAGTTTTTGTTGTTGAAGATGCTAGCATGATTTTTAGTCCTTGGTGATCCCTTTGTATTAGATTTTGGATTAACATACTGTTAGGCATCTAATTCCAGCTACAGACACTGACTCATCAGTGTAGAAAGACCTCCTACTGCTCAGTGAGGCAATGGGCTGTGAACAAACTTACCGTCATCAATCAAAATTATTTCACAAACTTGTTCCTGGCTTTTGTTGACCCTGTATTTTCAGAGCTGAGAATGCAAAATGCAAGCTCTGTAGCTCAGGACTGAAAGTTTGGATTGGATAAGAGACACTGTTCCTTTGCACTCAAGTAGGAGAGTATATCATGACTGCTTCATGAGGTAAAAATGTAAAACCCTTGCATGTGTAAGCATAAACTCCATCTCTGAAGATGCTTTAACCTAATTTAATAGGTGGTTGACTGCTTTCAGTAAGGGTGCACAAAAAGATGTGAACACAGCAGCAGACAACTTCTCCTGTCTTTTTTTTTGACAAGCTCAGATTTTTCACCCCGACATTTGCACAGCTCTTGCTGGCCACAATAACAGCAATACCTAATGCAACTGTAGGTTTACATGCATTGAAAGACACCAGCCAGTGCATCACAGACATTAGAGTGTCAGTGACTCAGTGACTCATTTACTCAATTAGCATGCAGTAAACAAATGCCTGGAACTGGTAACTCCACCATGGAAACATTCCCATCTCCCCAACTGTGTTAAGTCTGACATTTTCCATATTTAATAACACGTCATTACGATAGATAAGGGACAGAGGATACAAAACTCAGCAAAGGGTTAACATGGAAATTAGATGCCAGAGCAGATATGATAAAGCACTTTGTGGCATTTAGCAAGACTGTCCATTCTAGTCTGACCATGATGTAGGCTGGCACCGAACTGGAGGTTATTGACCTGACCTTGTTTGCATCTGACGTTGCTGCTTTTGAAAGCAAATGTGTTCTGGAGCTCATAGGGCTGCCAGTTTCTCCGCAGATTAGCATTGGCTGACCTTCTTTTTCAGACTAGTTTGTGCAAACACTCCCCTAATGATTCCCATAGATCACGTAAGTGGAGGGAAATGGACTGATGGAGGTAGCGAATATTGAAATCTGGCACTGGTCCCTCTGGTTGAGCAGGATCTGATGAGTCCTTGCATGTGCACTAGGCAGGCAAGTGCCTGATCCTTCTCAGTCTAGGCGAGAGGAAGGCTTGTGTAGAAGTGCTGTGTGGCACAGGGCGTTGAGGAACACAGATCTGACTCCCTCTTGACTTTAAATTTTAGATGGCTAGATACTGCCAAGCACTCTTTCCCCCCACGCAATGGCCTGTATTGATGCTAAGAACCATGCAAAGATATTTTGCTCTGTAACCACATGTGGCACTTCCAGTTCTCTTCCTGTCGTGTGTCTGGGACTGCTGCAGCCAGTGGCAGGCAAGGAAGATGAAAACATGGCTCCTTTCCACAGCCACTGTCTACCCATTGCATTCTGAACTGAGCAGTCCTGGAAGCCTGAACTGCAATGATCTAGAAATATGGGATTCCTGCTTAGAAACAGAGCCAGCTGAGCTTTGGTTTTTCTAAGACCTTGATCTTCTTTACACCTGATGTAATAGGGGTAACCTTACATAAGCAAGGCATCACTGACTGTAATTGGAAGGCAAACAATCACTTTGAAAATGGCCTCTTGTAATGCTGGAATAATCTGGGGTGGTTTACTAGGGGTCACTATGGACTGGCTGCTTTGGTTAAACTGCCAAATGATCCTAATTGAACCCAAAACTTTCTGAAGTACTGTAATTCTTCTTACGCTATGCATATTTTTCTGAACTGTTTGGGAAGTGCTACATGTGTCTGATCTCATGTGCTTTGTCTTCCTCTCTTCTTTACTTTTTTCCCCTACTCCACCCTCTTCCTCCCCTCCTGTCAAAACAATGACAGCTTCAAAATGGGCAAAATTTTAGCAAAATTTAATATGGTAAAAATTTTTGACTGTCTCTAAATGTGTGCTTTCCTGTGCTACTTAGTTCAGGGATACAAAGTACCTCCAGCTTTTTTCTCCCTGTTGCCTCTTGCCCATAAACTGTTAGTACAAGACAATATATTCCTAACAGTTAAGATACCTCTTTATTTTTCACATGTAAAAGCAGTGTCCTTTCCTCACCCTCCATCCTCCCCCTGTACCAAAATAAAGCAAAGGCCAGTGGGACCTGTGTGAATTCCACTGGCTCCCTCCTCAGCCATTCACCCCCTTCCCTCCCGCTAGGAGGTGAACACCGTCCACACATCACTTGAGACAAGAACAATGTAACACAATCTGTTTTCAAATTTTCTAAATATTTCCCAACTTCCATTGCAGGCTGTTGTCTCCGCACTGTAAATTCATGCCAAGAACTCCCCAACAGCATTCTCCTCTGCCTTCCCAATCACTTGGAGGGTAAACAAACCTTTCCCTGAGTCATTGATTTTTGCAAGAAAGCATTTTTATTTATTAAAAATGAAGGGAGAATGGCTAGAATGCACAATTTACTGCTCACAGCTCTTCAGTGAAAGCCGTAAGTAAGATCTTTGACAACACAGTGATGCTTTCACTCCTGTGTATTTCCACCTGTGAGCAGGATTTCTCCCTGCCCAGCAGTCAGGGTACAGCCATACTGGGGGGGAAGCAGCTGTCTGGTAGTTTTCTACCCTCTCCAAGCCCATAAGGCCCTGGGACCTATTGCTCCATCTATAGCTGTTTTTTACTGCCTGAAAGAAAAGTTTTTGAGGTAACAAACAGTGTACACAGTGTAGGTGCACAGGATAAAATGATGATCTATATTGCAGTGAGCTATACTAAATGGCTCAGCCTAGTTGGGAATGTGCCAAATTAGTACTGGAAGAATGTAGCGGGTAATAGAATTAATTAGGAGGATTTTTTCTTTATTTAGAATAAAAAAAATGTAAGCTATCTAGCACCTAATCATTAAGTTGGACCATAGAAATTTTCAGTACACATCATCAGAAGTACTTAAAATTATTTCAGTAAGGGCTAATACTTATCTGCGAGTCTTATACTCATGAGGTTGTATACTTGTGATAGAAGCAAAAGTGTGCTTTGTCCTGCATGAGTGCACTTTTACCTGGACATGACTACATTTTGAGCAGGCATAATCCTTGATTGCCTTCATTTATTTCCCCACTGTTCTAGCAATGTAGCACATTTGAATTTCTATTATATTGTCTGGCTCAAATCCCCATCGCTTTCTACTTTTTTAAAGTGCTGTTGGAGGAAATGTCCTACCATTTGGTGTTTGTGTTTCAGCTCTCCCACTCTTCACTTAGCTGTTCCAATACCGAAAGCATGATCCAGTGACTAAAGCAAAGAAAGGAGCTTAGCAGAGAGTGGTTCTGTTTCTCAATAGGACATCAGTAGCTGTCACGTAAAACAAGCAAACAACTTCTTCAGTTCCTGTGCCATGATGTGAAACAGTACATCTGCACTGAGATGTGACTCAGTCTGCAGGTGTGCAGCATCAGGAAAATAGAGCGAGTGTCCTTTCATTCCATTCAAAAGCTTGTGTACCTGAAAAATAGTCTGATCTTTTGTCCCTAGGTGTATCACCTTCCTGGGTTAAAACATAAAGAGGTCAGTATTCTTTCTGAAGTGTGGAGAGCTTGTATTTTCCACAGGTCTGAAACCAACTTGCCACTACCTGGTGCCTGAAACCTGAAAATCTGTGTTAATATGTCCTGATTTTGGCACCCAGATTGCAAGGCGTCCAAATTAAATGGCATCTGATAATTCTGACAGTTGGTCCAATTGCCTAACAGAAATAGACTACCACAAAGCTTAGTCTTGCATCCTTACAAAAACATGTCAGGGTGCTTGTATGTAGCTGATGTATTGATATGAAACATCATCCCTATTGCTGTGGAATAGTTGTTTTGCAAAATTGTCTATTACAAAATTAAATTACTGAGCTTTGCATGTCTGTTTGCTGGCTGGCTGTTTGCCTGATCCAGCTAGAAGCAGAAGAGTATTTCTGCCTGCTTTGGACAGAGCTTGGGGTAAAGGTTGATAGAGTCTGAATCTGCATCTGCATTGACATGATCTGGTTTGAGCTGGAGATAACTTTTTCATCCTGAAGTTCTCTGTCACTGTTCATGGCACGTCTTTCACTCCAATAAGGCCTATTTCTAATGTTCATTAACAAGAAAATTTCATTGTGACTATCTGCAAAGCTGTGTGAAGAGTGATAGGAAATACTATTATTTTACCTCGGGGTACTCTGAAGACCACCAAGTAGGCAAGTAAGACAAGACACGGCTGGAGAAGTAGAACATGTTTATGATAACTTCTGGGTGTGTGACAAAGGACTGGATCCATTCCCCACCTCTGCACAATTTGGAATCTATCCCAGATCCAGAGCACCAAGTGTACTGAAGAGATGTTGCAGACCCGAGTCTGCTTGTTCAGGCAGTCTGGATGGATCAGAGGCAGGTCCAGGATTCACCACAGGTCTCCCAGAAGGCATGGCAATCATTTCCAGATGTAATTTGCTTTCTTTGACTCAGAGGATGCTGCCATCTCTTAAGTGTTTGAACTCTGGCTGTGAGTTGTAGGTGCATGACTTGGGAAGATTTGGGTCAAACAAAACCTGAAATGTGGGTAAAAAGCCCACATGCTCCTCAGTCATGAGGAGTAAAAATTTTATGTCTGTACTTGAATCTGCTCCTATTTCTACTTACCAGTGTGTGATGGCCTTTTAGCAGCATTGACTTCAGGTTTTCCCCTCAGCATGAGTTAAACAGGGCTGTTGTCTCTCTGGGCCATGAAGGCAATTCCTTTTGAGGCATTCTACTGCTGAACCTGCTCAATAGCTCTCAAGAGGAGTGTAAAGACTGTTTTTACAGCTGAATATGGTGCATGGGTTGAAATGCGGGCCTTTCATCGTAGAGGCTCCCTACCACATGTTTTTGTTATGAAGAACAAGGTCAAGTCTTCCAAAGTTTAGTGCTACATAGCCAAGAGTTTGCATAGGGCTTTAGAAAAACAAAGGAATCTACAATATTATAAAACCAGAACCTGTACTTTTATATAACAAGCTAAAGTAAATATATTGCTGTATAACAGCTGATTTAGAAAGTCCTTCAAACTGTTTCTGTAGACTTAAAGTCCAAAGCCCACGAGTATGAAGACTTTTTGAAGAAACTAAACAATTCTAACCATGGTGGACAATTTTATGCAGATGATGAACTGTTTAGAATAGTTCCTGTGTTGCAGGAGTATTTGGTTCTCTGTTTTCCATCTCCTTCAAGCAAACTGCTTGTGCAGAGCTGGGACAGTCCTGTCAGGGAGTGATCAATATGCTGCCACATACCATCTGCAGTTCTGGAATTTGCTTCTCCCACCCACACCACGGTAGTTTCACAATGTGCTTTCTTATACTGTAGCAGGGACAGCCTCCTCAGGACATGTTTTTCTTAGTCACATGGATTTGTCAGCCTTTTTTCCTAATCAAATGAGCTTTTCATTGTGTAGTCAGCATTGGATAAGCACAAGGGCTCGCAGATGACTCTTCAAGGACACTATCAAGGAGACTGTGTTTAATTTACTGCTTATGATTTCTTTCCTAGAAGCATATCTTACTTCCCCACTTAGACTGAACAGTAGTTCCCTGGCACCTGTCCTGGGTGAAAATGACAGTGTGATCCTTTATCAGCAGCGAGCAGCATTTCATGTGAATATTTGTGCTGCAAAACCGTGCTGTCAAAGGACAGTGCAGGGGTGGATAGATTGGGAAAATCTGTGGGACAGCACAAGGGATTGGCATGTGGGCAGTGTGGCCCACTTATTTGTTGTAGAGACCTGAGAGGATCTGGTCCTGTCAGGCAGAGCCTGAGCTTACACGGACCAGTAGAGCTCTGCTACATTCAGTGGCACTCCAGCAGTTTATGAATCATGACTTGTTTTTCTTTTTTAGTATCCTGCTCCCTGGTGACCACCCTGACTCTCCAATCCTTTTCCTGAGGGTGCATTTCCTAGCTGTTAAATGTCAAATTATCCAGATTAAAAAACCTGCCAGCAAGGCTTTGGTTTGCATTGCTGGTGGTAGTTAATGAGCAATGGTATGTGGCTGCACCATCCTCAGGGGCTTCATCTCCTCATCATGTTAATGGTTAGTTATATCACAGAGACCCACTGAATGGAGACTATTCCCTCTTGAAAAATTGCTCTCTCCTCTAAAACAGAGGATCTGTCTGAAAAGAGAGGCATTTTGTAAGGCTGGTCGAATTCTTCAAAAGATCTTGAATTTTGGGAGGACCATGACACAGCATGTCTACTTTGTTAGTGTCACTTGGGACAGTACCCATGTCCTGGGGATGCCAGACTTATGGGATCACTGTGGACAGCTTCAGTCTGTGAGCAACCATCTTGCTGCTGGCATTGTGACCCACTGCTGGTGAGCCCGACCTCTCCAGAGCGGGAGCATGAAGTGCAACACAAACTTCTTGTTGGGCTGCCTGAGGAAGCTTGCTCAAAGCTGGAGGCATTCACTGCTACACTGTGCTCTGTAGTCTGGGCATGTGCCAAATAGCTGGAATAGCTAGAAGAATACTCAGAGAAGGGAACCTGAGGTAACAAGAAGAGAATACTGGTCAGATAGATTGTTTTTAACCTGTTTCCGTCAGTTGTTCCCACTTCTCCATTAAAATTCTGTTTGGAAAAAAACCCCAAAACCTAACCCTGAACCTTTCTTTAGTTCTTCTGGTTTTGTGATTAAAAATAAAAATGTAAGTATGTATGTAGCCCTCCTGAATCACATTTTCGTCATAGCTTTATTGAATTGGGTTCTTCCAAACACAAAAAAAGTCTTTTCAGAGGTATATTTTTCCACTAATGTTTTCCACCAGGCTTTTGCAGGCATTCAAAGAGTGACTGTGTAAATGAAAGAGAGAAATAACAATGCCAAACAATGCTGAATTGCTGGAGGGCACGGGTTAAAAAGAGAAGGGTTTTGACAGCTAATTGAAATGTAAGTGGTATCTCTCTGGTATGCTACTTAGCCATTTGTTCTCTCTTCAATAGTGTTTAACAGGCCTTTATTGATTACTGTGGCAGATTTGTACTGCAAATGGAATCTGAAGGTTATTTTTTTGTCCCATAATCTGTGGCTATATATATTTCATATTTGTCTATCTTACATATTTCATAAATCATGGGAAAACCATGTCCTGGTATAGTTATCTGTAAAGGTGAAATAACACTAGTTGTTTTTTAAATAATAAGAGTCAACATCAGAGTAAATTCTTCACCCAAATATGCAGAAAAGCTCCATTACTGCTGCATGACCAGCATGTCTGAATCTAGAGATGAACTCACCTTCACAAGTCTTACAAATTCCCTCTGAGCCTGAAGCCAGGTCATTCGTCTCTGCCCTTCTGAAGTGGGAGTACTTCACATCTAATCTGTGGAAAATCTCTTTCAGATTCATCTGGCAGCTGCAGAGCTCTTCTGGCTTGGGTTTTTCAGATTCCCATCTCCAGGGAACACCATAATGTCCCACATGTCCTCTTGCTTCCCTGTCCCAGTCCCACGTGGGGCTGTTTCCCTCTGGGGTTTGGACCACTTGTGCATTGAAAAGCTCATTTCCCAACTGTGCACACTTCTCTAAGACTTTTGCTTATTAGCTAAGATTTTTAGTCAAAAGGGCAGGATTTATGAACCTGATAGAATCCGATTAAGTGTATATCTTCCACACAGTTAATTTCTTATCAACCACAGTTCATTTCTTATCAACCAAACCATTCCTATAAACAACTGTTAAATTATAGTTTTCAGCATATTTCCCTCCTCATTTTTCCTTTCTTATGCTGTTGCCAGAGCTTCTTGTGTCAATATGAACTTTGGCAGCAAAGTCCATTTCCATACTCCATGATACTCTTGCTTTTATAACCATATGAAAGATCACATCCGTACCATGAAGAGTGGCAGGCTGCCATTGTGGTCCTTAGTCTCCAAACTGAGTTTGTCACCCAGTTCCACAGGGCATGTAAAACCACATCTGTACCATTTCCTCTCTGACAGCCATGCTGTTGCCTGTGGGGCTGGAGGGCTACAAGTGCATTTCCTCCATCACCAGTTTGTACCACCACTTCTCTCGATTTTGCCAGAGTTTTGTACACCAGTGCTGCCAACTTTATCAAACAGAAGTGAAATCTCACTGGAATGTGGGATCAGGCTTGTTTTTCCATTGCGCTCCAATCTTGTTAGTCATAAACTCCTGGCGTAATTTGCCATAATTCTGCCTGAAATTGATGTCAGCTACAGTTAAATGAATTACCTCCCTTTTTGTTTTAGTGAAAAATAAAACACTGACATGTTTCTGAAATTTTCACTCCTAACTGACAATTTCTCGACAGCTAACACCTCATCCGTCACTTTTGGCACTCCTTGGTATGAATTGTCTTGATCTACTCATCCACTTCTCTCCAATTAAAATTCTATAATGTTCTTCCTACTTGGTTGTAAATTAACTGGAAGTATTTCATCATCATCAGTCAGCTTCTTGATTTTCCTCAAATTAGCTATTTGAAAACAGAAGTGTGAACACTATTGATTGGGACTTTCTCTGATTTCCTTTAATTCGGTCATGATTCCTGCTTATGAAGGAAGGGGAAGTTGTACAGGGGAAGATGACCCATTTGTCCATATGTTGTACCCAGGAAAGTGTTACTCTCTGTATTTAGTACTCATTATATCCATATTGCTATAATAAGGTCAATAGCAGTCTGTGTTCAGGTTAGAAAGTTGTCATCTAAGGTTTTAGAAAAATAGATTAATATTTTGCTAATGGCTGCATGTTATTCAATAACGTACTCTGAATTTTCAGATTCATTTAATTGTAGACAGACACATAAGGAGTGATTTCTCCTTTTGGCCTGTCTTAGCACATAGGACCCTGCCTGAACCCTGTACATCAGGATGTTGTTCAACACTAATAACTCATGGTTTGAGACCATGCCTGAAATGGATCTCTGTGTGTGTTTTAGAACACTAAGAACAACCAGTAATGGTAAAAGTAAGAAATATGGTACCACATAAGGTACCATATTTCTCAGCTGATATTTTTCAGCTCTTCATTTTGCCCCTCATCTCCCAATGTGTTTTTTTCCCAGACTTTCAGCCTCCCTTATCACTCCCTCTGCTTTTTTCTACTCTATCAGTCTCATGCAGTGCTGGACATTTTAGAGTGGGCTTTTAGAGCTCACCTCTGCTGGGAGCACTTGCTGCCCCTCTCCATGAGAGTGCCCTAAACTCTTGGGAAATACTCCACTACCCAGCAGCCCAGGGCCACAGGTAGGTTGCAGTGAGCAACCTGAACACTTAACACAGAGCATCAAATGACATCTGCAAGTGGGAAATGTAAATCACATTGGTGTTCATTCCTTAGCTATAAATAATAACAAATTCCTTCAAAAACTGAGCATATCCTCTCTGTCATTGTTCTTTATTTCCGCTGCAAATAACTTGCAACAATAAAAATGAAGGGATGCCAAATTTGTGCAGCTCTTCAAAATTCTTTACTTGAAATGAAATTCAGTTGAAAAGCCTGACTCTCCTCCCCAGCATTTTTGCAGGCCAGATGGGTTACTGCTGTCCTTCAGCATGGAGCCATCCTTAGGGCATGATGCTCCTTTTTCCTCAGGAATCTGAAAGAAAGGGATGAGAAACTTTATGTTTCCCTCCTGTCTTGCAGAAACTTTCCCTGCTATCTCCTCTGGGTGGAGTCCCTTACAGCCATATACATAATGATCTGTTCACTGTTGTTGGCTAATATCCTACTCTCTAGAGCCAGTCAGTCATTGCTGACTTTCCCTACAGCTCTGTCCTCAGGTTCCTCAGACTTTTCTTCCTTTTTCACTAACAAGCATTCATTATTTCTCCCTTAAGCTTCCCAGTATCCCACGGTGGATTTTTGCAACTTTTAATTTCCCAGGAGGGATATGAAAGGTCTACAAGTAAAACGCTTTGCTTGCTCTTATCTGGGAGATTACAGAGGGGAATCGGATAAAAGCAGGGGTTGAATACTCAATGCTTTGCCATTGTCAGCAGCAATGCACTTTTGGTAGAAAATGCCATTATCCTTATGCAGTGGGGTTTTAAAAACTTTTAAAAGGCATAAAAAATTGAGGAATCAAATTCTTTGGGCATTACTCTCTGCTGCCCCGAAGCTCCTTTTCATTGCGCTGGAGGCAGAGGAAGGAAATAGCGCGACTGGATCCCTGCACTGCCATAAAATATTCAACAAAGAGAGACCGTCCTTATCGCATACCTGCTTCCCCCTCTTTGTGAGAGCGGGAGGGGGATGTGGAGGACTTGCCTACCCATCAGCAGCATAATGAGGTGAACAGGCTGGCTTGGTCTGCTGCTGTTCCGAGGCTGTGCGGCAGGAAGCTGGGATTCACACTGACATCTCAGTTTCCCTGGCCTTTTTAAAATTGATAATAGTGAGCATCATCCACACTAATTATTTTTGAGAAGTTTCAATGGGTATCCTTATAAGAATGTTGGACTGTGTTCACAGTTAAGGATTGCCTAGAGGATAAAGCTGGCTTTTTCTTTTTTGACAACACTGATTGAATTCTGGTAAAACACATTTTTCTTTGTTTCTTTTCATGTACCCTTATGCTATAACATGAATAAATTACACAGTGGGAAGTAAATGAGAAAATTTCATACTGATAACCATGTCTGTGCTTTAGCTTTCCATGTTTTGCTTCACCATGTTTCCTGCTCTAAATGAGTAATATACAGTTACACATCTCCATCTCTCACAGTATAAAATGGTCCTTCTTTTCCAGATGAAATTTTCTTGTCCCATAAAGCTGATCTTCATTCTTCATTTTGGAAAGGCCTTGAGAAATGCAGAATTGTGCTTAGAAATCTAGACATGGTAGATGAAATAATGTTAAACGTCTGTCTCAAGTCCCTACGCTTGTACCTATAACTAGAAAAGTTGGAAGTTGACCTCAGAATTTCACTGCCAGCCCTTTTACATACTTTCACACTTTCCTCTATTAATTGCTACTGATTTCACGTCGCATTTCATACCAACCATTATTCTAGGGGCTGAACTGGGTGACTGTGGAAACCACCCCTGAGCTCCTGCTGGTAACAAGAATGTGCTGGTCACAGGCCAGATTGCTTAAATTGCTGTGAAGATCGTGCACATCCTCCTCATGAGCCTCAAGGCAGCCAGGCTGCTCAGTAATGGGTTGACTCTGTCCCTGGTGTGCTCCTGCTGCCACCAGACAGCCACAATTGTTTGTTTCCAGTTGGTGAGGGAGAAGCCAGACCGGTTTGGATGGCCCAAAGGGAGGAGAGTGTTGCCATTTGAGAGACTGGTATATTAGTATAGGGCGTGGTCTGAAACCTTGTGGCATTTTTCCTTTTATTTCTGCTCGTGTTAGGTGGGAAGACTCAGACTGAACCTCTGCATGTAACATGCATGCCAAGGACTCTGGTTACCCTGGTCCTGTTTCTAGCCTGACAATGAGTCTCTCTGCTGCTCTTGCATGGTGCTGTTACCCCTCTGTGCTGCGGGGAAGTGGGACTAATGGTTGCAGGAGCATGGCAAGGCTTCACTCACTCATATTTGCAAATGGCTTCTATCATTTCTCAAGGAAAAAATAGTGGCATACAGCTAAATACTGTTAATGTTAACAGTTAACTGGCACTCACCTTTATAATCCAATTAATAAACAAATGTTCTAGTTTAATTACTCTATACTGCATGTTAGAGGCATATATGTTTTACTGATAGTTTAATCAGGTTACCCCCCAAACAATCTTCTGTGACCATAGTTTATTGCATAAAAATTTAAAACTTACAAAACCAGGTTTGGGGATTAAAAGACAAAACCGTCAGTCATGTCTCTAAGGACTGGTTTTTTTTCTGTAACTGTGGCTTGTAGGATTTCAAAAGCTTCTTTTCTTACTTAGCTTGATTGGTGAACCTAATTGGTGAACCAAAGGGTCATTTTGATTTTTTGTCTTATGCCTGATTATTTCTAAACTCCCAGATGGTTCCAGGAAAACAAGTTTCCTTAAAACAAAGTGCCTCAGTAACCATATTTGATCATAGGAAACTGTAGAAAGCTTGTGGGTTTGAAGCAGAACTGATTTTCTTTCCAGTTCTCTTAAAGCTAAACCACACATTAAAACACATTAAAAATGAATCCGTGAAATTTCAATTGTTCCTGGGGGGCTGGAATTTCAACTAAAGGAAAAACATTTCTATAATACCTGCTCAAACATAACACAGTTCAGTGACCCGCTTATTATCAGGTTAACTATCCTTATGCTTCCTTATCTCTTTGAAGGGCAGTCTTCTGTGAAAGTCAGCCCTGCATTGGAAGCTGGCAGCTTTCTTGCTCCTGGGAGGGGGAACCAGGCTCTAACAGCCTCTGCCTGCCAGCTGCCAGCCAGAGGCACAGCCTCCCGTACAGCATCACCTACAGAAATGCATATCCGCACATTCATATGCATATGCATAAATGTGTGCACATTTATATATATAATAGGATTCCTTTTGTAAAACTCCTGCTCTGAGGCTGTGCCTTTTGATGGAAATTCAGCTCCTTTCAGTTTTGTTGCAGGCGTCCCAATCCATGTCACCAGAGCAGAGTGAAGCTGTGGGTGACATCGCTGTGTGTGAGCATCGTTTTGCTTTCTCCACCCCTTCAGCACGCCTCTGATGTGATATCCTTGTCAGGCAGGGAAGGTGCAATGCTCTGGAAGATCCCTGCAATCACAAACGTGGTATATAGAGGCCTCCCACAGAGAAACTAAAATATCTCTGTTACCTCATTGCTGGGGATTGCGCTTGCAACAATAACTTCAAAATGAGAATCAGAAGCAGCCCAGAGAGTGGATTTCTCCTCGCAGGGTGTGCTCAGGAAGTGGCAGTGGTAGGGAAATGCTGCAGTGTTACACTTTATTGTACACCTTTCTCTTACAAGCTCGTAAGAGAGCTGTTCCATGGCATAGCTTTAAAGACTTTCTGTTGTCTGCATTATCACAGACTTGCTGTTTATATCAGTAGGTATCCAAAAATCCCTTAATTTGTCATAGCTGACATTTGCCATACAGTGATGTAGTAGATCCGTAAGAAAACCAGTGTCTGGACTTACATCTCTTCCCCTCTGATGAGGCATATGCTCATTTTTAAGGGTCTCTGCCATAGTGTTGGTGGATCATGCCTCCTCAAAGGTTGAAGATTGATCACCCCTAATGCAAAGTCTGAACACTGAGAGCTGCAGAGTTTTTCTGAAGCCAGATGACTTTATGAGAAGCTGTGCAGAGATGGCAGCATGCAGGAAAACACTCAGGCATTTCACAATTATATTTGCCATACAGGTGTATTTTGACAACTGAAGAAGCCCTGGATATGCTCTGGATCCTTTCTGCCGTGCAGAGGGACTCTGAGGTGTAAGGGACAGGGGTCACAACCATGTCTTCTTTTAACATTGAGCTAGGACATAACAGGGGAGAGCACATGGTCCCATCCTGGGAAGTGCTCATTCATCCCACATATCTTATATAGATTAGCCCTAAAAACTTTTGTCTGAGCTATATTATTTACTCCCATATTAATGATAAATTATACCTAGAGTACATTCTGACATGGCTTATATTAGAATGTGTGCAAACACGTTGCCATTCATTCTTTGGTCTGGCTGACAGGCCTGGGGGCAAGCAAAACAGAAGAGCCTCCATTGTAACTTAGACAAAGCCAGCAGTAGCCAAGACTAATCTGTGTGCAGCTTAATGCTGTGGCAGAATAATGTGTTGTAGATGTGCTTTTAGGAAGGTTATCTGGAGTCTTATGAGCACTGCCAGCACCTGGGAACTGAAATTCAGTTCTGCCCCCAGAGCTTGGTAAGTTCTCAAAGTTTTCAACATCTGATTCACATTTTGGTTAACCATCTATTTTTGTGTATGTCTCTTCTCACTGGAAATGATGCGGATCAAGTCTTTTTCTCTCATTATTGGGAGTACTCTCTCATCAAAACTAACTCTTTCATAATTTCCTGGTAGCTCTGGGGGCTGGCAGTGTGGTGGGAAAAGAAATAGTCAGGAGGGTTATGATGTTCTTCAGAGAATGTGCCCTTCTTAGGCAAGGAATACAGTCTGAGTGGTAAGACACTCTCTGCTATCGTATTTGGTGGATTCATGTCACTCTTATACTCTTGTGAACATATAGGGAGGCTCAGCAAGATGCTCAGAGGACAGCTGCTGTGAAAATTATTGGTGTGTGGAATCAGAATAAATTGGGCTCTGACCCCTGCCTCATACTGCCCTGTGTCTCGCAGATTGTGTAAGTACATGGAAGGCTTTTTGTCCATCTATAACTGTAGTCATTAACCAAGGGACGAGCAATTACTGTAAGCAACTTAATAATCTTAAATTCCAGAGATGATTGCATATGACACTAGAGAAACAGTGGATTATCCAACGCTTGTCTAGTAGAAAACAGACCACAGAGGTAGCAGTGAAACACAAAAAGAAGCCTTTATGCAAAACCAGCTGTTACGTTTCACGCAAACCTAGGCAACAGTGGCCCTCTTACCCATGTTTCTCATAGCAGCTCTTGGTTTCATATATTCCACTGACTGCACACAGTGGAATTGATGGTTTCCCTTAGGCATACATGTCTGCTTTCCATCATAAAAAACTCTGTTTTTAAAAGAAGAGAGCAGAAGCTGTTCTGTTTTTTCCTTTGAATTAACAGTCTTTCATGAAAACTGCTTTATAATAGCCCTGATATCAAGTTAGAAGTGGATGCCTCTGCCAAGTGCTTTTATATAGTGCTTACACCAGTGCAGCTCTCTGCTAGGAAGGCAGACTTCCAAGGAGAGCTGTAACACAGGAGGATCAGAGCACAGAATGGTGATGTAAATGTTTCTTAATTGAATTCAGTTTCTCAAGGCACTGCAATAATTTGTTATTTATGAAAGGATGAAATGCACTTCCATGCAATTTGCATATACATTTGGCCATCCGTTCTTCTAGGATAGGAGAGTATATATAATCTCCCTCCCTTATTGAGGGGTGACATCTGCTACAATGTCACCTAGACCCACTAAGCAGGCTCAAAGCTGGCATCAGGGAATGACAGTGCTGACAGCAACTGCTGGGCAGGAGGGTAAGACTTGAAGCTGGCTCAGAATGAAGAGGTTGCATTATGTGAGGGGGGGGTCACAGGACCCCAGCAAGGGAACATCTGGACCTGGATTAAAGGAATGTCACAATTACTCAGCACAATTTAAACGAACCTTTGAGAGCCAGCATGGAAATAAAAGGTAGAAGTGCTCTGTGGAAAAATGAAAGTTTCATGCCACTACTCTGGTTGGTCTCCAACAGTGCTGCTTAGTTCATTAGAGCAGTTTGTCAGCCAGGGCTGTGCTGCCTGTCAGCCCTTTGAGGTGGCTTGGGTGGGTGTTGGGGAATGGGCAGGCGAGAAAGCACGGAGCTCTCTAATCTGCTGTTCGAGAAGCGAGGATAGTGACTGCAGTGTAGGCATAGCACTGTTTTACTTGGCAAAGGCAGGAGATGTTCACAAGTGCTCTGCAAAACCCGTGATCAACTTTGCTATAGAAAATTTTTACCATTCACTATACCTCAGTGAAAGTCTTGCCTCCTTATTTTAAAGTTTAAACTTCCCTGCACCAAATTGCCAAAGTGGTTTTTTCCATCTGTAATATATGGACCAGCAAAAGTCATCAGAGGAATTTTAGGGCAAGTGAATGTTATGCAGGCTGAAGTAATCTTGCTTTTTTTTTTTAGAGAGAGGATTGCATCTTAACAGGATGAATAGTATAATGAATCTCTTGGCTTGTTACCAATCAGAACAGTGAAATTTCATAATCTATCACTATTTTGGAAGGTGAATGACAGCACCAGATGTACAACATTGGTGACTCAGATCTTAGGAAAGTAATTAATAACGTTAGCTGAACAATTTAAAACCTGGTGTTAAGAGATGCTCAAAAGACAATAGCACAATTCCTCACAATAGAGGCTCAAAGAATTGCAATAACTATTGACAGATGAACTCTGCTCCAGGGGCCTCTTGAAAATCTCTGTAACAAATGGTGGACCCCATAGCAAAACTTTTAGGAAATACAGGACTATGTGAGGCATAACATTGTCCCATACTTTGGCTCAATTACAAGTACTGGAGAGTTACAAATACCCAGAGGTCAGATTCATATATACATATATAGCTCAGGAAGTTCAGCGGTATGAAACTAAACAGTTCTATTGATAGATCTGACTGAATACAACCTACAGTTACTGTGAAGTTTCTTCTTCCTTAACGTAGTAAAGCACTGGTTATTGATCAGTTAACATTACCATATATCTGCCCCTTAAAATTACCCTCTAGCTACTTCCCTGAACTATGAATATCAATTTTGTACTGTCAGAAGGGAATTGTGAGAGCAGACAACCCAGAAATTCTGTTTGACAAGAAGTGTCATCCTATGCCACAGCATAGGACCAACAGCTGAAAAAGTTTGGGTCCAGCTTCAGAAGGGGTGTCTGCAACCTCCTGTGTCTAAGAAATAAGTCCTCAGAGTCAGTGGCATTGGCCACCAAGACAAGAGGATGCACTTACTGAGCTGATACTTCAGCTGAGACAGGTAATGCTGTCAACTTCAAAGTGTACAAGTTGTATCTGAAAACTTCCCATTGAAGATATCAGAATTCAGATACATCTGAAATTAAAATTGGTAATTAAATCTGTGAAAATTAAAGTTTCTGGCAACTTGTCACCTTTGCATCTCTAGGAAAAAGAAGCCAGCTTTGGTAGTAGGGAGCTGATTATTTTAAAGGACTTTCAGTTGAATGAAGCCTTTACGGACTAGGCTAGTCTGTGTATCCAGAAGCAGAGCTGGGTGCACAGAGCTGTATCCCCAGGGCAGAGCTGAGCTTGAGCACAAATAAAGGATTCATGTAAGTCCTCAAATGAATGAAAGCATGCAGAATTTTCTGAATTAAAAAAAAAAGAAAAGAAAAGAAGGAGGAAAAAATTTGGTCCATTAAAAAAAGTCATCTAGGCTAGGAGAAGGGATAAGCTCAGGGAATTAGACAGGCTGGGGAAGTTATGCACGTGTGACCCAATCATGTATGACAAACTCTGCAGCTGCTATTATTGGAAATGAGCTATTAGTGTAACAAATGCCACGAGCAAGGTGAGGAAGAGAGGTTTCTGAAAAAATTTTTTCAGCAACAACTTGCACAGATTTTTTTGTTGGCTGTATTTTTTGATGTGTCCATTTGCAGTTTCTAAATTCACCCCTCCCTTGCATTTAGAATTTCAGCAAGAGTCGGAAGGCAGCTGCAGTCTGTCACCACACTGTTAGGCAGGTGTAGAGAGGTGGTGGCATGTGAAGTATGCAACACAAAGGTGAACAGAGATAAAAGCTTAGTAAATTGCTCTAAAATGCAGTTAGAGAAAGATCTGTGAGAAACAGCATTATTTGAAGAAGTAGAGCATATATAAAACAATCTCCAATATCCTAAAAAAATCCTTTTACTTCTCTACTGCTCACCTATCAGATGTTCTCTTGCTTGAAAAGGTATTTATAGTGCCACTTAATACATTTAACATTATATGGCTTATAATTGTCTGCTGAGAGCAAGTGATTGTACAGGTTTCATAATAGTAGTTTAAGGTAAAACCAAAGTAGTTTAGTGATTTGGTTTTAGTTTTGTCTTCTTTTTGGTGGGGGGGGGAGTGGGGGCGAAGAGAGGAGGTGCAAGGTGGGTGTAATCTAATGAGTGTCTAATATAAAATATGTAATAATTTCTGCTGTACATCCCTATGGCCTGTAATGGTGCTAATGTTCTGTGATCACTGATTGCCATGATTGACTTAAGCGTTTTGGTCCACAAATAGTATTTATCACTAAGTTCAATATAACAGCAGGTATATAAGAAAAACCGTGGCAAAATCACAAAAGCTTTAGAAATATGTCACTCTTCGAGAACACATTACTGCCTTCTGGAAGTTTTGCCTTTGGCAGTTATTATACACACTTACAAGGTCTTGTCACCAAACAATCAGAACATACCCTACCTGGTTTATCTTAAGAGCAAATGTTATTTTCCTCAGCAGGAGTTATTGTTTGTTAGAATGTCCTTGCTATTACACCTGTTTGTCATAACTCAGCAGGTATAAGGTAATGCCTCTGAAACAAATTGTGTTCCTTAACCACTTCTGGAGACCATTCAAAGGAATGTCTTTATGTCTTAACATTAGCCTTGTATTTGCTTGTATTAACCTTGTATTTACTTTCTGGAAAAGGAATGAATCAGATTTCTTAATGCAAACCATGCATACAAATTCTAAATAAGCATAGAGACTGATGTATAAGACTGCTGCCTTACGTACTTAAGGCAGGAATTAGCTGGAACTTAGCTGAAAAGACAGCTTAAGCAATCCTGCCCTCCAACTCAACCTTGAATTAGATCATCTTTCTTTAGATGAGCACAACTCCCTCCCTAAGTGAGTGTCTGAGCCCAGACATGTGGGGACAAGTGCTCTTCTCTGAGGAGCCAGGCAGCTTGTGCTCACCTAAATATTGCCATGACACACACTTGAGGCAGGGAAGTGCCAGCATGGCAAAGGGCCCAGTTGAAAAACGAGGCCATGAACAGAGGAGGAGGTTCAGGTACGGCAACCTAAATTATGCAGGATAACTTAACATATGCCCACCATATGTGCCTTGAGCACACTGAGAGACAGGACCAGCAGCCTCACACTTGCCCTATCTGGAGACCCCCATGACCTTCCTGCCCAGGGCCTGCTCCATGCCTGATGCTCTGCTCACAGAGAGGGGAGTGGGGCTCCAGTTCCCCTCTCAGGCTGCAGGTGATGCAAAGTGAAATAGAAACCATTTCCCATCACCCAGAAGTTGAATCACTCTCTTAGCTGTGAGTGTAAAGCCCTGGGTGAGATTGTAAGGGGGTAGTTGAAAGTCAAAGTCAGTAGGTCGGACAGCACAGGGAGACTTGTAGTCAGGAGCAACCTGAATATTGCGGGCACAGAACTTAAATTTGGTCATATTACAGGGAAAGAAGGAACCTGCAGAGAAGATTTCAAATTCGAGGGCTCAGCAGAGGAAGGGGGATCAATGTTAGTGATGCTATGGTCCAGCTGAAGATTGAAGGAGAGGCTGTGAAAAAGATTAGCAAAACAACTCAACAAACTGGGAGCTGTTGAGTTTTGAAAGCTCTTGCTGTAATTGGAGTTAGTTGGAAACCTTCTGGCAAAGCACTTTAACTAAAACATACCTTGTCTCTGAAACTCCAGTGTGTTGTTTAAAAGGTTTTGGATTCAACAAAATTTCCAGAGGGCAAAGCTCTGAGTCCTTGTGGGTCTTCCTGGAGATGTGGGAGGCGGAAGGAGTCCTGTCCCTGCTGTGTGCAGTGGGACTTGTTCTGAGGGAAGGAGCTGAGAAGAGGTTTCAGGCAGCAGGCATCTTCCCTTCCACCTCTCACACCTTTGTGTCCAGTGTCACAGGTCTGTCTGGTCTAGTGGTGGGCACCATGGCAGCTTCCATGCTGGCCTGGTGACAGCTCTAAGTCTGAGCTCTGAGCTGCCTCTCCAGCACCAGCACATCTGCCAGTCCAGCTGGGAAGGTGCATCCCTATGCTCACACTCCTACACTCTGTCCTTTGGGAGTTTGCCGCAATGCAGGGACATTGTTTCTTTTGTAGAGGAAACAAAGCAGTACTTTAATGAAGGATTTTGAATCAATGAACATTTTATACATTTACTTGAAGTTGTAGGTTTACCGAGACGCTTTCCAATCCCACTTGCAACAGCCCTAATTTGTACTGGTCACCTCTATTTTTCAGAAAAGAAGGTATGTACTTCCTTTTAGGTCACGCACGTAGTTTACAAGAGGAAGGGTGGGAAGTGATGTCCTTGTGTCTAATAGGGCTCAGCCTTCTCCCCCGATGCTTTAGAAACAATCCTCAACAAGTCTAATGCTTGCCCTTAGGTAATAAAAGACCTTTAAAAAGGGCGCTGTTATGGCCTTTAGCTGGGTAAGATTTTACTGACACCAAAACCCTTCGCTGGAGCAGACCCTCAAGCCCTTATGCAGAAAGTCTTTCACCCATCTTGAATGTATGCTAAGGAGAAGTTGTGTCCAAAGTCAACAGGAACTTTTCCATTGCCCTCTGGGACCTCTGGGAAAGGCCCAAGGGTGGGCCTTTCTTCTTGCTCCATAGCCCCAAGAATACTGACAATAGCTTTTGAAGTAAGCATGAGACATGTGTATCCCACAGAAACACCCTGGATGTTATGTGGAAGGGAGAGCTGTGTTAGAGTTAGGCTAAAAAGATATAGGAACATTTACAGGAAAATCATTCCTGAAAGAGCTCTACCGCTGCCACCTCCTTTCTCAGTCTGTCATTTCTGTGTTCTGAATATCTCCAGTGGTACCAATTAAATGCCTACAGATTATTAATTAATGAAGCAGCCTGTGAGGATTTGTGCTGCAAGGCTCCCTCAGCACTAAGATGGCTGTTCCAGACACCCTGGCTCCTCCAAGATTTTCTTTCAAAAAACCCCCTTCATGTGTATGCTGGGACGGGTTTAGCATTTGTTATGTAGTTCAAAATAGCATTGATAAATAAATGAAGATATTTTAAGAAGTGCATAACTGTAGAATCGACATTTGCAGGAGCAAGGAAAAGCCAGGGGAAGCCTGGTGCTGGGGGAGAGCCACCCTCACGTGTCACGGGTGAGCTTTCCACAGGCTGCAGCCAAGTGCTCCTGCCTCACGTGTGTGGCCACAGGAGCAGCCAGGTTCCATGTGACTTGGGGAGGAATGTTGAGCACAGCTTTCAGTGTGCCTTAATGCATGCCTGCAAAGTAAATTTCTACAGCTGTTGTATAGTCAAGTGGATTTCTTTAATGAAGTGCTTGTAAGATGTCATTTAACAGGGTTGATGTTGAAAACCAACTCGTGTTCTTTCTCTTCTTTTATGTAATCAGGGGTTTTGAAGCAGGTAAGTTTTTGCAGGGGTACAGCTTGTGGGTTTTTTAAAGTTCATTTCCTAACCAGGTCTTGAGTGCCTTTATTTCTTAAGAGGTCCAGAGGAAAGTCCAGCCTGCTTTGGAAGATTGACATTTCCATATTTTCATCAAAGGAATGTAGGAAAAAATCTGAAATCCTCTAGACAGAAAGCATCCTAAGTGTACACATTTGTCTGACTGCTCCTTTTCACCAGCTGCCTTTATCTTCAACTGCAGTCCTCTGAGGAATGCTGGAGTTAACAAGAAGAAGTAACTGGTTCCACTGCACAGTCTAGACATGTAAGGGTTTGAATTTATTTCTTTCCAAGGTCAAGTCTTCAGGAACAAATTTGCTAGCAATTTNAAAAAAAAAAAAAGGCAGCATAAGAAGAAATGCCAAAGGGATTTAAAATTGAATTTAGAGATGCATTTACTGTCACGATCAAAAGTTTCCTTTACAGTTGTACGTAGTTGTGGGATTTAATGTTACACTTGGCAATGCAAAGCTATTATCCTAGAATAATTACTTTATGAACTCTTATAGTGAAAACTTTGCAAAGGGACTGACAGAGGACATCCCACGGCCAGACACCAGGCGGTGGTGCCTGACAGCCAGCTCGTGGTGGGTGGGTGGGGTGGCAGAGTCACAGCATGGGGTGGGTGAGCTCTCCATTGGACTGGGACAGGAGCAGGTCAGGTCTCCTACCCGCAGCTCAGGGCTTCTCCAAATCAAAGCAAAGCTCTTGCTTTCCTAAAGAAGAAGGCATGGGGCTGAGTCAGAGGTGTAGAAGGTGGGTTTTCGCCAAGAGATGAGAGAGGGCATCCTTGAAGAACAGGACTTAGCACGTTCTGTTGCCGGACAATTTAATGGGAGAGAGAAAATATAGGTCCTGACCCTCCTTACATGTCAATACAAGAAAAGCCCGATTTTCTTGGGCTCTGGTATAAGAAAACTGGAACAGGCTCTCACTCTGACGTAACGATGAGTGGGACAACTAATTAGGCCAATGGATAGTCCTGGAGCTCAGCCATGCCACTATTCTAATATTTTGCATCATTAGCAAATGTCACAGTTATGTCTGACAAGTTTCTTTTTCATGTCCTTGATAACCTTCTGTCTTTGGAGGCTTTCAATGCAACAAACAAACAAACTAACAAATTTCCTGGTGTGTAAATGCATTCTCTGTAGTGGCTTCTGGCTGCCGGAAACAGGGCCGAAACCACTGCTCTGCTTTGCACATGATATTAAAACACTAGCTAAAAGAGATTAGTCATTATTATCTTGAGACTAGTGTTCAATTAGTGACCTAGCAGCAAAACCTTCCTGCCTGATCATTGCAGCAGCTCTGAGAGCTTCCTAGAGACTTATTCCAGGCACACTTTTCTGTGTAAGATTTATTGGCATGCAGACAGTGTGCACACCAACTGGGAAAAATGAAGTGGTGTCAAGAATGCTTCTGCTATATTAACTCTGAGTATGTCCTTGCTGCTCTGAGATTTGGGGTTTAAACATAATATTGTTTGAAAGTGCTCTGTAGCTTTGAATATCATATTCCAGTAAGAGAAAAGGTTTATAATATGCTGACAACCCATGGTTGTGCTTTGAAAGTAGGTTGTCAAAAATGTATTTTGTCTGTTTGGTTTGAAGACATAATTCAAGGAAATTTGAATTTTATTCTTGAATCCTGAAGATCATCACAAAGATCTTTATATGTGCACTGACTGATGTATTAACAAATACAATCAGCTCGTTGCCAAATATCAAGATTTTGGTCATGTTTTCATATTGATTCACCTGGTAAAGATCACAAATGCAGCAAAGGGCACAGTCCGTTCCAGCTGCTGAGTTTATCTGACCCTGACATGGACTGAGTTCTTCACCACTGCATTTTAGAGAAATATTCTTTTTCTCTGTTAAATGTTTCATTGTTCCCCCCCATGATGTCCAGAGGTAGATGATTTGGGAAAGTACTATTCAGGATACCAAGCTGCTTTGCCTTGCATGTGGTCTTTTTTGTAGGACTGACCCATCATCACAGCAACAAATTTGGCACTATTTTATATGACACAGATCTAGGTACCTTGCTTTAAGAGATGGAGCTGAAGTCTTCTGAATAGCACTATCCACAGAGAAAATATCCTTAGATCGAAGGTGTGGTCATTCATTGTTAAGTGAACAGCATGAAACCTTTGTGCAATAAGAGGAGAAATATTTCATTGAAAGGCCTTTCATTTACCAGATGCTGCTCAGTTGTTTATGTTTATACATATTTGTTTTTTCCACATTCAAACTAGAAAAGAGATTTTTGGACAGAAAATTCTTCTGCTTTGGGAAGGTTCTATTTATATTCTTCCAAATGACAAAGCTGTCTTCAATAAATATGGCTTACAGTTAGCATTGCATGCTCTGATTCTAAAATCCAGGACATTGTTGGTCCAATTAAATACTCATCTTTTGATGACTAAGATGATTGTTCCAGCTTCCAGTTCTTCAGAAACCTCAAGAGAACTGCTTGCCTTGAGCTCTCAGTGGTGTCTTCATTCCTCCTGAGTAAGGAATAGTGTGAATCTGACTCGAAAGATATTTTCCACTTGTTTTGTCAATTCCATTAGGAGTATTATCCCCCTAGAGGCTATCTTTGCTCGAATTAATTGAAGATTTATGAACCCCCAAAGGGATAACTTGAGACTGTATTACGGTCCAGTTTATTTTGATTTTCACTGAGAAATTTTCCTCCTCTAAATTTCATACTTCATTTCTTTTTAACAACATATAGAAAATCCAAGTGGTTTTCATCCTTTTGCAAAAAGCCTGCCCCTGCCTTTCCCCTTTCCCCCTCCCCTCCCAGCTTCCTGTATGGAGTGTAAAGAAAATTAAAGAAAGAAAACCAAATGGATTTGGATTATTTTATTTCAAAATCTGGATTAAAAGAGCAAGTGATGTTCTCCAGTGTCTGGTGTAAAGCCAGCAAACAACCTGCTGGTATCAAGCACGAGTCTAATGAGTAGGGCAGGTTCTCATCGGGTGTAAAACAGTACTACCCTATCGAGGTAGACTAAGCTCAGCAGAGCTGTATTTTTTGCTCTAAATAATACAGCCTGCTTCATCTCAGTTTGTTTAAAGGCTGAGGAGTGATCATGTAACCTCCAGGCCCAGGAGTCTTTGAATGATTCAACCTTCTGCCATCCACATCCTCTGGCCAGTTCCCCAATTCTCTCTTATTTTAATTTCTGTTTCCTTTTAAGAGAATGTTAATCTTGCTGTTATTGCTGCCTTTCTGTCCCTGCTGCTTTCCCATTCTTTGGGGAAGTTCTTGAGGACACAGTACTTTCATTAACTTTTCTTCATACAATGAACTCCTGCAGAAGCCTTTGTTTATCAGGTTTTTTTGTATTTATTTACCTAATATGATTTTCATCACAAGGAATTTATTAAGAATTTGATGAGAGTTCTGTAACTAATTACTATCACATGTTATAATTCATTCTCAAGTGAGTGAGCCTTTCAAACAAAGCAATGCAGAAATAACTGATGGGACCCTGCTGGGACTACTTTGTTTGGCAGAGCCAGAATTCAAAGATTTGAGAATCAGAAAAAGCTTTTCAGCCAATTAAAACTGTACAAAAGACATTGACCCTTCTTGAATAGGCTGTTAGGATGAGATGCTCTGCAGGATGACTGTTCCAGAAACAGGAAGCAAGGAGTGGTAAAGAAAGCATTGAGGTTTTGTTGCCCTGTGCACTGCTGCCAGTTTTCAGTCTGGAACAACCTCCCTGAAAATGTTAAGACTGATAATTGTGATTAACTGGACAGAACTGATGGCTATGGTTATTATTATTAATGAGGCATTTTACAGTTAGTTATGAAATTATTATCTCAGAAACCTGCTGGCACACACACCGTATTCAAAGCAAGGAGAGGATCGAACACTTGCTGCTTCTGCCCTGTGCTCTGCTGACCCCAGGCTCACTCCCCAGAACACCTGTTCTCTCTAAGTCCTTTGGTCAATCACCAGTTTTCTTAGGGGAAGAGCTATGGTTGATAGACGTCTTCAGAGAAGTGCATGTTTAAGAGTGAATGACAGCGTGCCCATCAGGAAAGAATGTTGGCAGAAATTATGGACAGAGGAATAAAAAACACAGGACAAAAGTACTGGGGAAAGCACAGCAAAGTAGTTTGTTGGGGTATATAGCTAGGAAGAAGGGGAAAAACAAATGAAAGCAGGGGATGTGAGGAGGATCATGAAGCTGAGCAGAAAGAAATATGCAATTAAAGAAGCCAGATGAAGGATCTAGAGAGATCAAGTGAAGAAAATTGTCAAGGAATCCTGCACCTATAGGATATTACAATCAGTAACACATTGAAACACATGAAGATTTGAATCTGAAGATCCCAGATGAATAGGAGTTGGCAAACGGATTACAGAAGAAAAAATCAGAATTTTGATATGTTGCTGCTTATCATGGGGCCATTGTGCAATATCAGTATTTGGGGAGTCATGGGCTTCATTTTAGAGATTTATGAAAAACTGTTGAGCCTGTATTGGCATCTGACAAACCTGGATGTAGCCTGCTTTTAAAATTGTTATGACAGCACTGTTGGAAACTTTGAGAAATTTTTGGTAACTGTGTGGAAATGAGGGCACCAAAAATGAACAGGAAATGCGCAACAAGAGCAAAGATTTAAATGGTCTTGTATTTTCCTGTTATGCTGTTGTAGTTACAGCTGCTTGGTTCTTTCAGCTGAAAAGAAGGAAAACAATGGCAAAACGTCAGTTTCTCTTTAGCTGCTGGATGCAAGTACAGGGCATATATTTCCTAAAAGACATACACGTTGGCCTTGATTCCTCCTAACCATATCTGGGCAAATAATCAAGGTTGCCCACTCACTGACTGGCAACTCCTTCCACAGTAAAGGGAGATTGGTACCTCTGGAGTCTGATTCAGATCTTACTTCAGGGATGTGCTAGATAAAAGCTATTAATATTCTTTAATTATAATGCTAAGAGGAAGTTTAAAGGGGATTTGGTAAGCTAATGAGCTGTTGCTGTTTATGAGGACATTAATCTCTGCTTTCCTGAGGAAGAGTCTGTGAAAGTTTGCAGCTCAGGAAAACTCACTGAAGGTTGAAGCTTCCTTAAAAGCTGTCCATGTTTGATTCTAATCATGAGGAATAAACAGGTGAACTTTGTTCTGCTTCCAGCCATTATAACTTTACGTCTGATACCTGTGCAGGTCACATCCCACTGTGGGAGACCACCACAAAAGCTACTTCATGAGCAAACATATCTGACACAGGCAACAGAATTCCAGAGAGGTTAGAGACTCCTTATCCTTGGAGATTTTGAAAACACAGCTGTGGGAAGACCTTGAGTAGACTTACTCTTGCTTTGAGTGAGGGATTGTACCAGATGACCTTTTGAGATTCACTCCAACCCAAATTTTTCTATGCTTTTAGTAAAAATTTATTTTCTGAATAGTGCCAGTAACTTCCATGACTATTTCTGATTTTGAAACAAACCTGCAGGGAAATAGCTAAAGCGTTTAATTAAAATTGATTTAATGTTATTTAGTCTAAATTCCCAGGGATAAAAATGTGCTGATTAAA
>VZRO01001367.1:41568-97527 GCA_013397915.1 Daphoenositta chrysoptera | reverse complement strand
AAAAAAAAAAAAAAAGGAAACATCTGTGATTAAAACCAAAGCAAAATGGAAAAAATTAATCAACTTTTTGTGGTTTGATTCAACATTGAATGCATTTTTTCTTGCCTTTGTTTGAAGGAAATTGGAATAAATATTGCAGGATTTTTAATATTTTTAAAAATTATTCTCAATCAAAACAAATTCTGCTTGTTTTTTTGAGGGCCAATCTTGCCGAACATTTCCTGCAAATGCCTCTCTAGAGATAAGAGTTGTTGAACTGTTCCGACTCCCCAAATCCAGAAACCTGAATAAAGCAGCAGACTGTTGTTAGTCATCAGAGCTTGTCCCAACAAAGTTCTGAATCTTTCCGTTCCAGAAACAAACAAGTGTTTTTTCTTGGGAAATAAATCTGAAGAGTGCTGTGAGGTGTAACAGGCCCAGTGATGTATTTTTATTGGTTGCATCATCTGCCTGAAAAGAGAGAGGACTCTGAAGACCCTTCCCCCCTTTACTGTGTGTGTGCCCTAAAGCAGCACCTTTTGGCAGCAGCTCCCAAGGCATCCATACTGCACTCTACAGAAGCTACACCAGGTAAATTGGCAGATGTGATGTGAACACAGGTCCTGGCTGGAGGAGGGTGACACTGGTATGGTTCTGTTTGCCTTCTTCATCTCCTCAGTGCTTCACTCAGGTAGGAATGCTCAGTGTTCAGGACTGATTCTTTCAATGTTGCCCCTGCTGTGTTCTCCCTGCTCACACTGCAGTCACAAATGACTTTCTGTGAGCCAGCATAGAATCACGGAACCATGTAGGCTGGAAAAGACTTTAGGGTCATTGAGTCCCAATGTTAACCCAGCACTGCCAAATCCAACTGTAAACTGTGTCCCAAGCACCACGTGCTTGAATACCTTCAGGTATAGTGAATTCTTGTCTGGGCAGCCTGTTCCAATGCTTGACAACTCTTTTGGTGAAGAAATTTTTCCTAATATCCAATATAAACCTCTCCTGGAACAACTTGAGGCTGTTTACTCTTGTCCTTTCCTGTGTTACTTGGGAAAAGAGACCAACCCTCACCTGGCTACAACCTTCTTTCAGGGAGTTGTAGAGTGTGATAAGGTCTCCCCTTGAGCCTCCTTTTCTTCCTTGCATTACTATGGTTATTTTTCCCGTGCCATAGAAACTGCTGAGCTAGTCTTAACTTGTGTAAATCTCAAACGATTCTTCTTCTTTGACCTTCAGATACTCATTACAAAAGTTTGAATGCATAGAAATATTTAATTTACTAATATGTCGATAGAGACTCTGTTCAGGAGTGTAGGTAACATTTCTTAACGCTTAGCACATATAATATTTCTGGTAGTTGAGTCATGAGGAGAGGCATCTTTTGGTAATATTAGTTGATATTACTAGTCACCGAAGTAGGTGCAGGAAAGTAGCTGCTGCCATAGAAATGGATTGCCAAAACAATTATAAGTTTCAAGTTGCAAGTTTTGTGTTGAATCATTTATACTTGATTGTACAACACTGTCAACCTATTGCCGTGCCAGCCTATCTGTGAGGGAAGCCGTGCAAATCCTGCTGGATTCCCTTTTCATTGCTCAGCACTGACTGAGTCTGACCTACATAAGTCAATCAAACAACCAAACAGATGACACAAAGCTGGGCTGGTTGTGAAGTATCTGATCTTCGCTACTGGGTATATCTTCTCACTTGATTTTGGGGTGCTGAGCTTAAGTCTGTTAAACCCAGTGTGAACTAAAACCACCCAATTATTGGTGCTCTCCTCTCTGAATTGCTCCTTTGGCAGCTCTCACTGTGAATCATTTTTCAGAAAAGCAAGGCTGTAATATCAAACAAAACCAGCAAAAATCATCCCTAGTGCTTTTTCATAGCCTGTGATAAAATCTCCACTGCAGGTCTCTGCCACAACAAGACAATCTGAGCTGATTTGTTCTCCAGGGAGAGGTACAGCATAACCAGGATCTCATTACACTGTCTATACAACATCTTGAACAGTTTGTAAGTAACTTTTCTTCCTTCCTCTATTAGTGTTTGAACAAAACACTAAAAATGGTAATTTGGAGAAACTTGGGACAGTAAGATCGGACAGGGTTATTGCTTTGAAGCACAACTATATGAATTATGACCTGACCTAGGTAAGTTTTATGGCAGAAAGGTCTTTAGGAACTTTGTTATCTCTCGCTTTTCCAACTGAGTGTGTGAAGCTACCAGGAAATATGCACAAACTGTTTTCAAAAGATGCTCATTGTCTTCCTCTTATTGCTATAACTTTCTTGGATTCTCATGGTGTGTGAGTCAGTCTTTTCCCTTACGGAGGAAAAGACCACTGGTTGGGATACTAAACTAGTTTTCCTCCTGATTGTAGTCAGAAATCACAGAGTTTGTGTGCCTTAATAACTAGCCTCAGTTTACTTTGTTAAGACTAAGGTTTATCCCAGTCACATCTGTTTAAAATGAAAATTTCTCAGCAATGCTGCCATGTGCAGCAATACCTTTGAGTGACCCAGACTGAGCGTGTGACAAAGGAGTCCCAAATCAAGTCTGTTCAACTTCTTGATAAGTACCTTTAAAAATCTGTCCACATCCATTGTTGCCTTGCATTGCACAGTGATGCTGTTATGCCCTTCAGGGGGCCAGGATCAAAGGTTCTTCTCTCCTCATTCCTTATATCTCACATGCTGGGAAATGGAAATCTCTTGGTTCATGAAATAGGCTCAAGAAATTCAGTGGATACATGGCTCCTCCTCCCCATCATGCCAGTGCTGCTCAGGACAGGGGCTAGCAGCAAGGGATTTTGCAGGACGTGTCTGCTCAGGAACAGGCTTCTGGATTCTCTTATCTTCATGTTGTTTTGTGGGAACATGACTGATTTGCTTTGTGGCTCTGATTGCCGAGAGTGATGATTTATTTCATATGAGCCATTGAACTCCATTCATCTGGAAACAACTTCGATTGCTACTGACCTTAAGCCAAGTCAGTGACTGAGAACGAAATGTTCTGGTTCTCCTTCTCACCCTAGGACCCTTGCATTCCTCTCTTCTTTGTGTAATGTGAAGCTATGCACAGGAGTAAGTGCTTTTAAAATAATAACATTTGCACACCAAATGTCAGTGAAAACAGGCCTGCTGAAAGTGTAAATGTATGTGTTTAGTATATGAAGCACATTTGATAGCATTTAATTAAAATGTTATATCAATATTATTTAAATATGAGAGCTCAAGGGACTTTAAGTGGTTCCTTTCACTGGAGATTCTTATACAGTCTCTTGTCTCTCCTGAAAATTTATCTTCAGGGGTTTTACAGTATTTGAGGGGGACTCACTTCACCCTGGAAAAACATCTTGGTTTTTATTACATCAGAGCAGGATCTAGTGGCAAATTAACTAGAGCTGTGATTAATCTATCCATATAGAGGAACATTTTTTATTAACTGTGCCCTGAAATCCAATATAGTACATGGTATAGGAACATGGCAGAAAAATCCTGGATACACAAAATGGAAATCGGCATGAGAAATGAGCCAATTGTCTGCTCACAAGTCTATGACTTCTTCTTTGCTTCTACCCCCTAACTCTACTCCCTTCTAGAGCACTCTCAGTAAAGATGATCATATACTTGAAAGGAAGGCGAAGGAAGCTCAATCTACAGGAGAAGCATCACCCCGCTGCCTCCCAATGTGCCATGCCTTCTCTCTCTGAAGGGCATAAACTCTTGACCTGGGGACAGACGATGAGCAACAACCTAAAAATAATTTGCTTCTGCTGGCTACTCAGCATCTGGCACCAATGAGGGGTAGCTGAAAGGCTTTTGTTAATATCTCTTCCACATGTTTCCTGAGTATTTTCCCAAAGCAGCTTAGCTCTGTGCAATGAACTCTCATTTCCTAATGCCAGTGACTGAAAGTGTATACCAGGGGATAATTGCAAAGCCATGTTACTTCATCCAGTCACATCAGCTGTGCCCACTCCCTGTAAATCCTTGAGAATGACTGATGGAAAATGGTGACACAGGAGCATTGCGTGATTCATAATGCATGTTAAATAAAAGGGTTGCAGGGGGAAGAGGCAGTCCTTTTAAAACAAGACTTAGCTTTTTAGGTAGTGAGTTTACACAAAGCTCTGGTCATACTAGGCATTTTTAGAAAGCTGAATAAAAGGACAGATTGTAATAAGGCTAGCTGACCCTCTCAGCTTTAATTTAGCAATGTGGGTAGTGCTGAAAATTACTGGATGGATAAAAAATGACTTAATCTCCTGGATCTCTGGCACACTGTACAACTCCAAAATCCCTGTTGTCATATCTTAACAGCTACTGTTCACTGTGAGTGAGGGGTTGGAGCTACTGTAATGATGTCTACCTGTACTTCTGACACACCTTCATTTACTATACAGGTGAGATTTTTACTCTTTCCCAGGCATTGAGAGACAGGTCAGGGATTTGTCTTGTGGATCTACAAAGCACCTGCTTTGGGGAAGAGCTTCTGGGCAGAACTGTAACAACATAGTTCGGGTTAGAGCTGAGACACAAGCAGCAAAATCACATCCATGAAGCCACTTTGGGGTATGAAATCTCATTACTTTTTCCCCTTTCAACAATGAAGACATTTTGCATTCTGACTTCCTCTAACCGTCTTTGCTCAAAGCCTGCAAAAATGAGTCTAAAAATACACACAATCTTTAGGAAAGGAGAAAAAAAAGAACCAACAAAGTCTGTTCTCAGATGAGTCTTGTGATTGTTCTACTGGAAGGGCTCCTCCTTGGACCACTGTACTGGTTATTTGTGAACAACAAAAAGAAAAGTAGACAACGGGCCACTGTTGCACCTGGCCTTGATTTTAACTTATCTCTTACTCTCCTAAATGTAACATCTCTATGTTTGGGATATGGAACTTGTTCATCCTGGTGGGAGAGTAAGAGAGACTGGGGAGAAATTCATCATCCTTCTTAAATATTCTGTTTCCTGATAATGAAGGCAGGGCCAAACACCAAATGGAATAAATACGTTTCTCTAATGATTAATGCGCTGCTTTCTTCCAAAAGCTTAAAAATTATTGTTAAAATTGTTTCTTATTGTTAATTATTGTTAAATTTGTTTTTGAGTCAAAACTTCACAAATATTTGAGGTGAATGGAGATGTTTGGGAGAGGAAGCTGAAAAGTGGGTCAGGTATTCATGACTTGTATTAGTAACTTCTGTTTTGTACAGATAAATGAGTATCAGACATTGATAAGCTGATAATTGACCTAATCATAGTTTTCAATATTTGCAATATATCTTTGCAATTGTCTCCCCATGCCTTTAATTTTCCCTAAGTTTAAATTTGTGAAATACTCCATGCTTCTTCACTGAATGGATTCACTCTCCCCTGGCAGACTGCAATGCTTACACACTTGCTTTATTGGACACATTATCTGTACAGGGAAGAAAGTGACTTGTTTCTATAAATTTAATACTGGCCAAGGAATTGGTTGCTTCAACTTTGGTTTTGGATTTCCTTTGGCACATAAGCAAAGGCTTTATTCTGCTGTCTGTGAAATGACTTCTGAGCTGTTCATGGTATTTTTTAACTCAGTTTCACAACTTATGGACCTTAAAGGTGTTGCGGTGGTTTTTTTTCCTTCTTCTTCTGTTACAACACTTTGTTTGACCTTGAATAGCATTGCTTTGTAAGAAGGTCTTTGGACGTGCCTGGCTGCAAGGAGAGGGCATCTGTGCCCTTTAGGTTGGCAAGAAAAAAGGGGAATGACTTTAGCCTCCTCTCTTGCTGTCTTTTGTAGTTCAGGGTGGGCCAGCATATAACAACCCCAGAGAACTCTGTATCTCAGATTCTGAACACATTTCCATATAGGAAATTGGAAATTCATGTAGTCATTGAGATTCTTAATTTCATAATAGAGTCTTTTTTAAGACTTTGCTAAGACTATGTCAGTGACAACACGTCCCTTGTTTAAGACACTACCATTTTCCATGTTCTTGGTCCAGCTATACAGCTTGCTAACTCTGTGAAATAGTAGTGTACCAAATACTCAGACAGAAAAAGACTTCATGACTCAAAGATGAAGTGGAAAAAAAAATTCATGTGTGTGTACATATATATACACATAAAAGTAAAATCCATAGAATTATATAGTAATCAAATAAATGGCAGGTTATGTAAAAGCAAAAAAGATTATTAGGGAAACAAAATAAAAAAGAGAAAAACAGGTTCCATGAAAACAAAGGATTAAGAGTATAAATACCTGAGAAATAAAGTAAATTTTGAAAATTAAGTAACACATTAGTAGGTGGACATTTGGAAAGGGGAAAAAAACCCTGTAAATATAACTGTGTGCCTGTAAAGAAGAATTTATTTCCACATGATGAAGACTCTTACAGACCTTTACTATCTGAGAAGGATGACTGTAAATATCTATGGCAAATCATTTAAAGCCAGTAGGCATGGTTAATTTGTACTAATCTAGCATGGAAAAGTTGGCTAAAGAGATGACTGATGTACATCAGTGTGATCAATGACTGTCAAGGTGCTTTGTCAGCACTGCTGTGTTCTGATTTATGTATTCGTACTGTTTTGTATCAAAGCAATGTTATAGGTCAAAATCAAGGTAAATGGAAAACTCTACAACTGCTTGCAAATGAGGAGCCCTCATAGATTAAGCAAGATATTGTCAAGAGAGTCACAAGACTGAAAATAGTGCTTATTTTTAGCAACAGTCTAAGTTCATTACTGGGAAAATGTGGAGATAATAGAGGAATCAGCAGACTGTTAAATTGAGGTATTGCAACAATGTGATAAGCAAGGTTGTTCAGCCATTTTCCAACGACACTTTATAATCCAGGATCAAAGAAAGCTGGACACTGCTGCAGAACATGGGGTTTGGACCCGGAGAGATGCTTGTGCAGAGATTTCAGCAACATCCCTCTGCAGAGAGTGGCACCTAAGGCTGTGCTGGGCTGTTCAAAACAGCAGGACCAGGGAGACAGCTTCTCCCACTGTGACAGTGCTGCTGGGTTTAGGTAGTCAACACAGAGGCTGTTTGGGAAACAGGAATGAGGAACAGAAGACAGCAGAATAGGTGCATGCAAAGTGATTCGAAGGCTGAAGAACACACCCTGCAGGTGGATATGGAAGTGTCTGGGAGGTGGTTTGGTTGAAGTCTGTTTTCATAGGAAGCACATGCCAGCTATGAAAAGGCACAGGGGAGGAAGGCAGCAGAGTGAATGCTAGCAGCTGATCCTGTACAAATTTCAAGGAGGAACAACTCATTAGTGAAGTACATGAGCCTTCAGGACAAGCTAGGAAGTGGATTTGCTGCCCTCTAAATTCTTCAAATCAAAATCCAATGCCTTTCTTTTGTCAGGTTCACGAGTTTAGCACAGGGACAATTGGATGAAACTTACCCACATGTGATGTACTAGAGGGAACAACAAATAACCTAGCTGTCCCCTTAAGCCTTAAACTACGTGAATAGGGTATGTGGATTTTTCTCACTAGCTGGCAGCAGTGGAAGAAGAATCATCTTATCTAATAATGTATTTTGAGAGTTCTTAACTCATTATTTCATATCACCTGAGATACTAATTTGAATAGTGATGGCAAATGGAGTCCTAGGCACCTATGCTGCTCCTGGTTGCAAGTGTGAGTTTTTATCATCTTATTTTACATAGATTACATTAATGGACTGGTACAGCCAGCTCTCCCAACACATATTTTTAGAAGAATTCACAATTCATGAGGATATTTCAAGTTTTAGAAATCTGCTATTATTTATTCTGTATATTTGTATTCATTAGAGTAAAAAAATACTTTGTGAACCAGCAACCAACTAGTATTATATCTTATAATTTCTGACCTCAACTACAAAAGCAATGAGAAGGATCAGTTCTAAGGCAGACTATGTCAGCTGTGACAAAAAAATATTATTGGAACTTACTGTTTGCTAACTTTTTATGAATATAGTAAGAACTGCGATGATTTATGGAATTGGAGGCAAGTAATTGTAATGAGAATGTAAGAAGACAGAAAGAAACTGAAAAGAATGCTATTTCTGCAGATAGCTGAAACAAGTGGATACTGAGGTCTATTTAGCAGTGCCTCTTCTTGAACACACCAGTCCTGGAACTCAGCTCTGGGGGTTTTGCATGTTAAAGGTACCCAACTTTCCTGCAATTGTTTGGAAAAATGAAGCAAAGATCGCATGATTTAGAAGGGTTTCTTGGTGTGTATACTTATAAGGACAGCCGAAAAATCAGATTAATGATGTTAAACATGGACTTGAGCCTGAAAATTTCTGCATCTGATTCCATTTAACATTTAACCTATTCAATACTTGCATGACTTGTTTTTATACATCTGTATGTATACAGTACATACACACATACCTGCAAATAAAGATAAATGTACTCCAGCCAAAGAGGAAAAAATAATAAGAATCAAGTACCTATCAACATGTACAAGATAAATTAGTTTTCAGCATGGCAGTGGGGTTCTGTAGGTCATTTCTACATGTATGTGGCACTTACCTGCAGTGCTGCTGTGGATGTACGTAAAGCCTGTAACCACTAAGTTGGGGTTTCCCTACGTTGTTTGGGGGGTGTTTGTGTGAACTGATGTGAAATGGTAATCTGAAAGCTTGACAGCAGCAGTACAAAAGCATGCTTTTCAAAAATGTCAGGAATGTTTTGTGGTCTGATATTCTGGTACATTCCATGCCAGTGATTCAAAGAAATGCAAACAAACAAGAATCCCCATCATGCAATATTTATCTAGGTAAAGTTGAAGGGTTTCTAAGATGCTTCCATGCTAACACAGCGGAATTCATAAGGGTCTTTTTGAAGGTAATTGTCAAAACAGTAAAATAAATGTACATATGTGTGTATGTTACATCTTCCATGGTGTAGCTTTATACACCATATGTAGGCACTTCTCTATGATATTGCATAGCAGAACTACAGCTTCTCTGTGGACTTTTTCTCTTTCCCCTTTGGTTTTCTATACTAGAAATGTCAGGTCCTGGTTTATCTTTATTTTCCTTGGCAGCTTTTGCAGAAAATTTACAAGATAACATCACTTGCATCCAAACCTTGTGATACACTTTCCTTATCATTCTCAAGGACTGACAAAAAGGGATGAAGAGATAAGTTCCCACTCAGTGAAGCCACATGTGTTTCCCATGCACAGAAAGTAAATCTCAGTCAGGGGCTTAGGTAGGTAGGAATGCAAGGTATGTCTGCAAGCACTCCACAGCAAACCAAACAGACACAAAGACAGCTTTTGTCTAAGTGAATTTGGTTATTAACACCACTGTGGCCATGCCTGCATATGTTGCTGTGGAATACATAAAGGGTCTGAAGAAAGTTTTGCCATAATTGTGCCAGTGCAATCCAAGTCTGTGATTTTTAATGGGTTTCATTAAAATTTTGGTGTTTGCAGCAGTATTAGATTGAGGCTGTGAAAAATAATCGGTATTGTCATTCCAATCAATAAGAGGAAAGCAGAATCCGTATATATGTTGAGATTGTTTACAGCTAAGCACACTACAGTCCTTCTGTTGGGTGCTACCAACAGCATTCCATTGATGGAGTGCTGCTGTCAGGTGACCAAAGATCCCCAAAATATTAAACACACAACATACACTGTCTTCTTGCAGTTTTAGGCATCTGGGTATGTTTAAGGGCATGGCCCCTATGCAATGGGCCACAATTTGGAAAGAGACTCGGGCACTGGTCTCTTCAGTGTTGTAATGCTTGATTGACTGATTTATCTATCTAGTTTTTAAATTTACTTATGATTCTATGGCTGAGGCTTCAGAGGAATGGGGAGGTTTAAATCAGTGGGTGGTCAGATTTTTGCTTGTTTATTCAATAAGTTTCCAATAGAAAATGTAAAAAGCTTTCATATGTACAAGGATTTCCTTCTTCCCAGGTGAACCTGGAAGAATACCAATTCAAAATTTTTCCTTTGTCATTTCTGCCTCGATGAATCTTGACTTTTTTGTCTCATTGTTGCAGGGCTTCTGTACAGAGTTGGAAAGGTTTTCGTCTTGGTGCCAGGAGATGTGGGTTTGCAATCTGTTATGCACAGAAAAATTAACTAACCCTTCAAAAATGAGCCATAGAATGCAGGATTGAGCAGAATCACGTCTCTAGAGACAACTTGAGATAGTCAGAAATAGATAACTCTGTCTCTGAAAACTGCAGACTTTCTTGATTTACCCTGCATAAATTTTCTTAGTAAGTAGGTAAAATGGTACCCAGTGGCGGAATAATGAATTCACTATGGATCCCCAAAGTTTCAAGTGAGTGCTGTGAAAACTAGGCTATTTTCTCTCAATCTGAGACGGGTTTTTAATGTGCTTGAGATCAGTACAAAGTATTCATGGGCCAAAGTAAAACTCTTCAGTATCAAAACCCTCATTATTCTTTGAAATATTAACCTTTGGCTCTACTCTTTTTATATAGTTCCCTAAGATTTATTGAACAGTGTAGCAAGCTGAAAAATTTACTTGTGCATTCCTGGATACACTAGCTGTGTAATTTGGTAACTGAAACTTTGTTGCACATAGCATTTAGGGTAATTCCCTCCTTTCTCAAGATTAAATATCGAGATCTCTCTGATGGAAGCATTTATTTAAACCATCCATCTGTATGCTTACCTAAAAAAAATGTTGAGAAAATGTTGTGTTGTTTGAGGGGCTTTTTGTTTGTTTTGATCATGTGGCAATTCTAACTCTCTTCCACAAGAGCTTTTAAATTTGAATTATTTCTGGTCTTATACTCCAAGAATAACAAAACTCCTCAAGTTATATACTTAACTAACTCCATGAGAGATCTGAGAGAGTAGTTTTAAGCCAACTAACTACTTGCTAGATCACTGGTTACCACCTTTGTCTTTGTCAGACTAAACGTCTTCAAGCACGTTTAATTATTAATATTTTACAGTGATGCAGAGAATTTGTAGGGGAGCCTAGGATACCTTTCAGCTGATGGGACCCATACATGAAATATAGTCCAGAAATGGCTCCAAAGAACGTTCAGCATCAATCAACAAGATAGATGAAGAGGACGAGAGAGGCAGCACTACTTGCCCACATATGAAGTCAAGAGCTCAGTGACAGGAAAAGGGAAAAACATTTTTATTTAATTTGTTACAGATTTTATGATTAATATGCTGTATACAAAATCACACTGGATTGCTTTGTGAAGATCAAATAAGTAACAGAGGTAGGATGCTGAGTATTATGAACTTTACATAACAGCCACCTCTCATCACACTTTTAAAACATGAACCAATTTGTCTCCAGCACATCCCTGGATGAATAACTGCACTGTTGTCTAAAGGGTGGTAACCTTGAAAGACATAAATGTAGGGAGAAAAAAAGCCCAAGATAGCATAGAAACAGTTTTCCTGCCTCCTGTTTCATTGTGGTTGACAACAGATCATATACCACCCCTTGCCTGCAGCCTACCATGAAAGTATTTTTTTAAAAAACCTCTTTTAATGATTTTCAAGAAGTTGAGAATGTCTATAGGAAAGCTGGTGTCATAGATGAAGACTGGACAGGCCAAAATACATAAAACATTATATGATTTAGATTTTATACTGTTCAGCCAGTCACATCTTTCTTGTCCTTTGAGACAGATTTTGAAAGGACTATATAAAGTTAGAAAATCTATGCCTTGCCTTAACTCTGAGTTTTATATCCTGTCCTTTCATGTGTGTGTGCATGTTTGGGATTGCTTTATTAATTGCAAAGAAAACTTCTTTTAGGGGTTACACTAAACCTTTTCATTTGCAATCAGTGAGAAGGCATTTCAGATTATATCCAGTGATAATTATAATATGGCTTTTGCTGGTGTAACATCTCCCCTATTCTGCTCCCAAACAAGAATAATATTCTGACAAAAGTAGACCACACCTGTGTCACAAGATAGACAATGGAATAAAGAAACCGTCTGGCTAAGCCCTGGAACTGATGTGGAAAGCTTTTGTATAAGCTCTAAGGACAGGAACTACTTTGCTGGTATATGCCTCATTTCTACTAAGAGAGTTTTCCAGGACAGTTTGGCTAGTAAATCTCCTCTAGGGTATGTAAGGACAGTGGTGTGGGCTCTGTGCTGTTGTCTTGGCTAAAAGTATATAGACAGCAGTTAGGGCTGCAAAGTGCTATTGCTGCACTGCCGTGGTGCTGCCTTCAGCTTGATGAAAGCTGTACCTCAAAAGAGTTTACTAATGGGTAAGGACTGGATGCACTGAATGTACTAGAAGGATGGAAGGACAGAGAGAAGTAGAAAAGTAACTCACTCTGACTACAGTTACTTCTGTTCATATGGAGATCATGTACGGATTAAGAGAGTCTCTATCAAAATCAAGGTGTACAGAAAGAGTAAAATGGAGGATTATAGGGAGTTTGAAATCAAGGTAGAACTGTTGCATGGAAATTCAAGACCACTGTGCAGTAGATTTCAATGGAATTAACTCTGTATCCTTTGTGTACGGGTTACAGTAAATCCAGCTGCAAAGACACTCATCTTTAAGGACGTAAATTGTCCCACTGACATGGCATATTTGTGCAGCTTAAGCTGAATATATTCCTAAGGCTTTGCCAAGTCACAACTTTACTGGGTGGTCCATCCACTGAGAAAAACATGGTCCTCCATCTTAGGAATTAAACTCCCACCCGGAAGGTGGCTATTGGGTGTACAAATTCTGCTTAGTTTTATATGCAATGGCATTGTGTTGGCTTGGGTAGCTCCCGTCCTGTCCTTCTGCCTACTTGTGCATTTGGGTTTTGTATCTGTCCACCACAGCTTGCTGCTCCTTTTGTTGTGCAGCTACAGCTGTTTGTGAAGGTGCCTGGCAAACTGAATCACTGAAGTGATCCAAGAGAAAATATGGTGCTCTGTAATGAGAGCTTCTTCAAACCTCTGGCATTTTGCCTTGTGAAGCCACCACATTAATGCTCATATAGGTCCTTAAAAGCCACAGAGAAAATGATAAATATTTAAAATTTTTATTTTAAAATTTAATTGGTGATAGAACTGAGACTCCTCAGAGAACTACACCTATGCTGCAGTAAGAAGTATTTGTAATCATACTCCAAAGATGACAGCTATATCCTTCTACCCTGAGGATGAGTCTGACCCATTTCCTTTAACAGAGAGAAAGCTCTCCTACCCTTCTTTCTTCGGATTTAAGAATAGAATAACTTGCACCCAAGAGACATGGGCTTTAAATCTGCGGAGTCGAGTTTTCCATGGCTTTTCTGCCTTGCGTTTCTTTTGCCTAAGCATAGAAGGCGCTCTTACACTGCCTTCTGCAGCTGGGAAAAGCTGTTCCTAGAGCAACACGCAGTTTGAGCTGTTGGTTTTGGCCGAGTAAAGCAGCCAATGGTCCTGTCCCAGGACATAAGGCAGAGCTGATAACAAATAAGCAAACACATTAATCTGTATTTCTGCGAAGGTAAATACCTTTCTGCAAAGGTAAATATAGTTATTTGCATTTAGGGAAAGAAAAAGTCCATTGAGAAATACCACGGTAAAAAGCTGTGAGTAGGTCTAACCCATGATGTCTTATCTATGTAAGAAATCCTGCCAATCAATCTATGTTTATTGATATGTTTTCAGCTGTTCAAATTGGCTCCCTTGCACTGGTTTGAACTGTCTGAAATTGTTTTGATAAGCATATAAGAATGCAATGTAATATGTAGATATCAGTGAGCATGCATATGTGCATGCACGTGTATAGATGTGTGCAGATACACATGTGTATATGTATGTAGATGTATATCTGTGTATACACAGAAAAGTAACTCTGCCTGACACTCATGCTGAGAGCAGTAAAAAAATTAAAAGTGGGTTAGAACCAGTTTTGACTTGTGATAAATCTTGATTTGGCCTTAACTTTTGTGGGCTGGAGAAGTAGTTGATAAAGCACCTCCCACTCTGCCTCCTGGTCTCCTGGGGCACACCCTGAATATGTCTGGAGAGCAGGACTTATCCATGAGCCAGATCACACCAAAGGAAGATGTAGTTAGAGGTTGAATAAAAACACCAAATGCTTCTCCCCTCCGCTCCCCTCCCCTTCTCTCCCCTCTCCTCTCTTGACATTTGACCAATCTACCCCTCTTTCTCATGCTTGCCTTTTATGCAGATCTGGCTCACTTTATTTTACTATTCTTATTTCAATCGATTTTAACTCTTGTGTGTGTAGCACTTATTGGACTCCAGTTTTGCCCTCTTTCACTGAGAGGCTCCTTGTCCTTGCATGCCCTGAGCTAACTAGATATATTTTGAACTTATTAGTTTCCTAGATATTTTTCTCCTAAATCATCAAGAGTCTCCAGAGGAGAAAGACAAGCATCCTTCTATGTGCAGAAATGGCATAAAAAGATCAGTGGAAAATAATTTCATTACAGGGTCATCATTTCTGGGGGAGCTCTAGGCCTGAGTCAGACTCTCCCCCTGGTTCTTCCTCCCCATTAATCCCTTATCCCCAGCTCTTCAGAAAGCAGGGTCCCATTTTGCTTTGTAGGCTTCACCTCAGGTTTCTCTCAGGACTAGATGTGAAGGTAAGATTGTATCTCATATCCCATCCACATGGGGAAAAATCTGAACACCTGTGGGACTTGGCCCCGAGAGCGGCTATAAACAGAAGAGTCATTCCACACACTGGTGAGCCATATCATTGCACACCATTAGAAGCTGGCAGGGAAGTAATGGAAAATGAGTTTAGTGTCATTCTGCCTTTCCCTAGCTTGCCATTATGTTTTTTTCGTCAGAGACATTAGGCAAGTTTAGTATTACTGAACTGGTGTTTGAAAATAACAGGGGCACGCTCAGGTACACTGATCCTTTCTGGTTTGTTGTCCTTAGTGTTTAGGAAACTGAGAATGCAATGCACAGACGAGCATCTTGGAACATACCAAGTATATGCATCTCTTTGGACCATCAAATCTTTTTACATGGATTTGGAACCTTTGAAAAGAAATTGGAGAATAAGACAATGAGCAGCTGAACAATGGATTGAGAGAGAAGCTGCTTGTGAAATGAATACAGATCTACATAAATGAAGAAGGGAGCAATACAAAAGAACAAAACAAAAGAATCTACCACAGAAAGACAGTGTTGTGATTATGCTAATGAAAAGTATTGCAATTAGCTCTTACACTAGTCTTCTGATAAGATATTAAACCAAATCAAAATGGACCCCACTCCTTCAGCACTACTGAAGTGAGGCATTTTCCTTGTATTGTGAAATTTTTTCAGTGTCACAAAGTGAAGACATTATAAAGATAGCTGTAATCTCTTGCACTGTAACAAATCTAAGGAGTAAAACAGGAAGTGAAATCTCAGCATACCTAGGGGTGAAAAAAAGGCACATCTTAAATATTAGGATCTTGTTTTCTGGTGTTTTCAGATCTTTCAACTTCATCTTCCCAAAATGTAGGATGAAGATGTGCTTCCTTATGAAGCAGGGAACCCAAAGAGATTCATACTTGTTCATATGACTCCAGGAGCTAGCGTTATCACTACAAAAGTATATAATGGGATTCATGACAGCATTTGCAAAGCTTGGTCACATTGGGTCATGTGAAGTTGTGATCTTGTCACATAGCACAGATCAGAGGCTGTTGAGTGCAGAAGAAGCTGCTTGGATGTCTGAATCATCAACTTTTTATTATAGTAAAAGGTTTTTAAAAGTTTGCAGTCGAATCTAAGGAAACGTAATCGTTAGATCAGCCTTTTTTTCCTAAGAATATACATTTATGCCATGTGTTTAACTTAATCTACATTCCAACAATGTTTTGATGATATATTAATTTTGCTCAATTGTTCATAAAATATACTTTTGACTTGAGATGTTGATTTTTCTTGTGCATCATATTTTTTAACATTATTGTAAAGACCAGGAAGAAAATTTTTAAAAGGCACAAGTGGTAGCTAAGAACCGCACTATCAATGTGAAACTTGTGAAAAGTCTGTGTAATGGCCATTTATGGTCTTTTGGGAATTCTGCAGAGATCGTAAAGCATGCAGTAGTTTCTGGCAGATATCAGGTCACCCTCATTCATTGTTGTTTTGATTTATGTCATCCCATCTTCCAGCCTAAAGAGGAGTTTAAGCAGTGTGTGTTCTTTGGGTGTCTTTATTAATAGCAAACTGCAGCAAGGTAGAACATGAACAATTGAGAAGCACATCACAACCCCCGCAACAATTGTTAGCTGAATGTGTTGTAAAATTGGTTCTGTGAACTCGCTGTCAAAGGAGATGTCTGCATGCTCCTGCCTGACAGATGCAGATGGACCCTGAATTATAATGCAGTAATACGGAGGAGGTTGTGGGCCATGGAGACAGACATTATTGTCTTTCAACAACCTCCTACCAAAATATTCTGAATTTACTAATAATTCTCTGCTACTATGTGTTTGTAACTGGAAAAGGTGATCTGTGCAAATGCTGCACTTCTATTCCTGTGGATTTCATGAAGCACAAAGTTCTAATGTTCATCAGAGGTTCTGGATTTACTCATCTTCTGGCTTGTTTGGAGGGAAAATCCTCTCCCAGTGGTGTGGGGATATAGACACTTTGCTTTCTGGCTCCATTTCAGCAACTGGCTCTGTGCTCAACAGCTGATTTTCTTCTTCCTCCAGTGTTGTGTCTTGTGCCTGTTAATCACATGATGTTGCTGATTTGTTTTTCTTGTGTCTTCTGTTGAAGTAAATGCCTAAAGAATTGTTGTATTAAGGACCTTTGATATTGCTAGATCAGAAAAATAAAAACTGATCTCCAAATAAGAAGTATGAATTTTTTTTCTCTGTGTTCAGTGCCTGGCAAGGATGCTGTCCACTGTGAGGGTACAAGAAATTTTTCACTCTTCAGCTGTGTGTCTGTCCATGGGCTCTGAAAGGGATGGGACAACAGACAGGACCCAGCAGCATTTCCATGCAAGGAACAGCTGGAAAGGTTTGGGCCTCCCAGGAAGCAAAAGCTGAGTTTGCTTGAGGCAAATGCTGCCTGCATCACTAGCTCAAAGAGGAGACATTTGGCTCCAGACAGGCGGCACAGGTTAAAGTGACTAAAACATCCTGAAGTGCTATGGGAAGTTCTGCTCAGCAGCAGGGAGGCGATGGCAGCCGTGGCTGACCTATAAACAGGATGAGGGAGCAGCAGCAGCAAAGTGCAGAGACAGTCGCTGGCGCTACGCTGACAGGCAGACACATAAACAAAGGGAGGGAGGAAGCTCTGTTTATAGCTGGAAAAGAATCCCCAAACTATAGGATGCAAATGATGGACGTACATGGCTATAAATAGCTACAAAAGCATAATGGGACTTAAAAGATTTAGTTCTGACATAAAGACTCCATGCAGAATGGACTACACAAACTCACTAGTTTTTATTTAAGTGATGTGCTTTTTTTCCTCACATATTTAGTATTAACTATCATGCTTCCACTGGGCTTTTTAAAGAGGGAGGAGAAAATCCACATAAATCAAATAATAACATTGTGTTCTTTTATTAAAATGCAGCAGCAAAAAAAAGCTGGGAAGCTGCCAGGCTTTTCAGTCAATTGTCTAAGAGACCCAGTCAGCAACAGTTTTGTGTTTGGGTATGAAATAGTGTTTTTTTAGATTAGTAGTAATACTTTGGAAGCCAAAGGGTAAGGACAACATGGCAATATTTTGTTGAGCTTTTAACTGTGTTCTCAAGGTTTGGGGATATTAATCAGAAGGTAAGTGAGAGTGTCATTCCCCATACATTATTCTGCCAGAGGAAATGTGGATGGGAAGCAATCTGTATGCAGTCACTTCAAGATGCAGATGAGTATTGTCTTTCTACCTACTACTTAGGTAGCTAAGGAGCTTCACCTTCAGCTTTTGCTGGACTACCAGATTCAGTTCAGTGGCTTTTTGTGCCAGTTGTGGTAGTTGAGAAGGTTTTGAACAATAATAGGTAGAGATACTTTTATTACAAATTTTTTTCTGCTGAACTTGAAGTGGTGATATAATGCTGACAAAGTACGTATACTTAAAACATTGTGGAAGTGGTCATTTGTTTCTTAGTGGAATTATTTGTGCTAGAAAAGAATTGTATTTTAAAAACAAACAGTTACTTGGAATAAGATGCCTGCTGGCACTTTTTAACCTGATAACAGTTCTGTGACCTTTGAGGTCCTGCTATGGGCTACTATGCTTGTAGATTTTAACTTGCTATTTTCATTTGTAACACTCAAACTGCTCTCACAATGGTCTTTCTAAAAAAACCAACAAGTATTATTGTTTATATGCACAGCATAAAAACCTGTGTTTAGTAGTTTCTGGTATCGTGTGCAGACATGAATACATAAAGAACAAGTGAAGTTTGTCTCTAGAAGTCGAGGAGAGGTAAACCTTTTTATGCCCTCAAGTTACCTGCCCTAATAGATATTGCATAACAACTTCAGTTTCATTCAGGGTGGCACTGTAATTTCCAACTTGACTGTCAGACTCATTTCTTTCACAGCAGGGCATGCTGTGCTTTCTGCACTGTGCAACTTCCACAACCGAGTTTCTTTACTAAGGTTCAGAGAGGAAATGTCAGAACCTCTGGAGCAATGTGCTTCTCCATCCTGCAAATGTCCTCAGCCTGTCAATTCTTTCTTTCATGGTTTCAGGACCAGTCTAGGAAGAAGTAAGTCTTTCACTTAGATCTCTACAGGAGGTGTTTATACCCAAAAAATTAATGTTAAGTTAATCTTTTTTCTTTACCACTGTCTTCTCTCAGACTGAGGAGGAGTGTTTTGCCCTGTCCTATTCACAGTTCCCTGCTCTGCAATGCAGTCACTGTTGTGTAAGGCTGCTGCTTGTTTGTGCTCAAGTGCTATATTCCTTATGACATTCTAGGGATCAAGGCTTAGGCTGGGAAGTGGGAGACCACTGTCACAAGCAGCAGCATTCCCTACTAACCAAACACAGCTTGCAGAAATGTTTACATGACATGTAAGTTTATGAAAGACACCAATGGGGAAGTATTCCCCTGCTATGAAGTGCTGGAACTTTTCAGGGCAGTGCAGCAAATCCCTGCTTGTGCCTTTTGGGCCTTCTTGATCCAACTCAGTGTTGACCAAGTCCTTTTCTGAGGAGCTCGCCTGTGCTGAGCATCTCTGAATGGCTCTGCCATATTTCTAAGTTGCCTACTTGAATGAGCCCCTGTTTGGAGCACTAGGCTGACCAACTGGAGTTTAAATAATTTCTGTTGCTCTTCTATTGAAAGGAACAACGCTGTTGCAATGCAGATGTAGGCATCGTACTTAGAACTTATTTTAATTCCCTCTTTGTCACTGCATTTATTGCCTTAAGCTGTCTTAGAAAGTTAAAAATATGAGAAAAGAGAAAGTGCAAAAAAAATGCTCTGAAAATTAATCAAAATTTTCTCTTCTGTTTTTCTCAGATGGAGGAGTTGGTGGTTACGTGCTGCACTGCTTGGTGGATACGCGCCGAGCTATAGTAGGTTAAAAGGAAATCAAGGGTGGTGCTGCTAACATTCCACCCTCAGCTCCCTATTCACCTCTCATCATCCACCCTTGCATTTGAACTCAATCGTTTTACCCACCCGCCTAGTTTCCATGTGAATTTGTGCTAATGGATGTCTGTCCCACAATACTCAGGGAGACTTGAGCTGTTTTTGTAATTTCCAACTTTTTTTTTTGAGTTTCAAGTTTTTCCAACTTGTGAAATCTTGATTTGGGTCAACATCTGGACTCCACCACATGTGTGTAATTCAAGTATCATAGTACATTGAAGTAAGAGGTTGATAATCAAAACTTTGTTGTGGTTTAGGGACATTAGTTACTGGGATTTTGGTGTAATTCTGTGTCTACTGGGAAGGAAAGGGCTAGAAAGGGAACTGATAATGATTTGAATAGAGTAGGACCTTGGGCAATTGTGCTCTGTGTGCCCTGCAAGCTCTGCACAGCCATTAACTGATGAAGCACTGGAGACCTGCCTGGTGCCAGATAGAGCTCAGTCCTTACAGGAACACTTGCTGTATTTTTGTGTCCTCTCATCTCCTACCTGTGTCTTGGTAGAACTGGAGCAACGCACTTGAACAACAGACTTTACACACATTGTCTATGTTACCATCTTCCAAAGATCTTTCATTTTCCCTTCTCAGTTCAAGCTTCCCTTTCTCTTTGTTTTGTCTTCTCCTTTCAGTTTCCCTCCTTTTCCTTCATTCCTTTCCTCTACTGCAAATCTCCCTCATGAGAGGAGAGGCCAAAACTGAACTTGTATAAACAGAGCATCTTGCAGGAAATAAGCACCAGGTTGCATTGTGAACTTCTATGGCACTTAGAGCATGGCCTGTTTTTACAATCAGCCGTCCAGAGAAGATGTTCAAGAGGATGTGTTCTGCAGCAGATCAGGGCATAGCAGCCAGGTGAGATTCTTGGTGCAGAGCTGGCCAAGGCTTCCCGCCTACGGAAAGAAAAACAAGTTTTATTCTGGGCCATAGAGGAATCTTCCAATGTGACTGAATGTGTTCTGGTGTCAGGGCCTCACTTAAATGTGTAGGAGAGGAGCTAGGCAGAGGTGACAGCACTGGTACATTTATATCAGTGGTCAGAGCAAGTCTGGCTGCATGTGTGGCAGCAGGGTCTGGCCTGTGTTTCTTCCCTCTGTCTACTGTGAACTTGCATTTTGCCTTGCTTGCACTGTCAGAGGGTGTCCCAGCTCCTAGGTTGTTAGGTTGGTTTTCTGTCTCTTTCTGGTCTAATAATTATTCAGCTGGTCTATGCAAAGTGGGATTTCTTCAGGTAGAGCTGCCCTTCTATGTCTGTTTAGAGAGTTCACTGGAAACATGCTGTCTTAGGTATATTCAGGCTGAGCAAAGACCCTAAATTTAAGTGCTGCTCAGATGGATCAGGGACCTCAGCTACTGGCCGGGAGTTTAGGATGAGCACAAGGTCCTTGTGGGTTCCCTTTGAAAAGCAGCTGGAAGAAACACTGGGGACTCAGATGACTCCAAGCCCAGGGACAGGGTCTTGAGGAGACAAGACAACAGAGAGGCCCTTTTGTATTTTCAGTGCAGGGTGAAAGAAAAGTCACATACTTCATCCCTTCACAGTTAACACAGGAAAACTGCCTCACTACACTGCACATCCTCCTATTTCTGAGGCAAAGCAGAAGAATATGAGAGAACAAAACCAATGGAACCTGCAACAAATGAATAAATTTTATTCTGACACAAGGCCTAGACTTCAGAACTGTTTACTCCATCCTTAAATCCCTCAGCTCTCATCCTGATCTTCTCCCATATTTTTTACCCAGAAGAGCCCCAGCTGTATGGAATAAGATAGAACAGCAACCTGCATACATAGAAGTTCATCAAGTCCTGTCACACATCAGCTCTTTCTGCAGAATTGCCCGGTAATGTTTAATTGTCAAAAAACTCTTAACTACAAAATCATTAACTTAAGTGCACTTTCTTATTCTGACACTGAAACTTGTCAAGTGTTTAATGCTCTTAGCCATAGGAGGTTGTTTCTGTCACAGGAAGCATTTAAAAACATGATAAATAATAAACCAAAGAATGTGACAGAAAAAAAAAAAAAGAAAACAAAACGAAAGAATCAAAATCATAATTTAGGAACTGTCAGACTGTTCTGTGAAGTTTTGGTTCAAACTTTAGTCTCTGTGTTAACAAAACCATACTTCAAAATCTGCTTGCCATTTCTTTTCTATCAAAGCATGAAGTGTTCATGATCCTCCTGGCTCATGTATATTATAAACTTGGCACAACTCATTTTTTAAGAGTCATCTTTCCTCAAAAACCTATTTTCCATTGCTTGTTGTAAATATGATGTTGTTAGCCAGTCTCCTAAGCCATAAAAACCTGGTCTTATAATGTATGTTGAAACTATTAGGATAGAATAAGAAACCAGATGGTTTTTAAAATCAGAACAGTTGAAGGTGAAATAAGGTGATTATTATTGCTGTTAGTCTCATTTTGTCATAGATTTTGTGCCTCCTGACTCAACAAATATGAAAGACATCAAAAAAATCTCTAACACGTGGCACTTCACAACTTCCAAGTCTCCTGAACTGGGAGATTTTCTGGAGTGACCAAAATAGTAGAGGGACATCACTGACTCCAGCAAATCTAACTGACATCAATCACTTTATGCAAACTCAGTTATTTTATGTAACTGTGCTAAAAAATTCACAACTAATTGGCTGCAACATTCTCTCTTCTTTGGTCACAATGACATGATTTTTTTTAAAATATAGCACGCACGTTTTGCTATGTGACAGCAGAAAATTGTACTCTGTCATTGTGATTATCTATTGTCTGGCTTTTTTCTCTCATGTGCAGTAGTTTTTATCCAGAGTTTATTGTTTATTTTCAAAAGCCAAAGACAAAACCACAATGATTGTGTTAGACATGTCTTTCTTTAAAGAAGGGCAATGGTATCCTGAGCTGTGTTAGGAGGAGTGTTTCCAGCATGGAGAGGGAGGTGATCCTGCCACTCTACTCATCACTGGTGGGTCCCCACTTGGAGTGCTGGGTCCAGTTCTGGGGTCCTCAGTACAGAAAGGCATTGTCACACCTAAGAGAGTCCAGTGAAGGGCTACAAAAACAATTGAGGAATGAGAGCATCTCTCCTATGAGGAAAGGCTGGGAAAGCCAGGACTGTTCAGCCTAGAGAAGAGCAAGTTCAGTAGGTCCTTAATATGATATAGCTCAATGTGTATTGATACCTGAGGGAGGATGTAAAGAGGATGGAGCCAGGCTCTTTTCAGTGGTGACCAGTGACAGAACAAGAAGCAATGGGCAGAAACTGAAATACTGGAGATGTTATCTGAACATCAGGAAACATTTTTCTGCTCTGAAGATGACCGAGCACTGCCACATATTGGCCAGAGAGATTGTGAAGTCTCCATCTCTGAAGACATTCAAAAGCCATTTGGACATGGTGTAACTGACTCTAGATGACCCTGCTTGAGCAGGGGGTTTGGATCAGATGACCTCCAGAGGTTCTTTACAACCTCAGCCATTCTGTGTTTCTGCCTTCAGTAAGGCTTAGGGAACCAATGAAGGAAGAGAAACTGTATTTTGTGTCTTCAGTGAGATGCACAAGTATATATTAGGTAAGGATTGAAAAAATAACTACATTTGTCAACTGTCCACATCAATAAATGGGTACAAAGTTAAAAATCTTTCCTTTCCTTTCCTTTCCTTTCCTTTCCTTTCCTTTCCTTTCCTTTCCTTTCCTTTCCTTTCCTTTCCTTTCCTTTCCTTTCCTTTCCTTTCCTTTCCCTAGTTTCCTCTTCCACCTCACTCCCTCTCTGTCTCCCTCTCCCTCTCTCTCTATCTTTTTATATATGTTGAGAACAAACCTTCCTGAAAAGTTTCCTGACACTCCATCAAACAAATCACAAGGAGAATCCACTGGCCTTCTTTTCCATGTTTCATTGTGACTGATATTTATCTTGTATCAGACTGTTGTACTGTCTCATGGAGACCACAGTTAACTTTGGCAGACTTTGTATCACTGACTCAGTCTGCCCTGGCCCCAAATCAGACTAGAAACAGGAATGTCAGGCCCCTAAATTAGAAATGATAAAATGATGAAAATGAAGAAAGGAAAAGGGTTAAAAATATTTATTTTGGGTAGGAGTCAGAGAGGCTTCTGACCTTGACCTCTTTGCTTACTGGAGAGGACACTGTACTCAACCCAATTATGAGATACAGCTGAAATGCAATGTAAAAGTGATTCCAAATATCTGTTGCCAGGAAGCAGATGACACACTAAATTGCTCAGTAGATTGAGTACTTAATTCAGCGATTTCCTGCTGCAGGAGTTGCCAGTATACAGCCATTTTGTCTTTTTTGGCAAGACGGCTGCTTTTGGATGGCTGTCTCCAGTAGTCTTTCCTACGCTTCCTGTTGTAGGAAGGCCTGTTTCCTGCCGCGAGATTCCTGATTAGACTCTGCACTATTTTTGTCTGCAAAATGCCTGTGTAGCAGGTTGCTTCTCTGCATTTGATACTGATTTGTGGGAAGTGAAGCCAGATCACAGTCTGGCCACAATAGAGCATCCAAATCCTTTGAGAAATCTAAAAAAATGCTGTCGCTCAACAGAAAAGAACTGATGCTTAATGTAGCATTCAGAGGTACAATGGAGATCCAAGTATTTATTTTTGTAGTGAAGTTTCACTCTGTTTGTTTCTTTTGGTATTGGAAACCAGGGCCTATCAACTGAACATTGTCTTTTTTTAAAGCATCTCCCAAGGTTAGTTTTCTTCCTTTAATGTTCAGAGGATCTCCTGGTCCAAGTTCTCTGTACCTCTGTAGGGATAAAGACGTTTTCCATCTCCTACTCAGTGTATTGTAGGCCTAAATTTTTATTTCTACTGGTAATGGGGAGGCAGGGGCGGGGGAAGGGGTGGGTGGTTAATAAAGTCCTGACATAACTGGGAAGTTTTTACAGCTATATGATTTTCTTTTGACATGGGGATGTGTGGTCAATGTCAGGTACTAAAAAGGAGTAAAAAACCTTTTATCCTTTTCCTTAAGCCACAATACTGAGGTCCTAATCTAGGTCTGAACAAACGATGAGACAGTACTGCTCGAGTCTGTGAGGTATTTTTACTATGCAGTTATAAACGGCAAGAAATAAAAAAAAGCTTTGTCCTGGTTGCTAATGGCAACATGGACATAGGAGGGGAATTGTAAAAACAAAAATAATATACTTCAAAATATTGTTTCATTCAAACATTTTGTTAATATACTTTATTCCCCCCCATGTTGGAAAGTTTCATACATGCCTGGCCACAGGTACCCTGTTCCTGTAGCTGTCTGTAGGATAAGGGCCCTTGATTTCAAAGGCAGAGAGAAGGCAGCTCAAGAGCGTTTTTGTTTCTCTTATGAATTGCTCTTCAGTCCAGATCCTTCTTCTCAATGCAGTCATGCATGCCTAGTGCTTGCTCTTGACCTCATGTTTTCCATATTTTGGTGTGAGGACATAGACGCTGACTTCATGACATTGGAGTTCATGTTGACACGGCTTTACAATGTAAGAAAGCAAGGTACTCTTTCCCCTCAGTTGCAGCACAGGGCATTTTTTCTCTACGTTTCTTCCTTCTTCCAACCATTCACTATTTTTTTTGGTTGGTTGCACAGAATTATAGAATTGTTGAGGTTGGAAAAGACCTTCAAGGTCACTGGGTCCAGCCTTTAACCAAACACCTTTGACCACCATGCCAACTAAAGCATAGCAATAAATGCCACATCCACTCATTTCTTGAACACCTCCAGGGGCGGTGACTCCACTACCTCTCTGGACAGCCTGTTCCAGTGCTTAACTACTCCTTCAGTGAAAAAATTCTTCTTGATGTTTAGTCTGAAACTCCCCTGGAAGAGCTGCTGTTTACCAGCACTCCCAAGTGCTTTTCCTAGGGGCAGCTTTCCAGCCACTCTGTCCCAGCCTGTAGCACTGTCTGAGGTTGTTGGGATCCACGTGCAGGACCTGGAACTTGGCCATGGCCCATGGATCCAGCCTGTCCAGATCCCACTGCACAGCCTTCCTGTCTTCCAGCAGATCAACACTGCTGGCCGACTTAGTGTTGTTTGCTAACTTACTGAGGGTGCACTCCATCCCCTTGTCCAAATCATTGATAAAGATATTAAACAGGACTGGCCCAAATACTGTTTTCCCACTATTGTTTTTCTTCATCCTCTTATTGAGAATCCCAACCTCTTTTTCCTCTGCCATACTTCATGTTCCTTCACTTTCTAGCTTAGATGATGGAAAAATACAATTCTTTTCTGGGTGCAAACTTGCATAAAAAATTTTTAAGTTTCTTCCAAAAAAAATATGAGGAAATTAACCCTAACAGTCCTTATCTGATATTTTAGTAAATGAGAGGCTTAAGCAGAGGCCAGGAAATTTTATGTTAAATTAAGACTGATCCAGACGGTTGTGTCTGTGGGAAATTGCTGCTTTTCTGTGGCCCTGGTGGAGCCCTGACTTCATTTTAGCTTTCCTGAACCCTTTATAATGTTGTCTGCTGCACTGCTACGACTTAGGCAGTTTTGTGGTGGTTTAAATATAAATATTGGCTCTTGCATACCTCTGCTACTCCAACTTAACTTTGTCAGGAAAAGATTAGGTTGTATTTCAGCAGGGTCTGCTGTAGTCACAGCCTGAGAGTCCTTGTGGTTGTGTCAGGAGCACGCAGACACAGCATGCACACTCCGTGATTTGTACTAACTGCCCTTCTGCAGCCTTGTGGCTTTTCTCCACAAGTCCAAGCCTGTTTCTGCTCCTGTCTTTGCACCTGTCTGAGGGCAGCATGACCTAGACTGCTAACAGCAGATGTTCTCACCTTGTCTGTGACAGTCTTTTAGTGGAAAAATGTTGTCTTTGTAATGTAAATGAAATCCTTATACATTAGAGGATCTGAGTGTATATTCTTCTAGGATGAGGGTCCTTGAAAAAAGAACTAAAAATTAAATGCATTAGCAAAGACATTTCTCTTTTAACCTGAACGGCTGTCAGGGATCTCAGAGGACTTCAGCAAAATCATTGATAAATTAAACCAGAATGAGACAAAGTGGGAGACAATAAAACAACAAAAGATTGAAGGGCCATGATTACTTATCTGGCTTGGTAAAGGTGTATTATGAAGAAGGCAATCATTCTTAGTTGCCAGAGAGGAAGAAGGTAACAGGGTAAAATTGCTGAAATGAGTTAATGAAATTGTGAGAGGAAAAATACAGCCTCCTGAGTCAGCTGAGTGCTCTTGCTTGGGAGTAGAGACCTATACTAAGCACCAATCAATATTTTCTGTTTGCTACCTTCATATGCCTGTCTAATCTCTGCTGCTATCTTAGGTTTGGCTTCCATCTCCCCTCCTATCCGTCTCTATTAACGTCACCGGCATCCACCTGCAGCTATGTAAATGTTAGCTCTAGCAGCAGTGTGCTCTTTAGAGAAAAATACAAACTACCTGCTACCCAGCCAAGGCTGGCTCTGCAGAAAATGTTAATCAGAAATACTTTAGGAATCATGGATTAGATCCCCTGGTTCAGGAAAATGGATCAGTGGCTGCTTCCTAAGTGACCCATGAGAAGACAGTGTGATAAGAGTCATCTCTTCACCTAACTTTTGACCTTTCATCTGAAGATAGAGTTATATATGGTTAAGTAGGGTGAGGTCAGTGTCACAGTGCCACGACGGGGGTTTCCACTTTTTTTGTTAAATGCAGGGCTCAAAGTTTCTGCCTCTTTCTCCACATGCCCTTCAGGACCACCAGTCTTGGAATCTCCTGCAGGTCTTTGTCTCCCTCTCTTTGCCTCCTTGGCACTCCCTTCCTCCTTCTGTACCCTGTGTTGACTGACAACTCAGAGCTACTCTGTCCCTTGAACTTATTATTTTGCCACAGCCCAGTCTGGACCTCTTGAAGAACAGAACATGACGTCTGTGCTCTGTTTTTGATGTTGGTCACTGCTACACCCAAAGTATGTCTCAGCTTGGGTGTGAGCTTATAGCGCTGTGGCTACTTGGCACTAATTGTCCTGGCAGAAAGACATGCCACAGATAGGAAATAGTTGATTCTGCATTCACTTAGGAGACATGTTGTGCACAGTTGTGGTTGGGGAAGAACTTGTGCACATGCTGGTGTTTCGGAGTAGCAAACAGGCAAAGGAATTGCAGCTGGTGGTTTGATTGACATGACTAAACAGGTAGGCATTTCTGTTTTCAATAACGAAATCCTGTGCAGTGTAAAGACAGAGTAAACTGATTTTCTGTGCTTCTGAGCACCAATGACAACTGTATCTTTTCTGCTTCAGAGAAAAAACACAGTCTGTGGCTCTCCAGAGAAAACATTTGTAACTGAATTATGAGACTTCTACTATTTAACAGTGATTTCTGGGCTTGAATTTTATAACCTCTGTGCTGGAATAAAAACAGTTTTAAAAATTCCAATATTTGTAACACAATTTAGAAAAACTGTAATTNAAAAAAAAAAAAAAAAAAAAAAAAAGCTTATAAATATTTTAAAGAATAAATGCAAAACTAGAACAAATCTTTCGAAGAAAAGTGCAAACTGTGTTGTGTTAATCAATATTTTCTGCTTGCTGCCTTTGCAGACTTGGTACCTGCCAACATCTCAAGCTTTGCTTACATACACACTCTTATTCTTTCTCATTAACGTCACTAATCTCTACTTGAATTCCTTGCAAGCAGAAAGACAAAGTGTCAGTGTGCAGTGAGTGCAAAGAGTACTTGTCACCATGGCTGAGTGTTAACGTAAATCAGCAGAGTTAATATGTAAGCTTATCTGATGATTCAAATGTGAATGAAGTCTTAGCTGGAAATACCCCTACAGATCAGCTTGCCCAATTATTGCATATTGCCAAAACACAGAGGAAGTAAAGAATTTTCCCACTTGATGCTGTTTTATTTTCTTTCAATGAAAGGTCAGATATGACCCACATTGCTCTCTCTCCCTAACCTTCAGAGGCTGAGGAGCACTGGCAGCCACAGCAGAACAGACACTTCTTAAGGAAAAGTAAAGACTAATCATTTCCTGGGTTTTAATGGGCTGCCAAAAGACAGCAGAGCAACCTGGATGGTATGCATGCATGCTGGTAGATGGTGTAAGAGAGTTTATTTTTCTGTGCAGCCCACTGGACTTTGAGAGTGGGAACATTAGTTCTGAGAACTGACTTTAAGGGAACTGTATCACTCTTGATCACAATGTGATATGTTTCCTCCTGACCTCAATGTACAACTTTAGAGACCAAAAGGTAAATATTTGGATGTATTTTATGTAATTATAAAGGTGTCAGAACCTCTAATTCACTTTTTCCTCAAGAAAAAGCATTTGTTCTGGCAGAAATCACAGGTCTTTTAAATGTAGGTTTCTGTTCTGGATGCCATAATTCATAGTTAGGAACCCCCAGTATTAATGAACCCAGTCAAGCATCCAGTGCTGGGAGGGAGGGGAGAGAGGACCCAGTGCTGGCTCCAGGCAGCACAGATGTAGGGCAGTGAATGTTGAAAGGGCAGCTGCAGTGCCCACCAAGCACTTTACTATAAATATGGGCCAAAACAAAGACCTGGGTGCACAGGGTGGGTTAGGAACCTAGCAACACTCTTCAACTCTGGCTTAAACAGACGGGAAACGGGTTTGGAAAAGCTCATCTTCAGGCAGGTGAGGACACCTGGTAGGTCCAGGGCTGCTGACATCAAGCTGTCTGCCAGGGATGATGTCCAGCAGGGAGCTAGGAGAGGAGATTGCCACACTGGACACTGCTCTGGCAGCTCTGGAGAGGATGCAGTGGCCCCTGGGGCTGCCTGCAGCTGAGGGTGCTGAACATGAACAAAGCCTTGATGTCTCAGACAGATTGTGGTGTGGGAAAGTTCCAGCAGGAAGGACCAGACCTAGGAAATGCAAGATCTTGCTGCCCAATTCTCTAGTTGCAACATAAATAAGAGTCAGTGTAGGCATGATTAAAAAGTGGCATTTTTAAAAAGAATGCTGATGTATAAATCAGAAAATGAGATTCAAGTCTTTTTGTTTTATACATACTTTTCTCCCATGGTATTTATCACTGCTAGGTAACTTATCACTGGGTTGCTGGTTGATACTGATAAGTATTTAATCAAGTCAAAGCATAATTTCATCCTCTTTTTCTCTCTTACCTCAAAGCCCTGTAAAAAGTTACACAAAATTTAGAGATCAACATAATGAAAAGTGCAGGAAGATGTTAGGTCTACTGTGAGCTAATGGTAGCTGAGTTCTTTAGAAATCAGGAGAGATGGTATAGCTATTCACATCATTGATAGTCTGCAGCTTTCACTAGACCTCTGAAAAAAAGATAGATGACCAGTATAACTTTTTTCCTGGTTAGATGTAAATAAAAATAATGGTCTTAGTGATAAGGAAAGTAAGTCTCCAGTGAATAAATCTCAACAATTATGTTGTTCTGTTTGCAACAATAACTTTTGTCCTTCAGAGTTGTGCAACCAGTGCTGAGACACTGGCATTTGGATCTTGCATTGAAGCACTCATTCTCTCTTGCAAAACTTAGCTCACATTTAAAAGTGAACTTATTTTTTTCTAGTACTGCAATAAATCATCTTCCCCCAAACATTAATGAGCCAATGCTTTTTAAAGAGCTAAGAGAAATATTTATGACAGATTAAACATGGAAAAGGCTTAAAGATCAGAAAGTGAAAACAGCTCATTTAAGAATTTATAGTGACATATTTTTTGTATTTTTCTTGTTTTGTCATGAATAATTGCTTACCCCCAAGGTGTGTGTGCTACAAAGTTGTACATTTATTTGGGGCCTTAGAGAAAAATACAAATCATTCAAAAGTCCTTTGGGAACTCTCTCAGGCCAGATGGGAGAGGTGTCTTTCCAGTTCCTTTAGACATAGGAACCATGGCTAAATCAAACACAGACTTTAAACGTTGTAAAGCAGTCTGTGATTTGAGACCACTAGCTGGTCTTCACTCTGGAAGAGAGTAGAAGAGGAACGTGACACAGTCACCTGTCAGTATCATCTCAGGGGGGACACAGAATTCCTCAAAAACAAAGATGGTACTACTTCTTCCCAGCTGATATGTCAGATACCAGTTTAACAGGATGGTAAACCAGCAGAGTCAAAGGCTTACCAGGACAAAATCTGGGTCATTCATGAAATGCAGATAAAGCCAGTGCCCCATGATTTTGTTTCTTAAAGGAAGGCACTGCCACAAGGTATGTTCAGGTGAACTTTTAATGCCTATAACTCTGCCCTGGGTTATGTCACCCAAGCTGGAGCTTGAGCTGTTTTGTCTTTCAAACCACATCTCTGGGTACTAATTACATATTTTGCAAGCCATAGATTATATTTCAAACTCATATGACTTATGCTCTGTATGCAAATCTCAGAACTGACTCTGCCTATGCCAGAGCTTCTCCTACTTTGATCTGTCCCAGTTGTGACTCTCCACTCCCAAAGAAAATTGGGTCGGGGGGAGGAAATGAGCATTTCTATCTTTTGGTCAAGGAGGTGTTTCTGAAAAATATGGGTGTAATGCAATAGGAAAGTGGTTGTTTTGGCTTTTCGTTCTGTCTGTGCAGCAGAATTGAATCAATGCTGTGTTCCTTGAGCAGTGTCGTGTTCCACCACATAGTGTAGACTTCAGGTATGGAATATTGCAAAGACACAAATATAGGCAGGGAAGTTAATTCTGGTGACATATGGGTCAGACTTCCATACACACAGTTAATTTTACACATATGTGTATTTACATTCAAGCAGCCCCTATGAAACATAACAAACCCTCATATTATGTGACACCACAGGTATCATGTCACTCTGGTATCTAGCCAAAAGCAAGCAAAATCTTCTGCACATTTCCTGAAATCCTAAGAGAACATTTTATTCTTCTAATCAAGCTACAAATTTGTACTTTGAAAGCTGCTGCAGTATTGTTTTTGTCATTATTACAACGAGGTAACTGTTCCAGCTTCTACCTTGTTTCAATGGAATCAGTATGAAACAAGGAAAAGCATTGCTGGTTTTGTTGCCCCAGGACTGAGTTGACCACTCTCATTACAAAGGTTAGTCTGAATTTCTTCTGCTGCTTGCAGCATCCTTTTTGCTGTTTATATAGATATCAAAAACGAAAGAAGAGGGGCAAAGTATTAATTGCTTTCTGCACAGTTGGTAAGGAAGTACAAACAGCAAAAACATCTTTCCCAGACTTCCTGCTAGATAATTGGCCACCCACTATGACAGTCCTGCTTAAGGTCTTCCCTCCTACCCTTGTTGAATCAAAGAAACAGGACAGCAGGGTGTACATTTCTAGTTACATTCAACAAAGCATCATCTCTGCTGCCAGTGAGAGCTAGAAACACATGGGAAAACAACTTCTGCTCAGGCATTAGGCTCACACTGCAGTGAATGGGGTAAGTTGGAGGAAGTGTATCTGTCTAGGACCTCATGCCACTCCACTTGATGGGAACAGCTTCAGAACTTTATCTGCACTGAGGCTGCCTGCCTCATTGCACTCAGCACAGCACCATTAAAGAAGGAGAGAAGCAGACCTATTCATACAGGAGGAAAATGATTCAAAACCTGTATATTAAAAGCTATGCAAGTGGCTGACTGAATGACCTGTCTGTGAAAAGCAGAAGTTTCTGTTTCTAGCTGCCCCTTATTCCCCACTAAATAAAGTCTGAGGCATCTTTGTCACTTCATTTATTACAGTTAGTCACCATAGTAACCAATAGAGTTCAGATTGAACTCCATGGAACTGGTAAAACTTAAGTGAAACAGGGAAACAAAGAAAACAAAGAAAACCTTTGGATTCCAGATGTTTTACAGTTTCTGTGTGTTTGTAAGAGGAAAATGATCCCTTAACACTGAAAATAGTAGTTAAGGCTTTTATTTTAATTTTGACCCGATCTGGAACATACTGTGATTATTCTGGGGCTACCCACTTATTTTTTGTCTTTAATGAGTGTCCAGCAGTCCTACATATGTACAATAAACAGTGGTGGTAGGTGCAGTAAAAAACCCAGGCATAGTTTCTGTCACAGGCCTTTTACAGCCTGAATTATAAAGAGAGGAGTGGGCTCAGAAGTACAGCTGGAGAAACTGTCTACTGAAGTAGACACAGCAACTATCTACATCTTGACAAATTCCTTTTATAGGCTATAGAGATTGCAACAAAGAGTTTTCAGGAGAATCCTGAAGAGGAAAGACATAGGAACAAGTTCGGAAATATAACTCCTAGGTGTCCTAACTTGCTAGATATAGTTTAGAAAGGAAGAGTCATCAAGTCTGTAATTAATGAAAGATGGTCCATAAGATCACTGCATCATAGAATCCCTGAGGTGGGAAGTGTCCTCTTGAAGTCATCTAGTGTAAAACCCCTGTTCAAGCAAAGCCAGTGAGAGTGGTTTACTCAGGATGGTGTCCAGGTGGGTTTTGAATATCTCCAAGAATGCAAACTCCACAACTTCTCTAGGCAACCTGTTCCAGACTCAGAATAAGATAGTGTTTTCCAACATTTGAATGAATTTTCTTGTATTTCAGTGTGTTTCTATGGCTGCTTTTCATATCACTGGGTAGTGCTGAGAAGAGTCTAAGAAGAGGTGTGATGGTCTGTGAAATGCTACAAAGATAAAATAACCTGTCTCTATTTCTGTGTTAGAGGAAAAGGAGAAAGGTGCAATCTATCTCAGATGAACACAAGTCATAGGAGAGCAAGATGTATGAATAGAAGTGAGTGGAACAAGAAATACGTGTCCATGGCAGAACTAAGGATTCCAATGTGGGATGTGAGAACTACTGAGATGTGAGAACTCAGAGAAAGGTGTTACCTGTGTGAATAGACTGAAAGACTATCCCTTAGAAAGCAGTCTGGACCACATGGCAGAAAGGCATGCTAGCTTTTGATCCATTTGACATAAATCAAGTTGTGAATGAACTTGCCTATTCTTCTACTATGAAATCCACTATATAAATTGAAGATGGATGCTTGGATCCAGCCACATGGTCTGACACGGTAGAGCTGCAGGATCTCTGACATGCAGCATTGTCATCTACTCACTGACTGTTCACTGTGCAAGTGACTTTGCCTTGCTCCTTCCAGCTCGCCGGTGAATTGCTGCACTGCCTCATGCATCAAACACAGCCTGTGAGCAGGCTGTAGGAAGGCAGGTGCCTTCAGGTTACTTCCTTCCTATCCTGGGGTATGTGTCAGCTTCACACAGTACACTTAACCACCTTGAGCACCTGGGAGTATTAAAATCTGAGATGAATTTAAGATTAAATTAGCATCAAGACTATTAATATATATGTATATGTATGTGCATGTCTGAGTATTTGTGTATATACGCAGACATGGTAATGACTGTAACAATGTATTACATATTAAAATAACTTTTACATATTGAAATAAATTTTTTAGATATCCTTATCCTGGTGTTCTTGAAACTCATTAGGTTCTTTTGACATAATTTCTTTATTATCCTCACTCCCAAGTTGCTTTTAAATGCAACCTATTTTCTTTCCATGCTGTTATTTAGCTGATTTTTTATAACTCATCTTCTTTTCCCTGGAAGTTGCTGATCAAGAGCTAAAGCACTAAAAGAAGTGAAGGTGAGAGTGTCTCCCAACACAGGATTTTATTAATTTGCTTTAACTGATCCTTTCATTTTAGAAAACTTTCCATGTCTGGATTAACTTTGTTATTGAGAGGGAAGGTTCAGGAAGGGAAGGTTCGGGAAGGTTTGGGAAGGGAAAGGAAGGTTTGGGAAGGTTTGGAAAGGTTTGGGAAGGGAAAGGAAGGTTTGGGAAGGTTTGGGAAGGTTTGGGAAGGTTTGGGAAGGTTTGGGAAGGGAAGGTTTGGGAAGGGAAGGGAAGGGAAGGGAAGGTTTGGGAAGGGAAGGGAAGGGAAGGGAAGGGAAGGGAAGGGAAGGGAAGGGAAGGGAAGGCTGTACTGAAGAGGCCTCTGAGTTCGACCATATATGTGCCATCATGTGTCTTTTTTCCTAGTTTCCATGAGCAGAATCACTGCTACATTTTCAAACTCTGTTAGTTGCTCAGCAGTTTGTCTGCTGACTCGGATGAAATGGCACAGCCCTGTCTGATGAGATGCTCTGTTCAGTCTGATCTGCTCAATGCCTCCATGACCTCTGGCAAGTTATCAAGGTGGCCTTCATGTAACCAGAATTTGAAGAGAAATGTACCCAGGGCTGAAGATCTTCATAAGCAATACTTCCAGCATAAGTTTCAATATCACCAGAGGAGCTGTGAAAGCAAGCAAACAGATAAACCCACCTAAAATTCAACATAAACTGTCAGAGCAGAAAAAAAGTTAGGTCCACTAATTTGTAGTATAGTGGGCTTGTAGCTGGGTTACACTCATTGAATGAGATTTTTTCCTATTGCTATTTCATAAAACTCTGTTTTGACTGTTGTGAAAAGCAGTTTAAGTGCAGTAGCCTCATTTTTTTTTTTCCCATAAAAATACCACTGTTTATATTGTTTCCTGTACCCATAGAAAATCCTAGTCCACAGACAGCCTCTATATTTTATTTAAAATAAGGAAAACTACTTTTGCTTTCATGGTCCTCCACATGTCTTCCCCAAGGATGATGGAATTACATATATTCATGAAGGGCAAAAAAAAATTGACTGCTTGTTATAGAAGGAAAAGTGAGGGGTTTATTCTGCTAAGAAAAAATACCAATCTATTTTTGTTTTTATTCTTCAGTCTTTAAAGAAAAAAAAATAACTAAGCTGATTTAAATTAAATTTTACAAAGCATATGCTCCTGGGCAGAAATCTTATAAATCCACTTTCAGCCCAAAGCACATTTTTATGGTTGAGTTATAATAAACCACACAGAACAGGGATTCCACTTGAATTGCTTACAGAATATAGTAGCACGAAAGGTATTATTGTTATAAAGCTTCACAGTAATGTTTGAATTTAGTTGACAGAAGCAGCAGGGCCATTTTTATTTAGTTTGACCTCTCATATAGAATATGAGTATAGAATCTCATGCTAGAGAGAATAAAACACAGCCAAAAATTCAAAGCAGAAAAATGATTAAAATAATAAAGTGGAGGCTAGGTTGTCCCAATGCTATAATACATTTGATGCATGAAAGCTGGTATTCTGAGTGTTTTGGCACTGGAAAATAATGAAAAAAATCAAAGCATTTGTGAAGTAAGTTCCCATTCATCAACATTTAAAAGCCAAGGTGATCTGCAATGGACATGGCTTTATTACAAACTTAATTTATCAGATGCCTGTTAGCTTACTGTGAAGCTCAAAATTTGCAAACTAGGGTAATCTGTCTAGTGGTTACACAATATAATGTTGCATGGCAATGCACACATACAGGTGACAAGGAATGTTTGAAAAAGAATAAATAGGACAGAAGGCTGATGATTGTGCAAAGTGCCTATTAAAGGACTAATGATAGCTGTTCACTATTGGAATTAAATGTTTACATAAAAATTTCCCCATATAGATTCCTCTGTACCCTTTGGATAGATTGCCAGGTTATTTAACGACCTAATTGCTCTCATATAAAATTCAAGGTATGATCTTTATTTCACATAAGAGAAATATGCAGGCTTCTAAAATTGGAAGATCTTTTTCTGTGTTATCTAATGGAAGCATCTTATTCTGGCTCTTGGAATGGGGCTAGGGTCACACAGGAAAAGGTGTCAGTGGGAAAATGTAGACCATGTGGCTGCATCCAACAATCCCCTATGCCTGCTATTCTCCAAATTAGAAACAGTGCAACTCGTACAGCTCCAAGTATCAGCAGCAGCAGCTTGAACATGAAAGGCTTGTCTTGCATCTCAAATACAGCAAATCCCTGCTTTGGTCTCAGTAGTAAAGATAAGACAGTGCTAACTTTTCTTCTATAATCGTTGCTACATGCAAAGCAAAGCATTGAAGTTGGGTGAAATTCACCCTAAGCAATGCCTCATACCTGCCAGAAGATAAAGACTTTGTGATGGTAATTAATTTTAGTAAAGGAAATATTCTTGGGGTAGTTCACACACAGGGTTGGGAGTGAAAGACAAGAAAGAAGGGGATGCTGAGGTGCATGGAGAAGTGTTCTTTTGTGGACACAATGGCAGCTTTTAGTAGAAAGCCAGATTCTGACTCACTGATGTGATATGATATGAAATAGGAAAGAGACAGCAAGTTTGGAGGTGGAACAGGAATTTGATCACAAGGAAAGAAAGGGGCATTGCCTTTCCCATGCCTGAAGGGGCATGTCTGAAGAACCTTTCAAACTGCCAAGAAAATGAAGAAGGCACAAGAGATGGGCAAGTAATTCTCAGGAGAGTTGTACCAATATCATGTCCTCAACTGAGAACCAAAAGGGCTCATGGGTTCAAAGTGTTCTCAAACCAAAAATGCATGAAGTGATACAGGAAGGGGCTGTCAGTCATGTATGCCTCTGTGATAAATTCTTTAAACAACTTCCTTCTGTTCTTTGCATTAGTAAGTCTTAAATGACACAGTGGTGATTCAGGAGATCTGCTTGACTATATGTCTTCTACTAATAAGTCAATGAACATGTAAAATGAATAATAATGAAAGAAGAGTATGGTTGGTGCCTGCAGGATGAAATCCTTATCATTCATTAGGGGAAGAGCTAGCCAGTTCTGTTTTCCTGGTCCCTGAGCCACAGAAAACTGATGATGGAAACTTCAACTACTCATGGGTGGCAATTTAAAACCTACTCCAATCAGCATGATATCTCTCAGTCCTTGTCATCAGCACTTACCATAAAATCATAGAATCAAAGAATGTTTTGGGTTGAAAGGGGCTTCAAAGGTCATCTAGTTCCAAACCCCTTGCCATGGGCAGGGACAACTTCCACTAGACTGGGTTGCTCAAAGCGCCACCCAGCCTGGCCATGGACACCTCTAGAAATGGGGCATTCACAACTTCTCTATGCAACCTGTTCCAGTGCTTCACCAAGAAAACGTCTGGTCTCCTGAAGGCCAGGATTGGGAGCTTGCTGTGCAACCTCTTCACTGTCCTAAGGATTTTGAACTTCACCAAGTCATGGCCAGTGCAGGCAAGGCTGCTCTTGAATTTAACGTTCCCCACCAGTCTCTTCTTGTTGGTGAGTACAAGATCCAGAATAGAACCCATCCTTGCTGGTTCTTCTGTCTCTTGGAAAAAGAAGTCATCATCAATGCAGGAAGTCCTGGACTGCTTATGCCCTGTCGTGTTGTCCCTCCAACAGATATTGGGGTGGTTGAAGTCCCCCATGAGCACCAGGGCATGTGAATGTGAGGCCACTCCTGTGTGTCTCTAAAGGCTGCAATCACTTGGTCTTCCTGGTCAGGTGACATGCAGCAGACCCCCATACGTCACCTGTCCCTGCCCTCCCTTTAAACCTGACCCATAAGCTCTCAGTCAGATCCTCATCCCTCCCCAGGTGGAGCTCCATGCTCTCCAGGTGGTCACTGACATAGAAGGCAACCCTGCCCCCTCACATCCCCTGCCTGTCATTCCTAAAGGGCCTGTATCCATCTGCTCCAACAGTCCAGTCATAGGAGTTGTCCAACTGCATCTCCATGATGCCAGTGATTCCTAGCCCCTGCAGGTGTGCACATGTCTCTATTTCCTCCTGTTTATTCTCCATGCTGCTTGCCTTTGCATAGAGGCATTTAAATTTGGCCCCCAATGAAATTGGCTCACTGGCCAGAGTGGCTGGAGTTCTCTGTGCTGCTCTTCAGATTCTCTCCTGCTGACCTGTTTGGCTCTTTTGAGGGAATTCTTGACACTATGGATAGTCATAATGCATCTGGAAGGATTTCAGGTCCTTACCATCTCATTTAAATTTTTTTATTACTTTAAGTTATACTTTTTTGTCCAGCTCTCAAAAAAAGAGAAGACAAAGTACCTCTGTAGAAGAATGTATTATTCTTTTTAGCTAATTGGGTTTCTCTGAAAGTGAATTTGACCACCTTAGAGGCATTGTTGGCTGTGTTAAGCACAAGAATAAATCCAGGGCTTGGCTTTAGTTTATAACATGTGCAGCTCTGACATGGAAACTAAGTTATTCAAATTATTCAGACATTCTCAATATGCATGATTATCCTCAGAATCATCAACAGACTTCTTTGATAATTTCTAATACTCCTAATTCTATTCAGGAATTACTAGGAAAATACTACATAGGTAAAAAATTTTAATTTTTGGTACTGACAGATGGAAATGGGATTTTTAATGTGTTCTGGGCTTTCAACGTGTTTCTGTTATTCAATACATGTGTTAAAATTAAAATTAGAATTTGCTCTTTCTCCTTCCTGCCTCCTTCAGATAGTTGCCAAATGGATTTGTAAACTGCGGAAATTCATACCCCCATGCATCACAAACCTTTCTCTAAGAAGCTTTCCTATGCTTTAGAATGAATGTGGTGGCTGAGATGAAGCATGTGTACAAGAACAATAAGGTCCTAGTCACAGTCTAGGTCCTGTTTTCAGACCCTTTCAAAGCTGCTTCCTTGTTGTCCCAGGAACAGGATAAAGAGGTAGCAGCACACAGTGGGAGATCGGCTTTCTGAGATGTGGATGTAAGCTGGCAGGTGAAAAGCAATCAGCTGTGCACCCATTCCTGCTCTTTGCTGGGGCTCAGCGTGGTCAAAGCTGGTTCAGAGAGTACTGCAGGCTGGCAGAAAGCACCAGCTCAATCCAGGGAGTCTCTGCAAAACCCTGGGAAAGGTTTTCCCAGACTCCTTGGCATAGCAGCTTTTTCAAATGTGCTCTACAAGCCTAAAGTGTAAAACCCTTAGGTACTTCGTGCTTCTGAATGGTCCTAGTGACTAGTCCATCCTCGGATTCTAGGGGAAACCTCTGTGATGAAACTGTACATTCATAAAGCTTTTTGCAATGTTTTCAAGAAGTGCTGGGATAATCTTCTCTGCTTAAAGGCAGAGATTCAGTGAATGGTTGTCTGAAAAACAAGCCTTTTGAACCTCTGAGCTACCGCTGCAGATAACTAAAACATACAGCCATTTTTTCCTTATTATGTGAATATTTGAATACTTTGCAGAAGGATATTATTGAGAATAGGCCATAATCTGAGTGCATTTTAATGCAATGAAAAGCTATAAAAAATCTACAGACTGCTTCTGAATTTTCTTGAATAGAAGTAAAGAAGACCATTAAAGTCTCAGGGAGACAAAAACATACTCCTGCTTGCTTCACTGGTGGTTGCTGGGGGTTTTTAAAATTTTTAGTTTTTATTCTTCAATTAAAATAAGAGAAACTTTTTCTGTCTTTTCAGATGTTTCACATGTTTTGCATTGTGTGCATTTAGGAATGGGAACTCTTTGCACCCACTGACTGACAGGCTATCTGGGAGTCTGTATGCAAAGCAGAACCCTCAAAAAAGTTGAGCTGACCCATATCCAGTCTGCTCTACGAGTGTGATTTAGATTGTAAATATTTCCACCAAATTCCCAAACTGCATGTATACACAGTCACCGAACCTAATCTTTGCTGTCTCGCAGTCTCCTCTCTGTATACATCCCTTCTTGTCTCAGGGAATCATACTGATTGACATTCAGTTTAGTGAGGATGATAATATTTGGTTGAAGGTCAGATTGATGACATTGGAGGTCTTTTCCAACCTTAATGATTCTATGATTCTATGAAACAGGGAAAGCCTCTCCTCATCAGTAATTTCATTTCTGTCTCTTCCACCAACAAAGCACTGCAAAGTCATGTTACAGCAAATTAATATCTAGGCTCTTTTTCTCCATTGACAAGCCTAAGTGAAATTGTGATAGAAAGGCAATGTTATGCCTTGTGCAGGTGTCAGTGATGCAACGTAGAGAACCAATACTGGCCACAAAAAACAGCTGAGTTTAACTTTTCCGCTTGAAGCCCTGATGAATAATGAGTCTTTTCGTTGGCACTTGCAGGCTCAGTGTCCTCTGCAGCTCGCACAATGGCCTTCCCCCTCCCCCTCGCTGCCTGGCCGCAGGAGCAGGAGAATTGGTAACACTAATCTTTGAATCTCTGTTAATTAGTAACCAGTTTCATGTCACAGGAATCAAATGTCTTTAAGGAACTCTCGAGAGAAATGGACATGACCCCTGTGTACTTGGAGACCCGTTCTGTACGTGAAAGGCCCTGCGGGCACTGCCGGGCCTGTGGCTGCCAGCAGCCAAGAGTCACATCGCACCACTGTGAAAAGAACGAAGGAGAGGGAGACAAAGGAAAAAAAGACATATTACAAATGGACTGTCACAAAAATATCGTTTCCCTGTCTGTAAAAAATGATTGTGGAATGAAATTGGTTTAGAAGGAAGGCCCGGAGGCTTATTCATTAGATGGGTTTTGGCACAGATATCCTGGCCCAGGTACAAGAATACCCAAACCCTTCCGTGAAAGAACAGCCAGCCTGGGGCAGGCACTGCCTCCATGTAACTGCTTGTCAATGTCTTCATGGTTTCCTGGGCAAATGGCCTCCCTTTGACCCTCAGGACAGGGCCTTTTCCTTTTCTTTGGCTTCCCAGAAATGCACATACATGAAGTCACCTTTCCTCTTGTCTGCTAGGCAATCTGCTAACAGTCTGCCCCTTAAGAAACCAGAAACTTGCAAGCTCTGAACATATTCCTGAAACAAATTACCTGGCTTTTTTGTTTCACAGAACAAAACCTTGTCAGAATTTCCATCTTGCAGGAAGTACTACTATTCCTTTTAATTGTGACTTGAAGCACCTGAAAGAGAACATTAGAATTCCCTAGGAGACAGAAATTTTGAACTTACTCAACTTTGTCGTTCATGCTTCAGCTTCTGCAGCAACTGAGGCAGAGAAACTGCAGAGAATAACCTTTGTCATTACAGATTTCATTCATACCAAAATAACTTTATTATGTGCAGTGACTGAAAGAAAAAAACCTGTAAGTAAAGAGCAGGTGACCAAGCAGCTAATGACATTACCACGATGCATGCAAGAGATGGATCTATATTAAATTTACCATGTTGTCATTACTTCTGGCATTGCTTCATCCCTTCTGATTGCTGATCTTTGCAACTTTAATATTTTAATTTGGGCATATGTTTTTGCTTTTTGAACAGTTCTTTGAAAGCACATTTTATGATCTAAAGGAATTTTAAGCCATCCCATTATGACACAAAGAAAATGGGAGACAAAACTAGGGGGATAACAACACATGCCTGTAAATTAAGGCCTGCTTTTGTATTAAGTAGTGCTTAATAGTTTGTATTCAGAACTCATGGTTGTGATTTTTATGGTGGAAAAATTATTGGAAAAAACCCAGTAGTACCCAGTAGAGTAGCACCTAAATTGCAAAAGGGAAAAAATTCACTTATCATGAAGTTTCCAGATTGCAACAAGATTGCTGGTGTCAGGATGAAAGGATGGTGCAGTCTTCAGTATATGAAGAGCTCAGCACATTATTATGCTGAGTCTAAACACAAAACAGACTAGTTTTATGAAGGAATTCTGAAATATGGAACATCTTCATTGTTTTGCAAAATCAACTAACTATGCAATATTTAACTTTATATTCAATATAGCCTGACTAACAGAAAATGTTCTTTTGAGAGACAATGTGAGACTTCTGAGATGTATCATAGATAAATTAGTTTCAACTGCCTGGTATGAGTTTACTGCTGTTTTTGTATTCATCTAAGCATGACTTTTGTGTTCAGTGGAAAGCGGGGGGTGTTAATTATTTACACTACTATAAATCTTTAATTGCTGTGGTGTCTGTACTCCCTTTATCATTCGGAGCAGTGGAATAGCTCTTGCTATGGTAGAAACAAAATGGGATGTCACTGAAATGAAAGCTGTTCATCACTGGCTTGTATGAGAGTAGTCTTGGTTTAGTGGGCCTGTGATACCTTCAGTGACAAGCAGTCACTTTGTAAGCAAGCAGGGTATGTGCTCGGACCATTTACAGCACACTAAAATAATACCACCTGAATATGGATAGCATTGTGTATGATTTACTGTGTGTCCCCTAGTAGCTGCAAAGACACCTCTCACATCCCATGAAGACCCTAAGACCAGGCAGTAACATCATTCAAGCCATCTGTCCAGGTTCAGTGAAACTATCCACACACTCAGTGTCAGGCCCGTAAGTAACAGCCTTGTTGCACCAGGGCATGTCTTGGTGTTCGGGGATTTTTCAGCCCTATTTTGTATAAGAATCAGATGTCACCACTCTTATTATAATAAATGGAAAGCGAGATGAAAATAACAAGCGAAAAAGGGTAGCATGCTATTTGACTTGGCTTTTATTTTGCAACTATAAATGCGCAGCCTAGCTGGGGGCCTGCATACTTCATGCAGCCTATAGCTGCAGCTAATCACGAAAGCAAAGAGGGATATTCAGTATATTCATACTCTCATTTAGATGAAGTTTTTGGCCCTGTTAGTGTGAAATTAGATCTGCCATATCCCAGGTGGTTCTCTGCTGTCCTGTGTAACCCTTTTTCTCACCATTTCATAATAATTCTTCTGTCTTGTTCTTCCAGTATTTTACTATTTATTAAGGATAACCTCCCCTTCTTCAGAGCAGGGCCTCTTCTCAGATCAGCCTTATCTTTTTTCATCTTTCTGTGAACAAAAACACTGTATGGGGCTTCCTTCTTGGGCATAAGCATTTCTCTGACTCAGAACCACTTTTACATGGCCTTTGGCTCTTGACAAGAGAGCCATAACTATTACAGAAATTGCTTTTCTTTTCTACAACAGACTCGTGGCGACCCACGAGACAACTTTTGCCTGTATGCCAGAAACACCGCTGGATCCAGCATTCTTGTTTTCTTTGGAAAGAAAATATTATGTTTTCTAGCTTGGACTGTGATACTGTGACGATTTAGGCTGTGTTAGTGTGATTTATCCTCAGAGAGTGACAATATATGAAAGTGTATAAAACTAGCAACTGTTCTTTATGGAGACTCAGGCATTCTACATTTTTTCACATCTTTTTCTTTTTCTTCAAAATGATAACAAAGTGCTGGAATAGGCTGGGGAATGGCTGCAGGTGCCAGGAGGTCCCTGAGAATACCCATGGGAAAGGCTCTGAGGAAGCACCTCATGTACCAGATGCCTGCCCTGCCCTAGGAAGCAGGAACAATCAGTGATGTGTTCAGCTTCCTTCCAAACTTTTTTTCTGTTAGTTGAATCTGTACATTGCCTTTCTCTCCTCTGTTCTGGGACTTAGAACTGAAGATGAATTCCCAGACTGGGACATGAAAGAGACAACTGTCATTGATCAGCAGCTGAACCTTGCAGTTGTACCTTACATGCAAACTGTGGTGGTTTTGAGGCATCCATCAAACTGAGTCCATCACTCTCAGGTACACTTTGTTGTGGCACTGCTGGCTTGGCTTAGTTTAAATATAAAATAGTGTAAAAGCAGATTTTTAATGGTTTACAAGTGGAGCTCTTAACTGAGCTAAAATTTTTGGCAGACACTGGACACTGGTATCTCACTTCATTGAAGTGCATGAACTCTGATAAACTTGAGCTGAGTTTTTATTTAACCACTGTCCTGGTTCTGGCCAGGACAGAGTTAATTTTTTGCAGTGGCCAGGACCCAGAGGTCGTGCTATACCACCTCACATCATTGCCTGGGGTAGGGAAAAGGGACTCTCTTCTGGGGAGCAGGGGTTCTGGTCCAGTCAAGTAAACATGGCAGAAGGAGTTGTCTGGTTTTGTCTGTTGTTGGGGGGGATCCATGTGAATCGTTTCTTTCTTGTACCCTCTGTCATTGCTATTGTTGCTGTTGCTGTTAATTTTCTTACCTCGTTTCTGTTTCCAGCAAATTGTTGTTATCTCAGCCCATGATCTTTGCCTTTTGTGCCCCCAATTCTCCTCTCCATCTCACTGCAGAGGAGAAAGGGAGGGGAAGGCAGGGGAGCAAGAGAGTGGCACATGGTTTGGAGAGTCTCAGTCTGGGGGCACTAATGGCAGTACCATTCCTAAACCAAGACAGCCATTTATTTGTAATGTACTTATTTATAACACCCCTTAGAACTGAAGTGCCATATCACTTTCAGGAGGTCTTTTCACTGTCATCATCAGATCATCTGTCTTTATGGTTTGGGAAAGATTTTTAAAATCCTGCACTGCATAAATAAGAGTTTGTTTCACAGAGTGTAAGAGAAGAAGTATCTCTAGGGAAGTTCTCATAACTTCTTTAACAGTTTCTCTAAACTAGCCTGCCTTTTGCCTTCATTCTCCAGTGATCCTTCATGATTCAATATTGCAGAAGAGTGGTTCCTCATTATTGCTGTAAATATCACACTTGAAATTATAATGGGAAAGGCTTCTTCAAGACCTTGAGAAAGAAAATTGAACATGTTAACTCAGAAAATGGACATGCATTTGAATGGCTAATTAGATGAATATTCATATGTTTTCTTCATCTTTGCTCATAAATATGTAATGCTCTATTTGCTAAAGATGTAGTGCATCTGTTTGCTCTCCTTGCTGTATTATATCAGTTTGTCAAGCTGGCTTCTTGAACATCCCTTATGTTTCCACAGAAATGTAGACAAAGTGTACATTTCAATTTTGACCTTGGTTTTGTGACCGAAATAGAAATAGAAGACACAAAAATAATCATCAAACTTATCAACACTGTACATTTTGAGTGAAAAGAGGAACACTGTTTTACAGTGCAGGATCCAGTTCCTTTTTGCTGGGAGATTAAACTGAACTTTTCCTGGTTTGTTCCTGGCCAAAGTGAACGCAGTGGGAGCACTGGTCTTACATCTTATCTGAATGAGTTCGGCTGAAAGCCAGATTTGTTCTTCCCGGTGTCTGTATTGTTGTGCTTACTCACAGCACTGAAAGGACCCCTGCTTTTAGGCCTTTTTGCGTGTATGTTGGAAACATTTGTTTCTTTCAAAACCTGGACAGTGTTACGTAATATCACATCAGCCTATGCAACGTGGTGCAACATTGTGTAAGGCTATTACACTTGCCCCTTGGAATGACAGAAAATAAAAATGGGATTTAAATTGTTTCCTTCATACTTGAAATATCCCAAGGCGTATTTTTGAACTAAAATTCTAAATTATATGAAGGAAAGCTGAGTGGGTGTTAGGTAACCAGCAACATTCTGGACATGGCAGCAGAGAAAAAGGTTTCTGCTTTCTTTGCAAAAGGAGAATCTGTGGGCCAAGGCAGATCTGTTGTGTTTGAAAGCTCCTCATGGACCTGACAATACGATTTATTTTAAGTTCATCATGCTATTTTGCCCTTCTACAATAGGAGTGGAAGTTTTGGTCAGATCTGTGTATTTTTAGATATATTCAATTCAATACAGCAATTACTTGGATTCTGCTGAAATATTAATGTATTGAGTATGTATTACTTTCATAACTTGATGTTATATATTATATTTGAGAGCTATGAGTAATTTTTAGATGAAGTTTATTTATAACATCTTAGTCATAGGGCATAGTGCAATTATGCCAAGGAAATGAGGTAAATAGGAAGATTAAGTACTAACCAGCTCAATAAAGTCAAATTCAGATTTTGAAGGTACAATTCCTATCAACTCTGTTCCCCCAAATATTTCGGAGTAAATTTTCTGCGGTAAGAGCTGAGACATGTGAGATATAAAATTTAGCAAATCTTTCCCCCTGTGTTTCTTCTGCACTCTTTCTATGATGTTTTGGATGAATGCTTAAGTCTTTTCCTGGGGTCTGGGCAGCTGGGTCTAAGTGGCCCTGCCTGAGTGATGGTTGGACAAGATGACCTCCAGAATTCCCTTCTGACCCCAACCGTTCTGCAATTCCATGAATAATCTGGATGTGTTTATTCTTCTTGTAAATGATGTTCATAAAACTTCTACCCCATTACTATTTCAGAAATGTTGCTGCAACTGTCAGCCTTGACGAAAGCTGGTGAACAGCTTCGAAAGCGTTTGTAAGGACTCTCACATTTGGCTAATGGCACTGGAACATTTTTCTCACTGGAATATTTTTCTCAATTCCTAGAAAGTCCAGTCCCAAGAATACATGTCACATAAAACCATTAAAACTGTTACAGAGAGATAAGGCAAAGGACTCATCTAGTACTTTATCTTTTCTGCAGCACTGGACATAAGTAAGTACTACAGGAACAGCAATAACAATATAAAATTGTTTGATAGAGCCTCCAGAATAAAAGGCATCTTTTCCATGTACACACCCAGTTTCCTGAAGAACTCAGCTGAACTGGAGCCTGACTTCTTTGGGCAGTGAATTTCATAGTTCAATCACCTGCTGCACAAAGACCCAGCTCTTGTTTTACCCTGCTTTACCTTGCTCACATCTTCATTTGATGGGCTCTTGATTTTTACTGAGAGTGGCTAAAAACTTGATGCCTCTTCACTGTCTCCAAGGCACTTGTAATATTGTCAAGTTGTCATTGTCGTTTGTTGTCATGAGTTGTCTCTTCCCCAAGCTGAAGGGTCCCAACCTACTCAAACATCCTTGTGCCAAACCAATTACCTATCTTTGAAAATATTTGTTGTCCACCTTCAATCTTTCTAATTATTAAGAAAAAAAGTGACACAAAGAGTGACAAAGAGGGAAATGGTAAACATTCTCAGCCTCCCACGGGCTTGGGCATGCATTCCTCGGTGACAAGCTTAATTACATGTCTCAGTGCCAGTATGCCTGTCTTTCAGACATTACTTGCACTATTTGAAAATACAGTTGCAAATGCATTCTGTGGCACAGAAACAATTTAAAGCTCAACTTTTAAGTAAATAGGCCACTGAGTTTGTGAATGCCTTCCAAAGCTTCTGAGGCATGGCAATATCTGGGATTCTACACAAAAAATCAAACCAACTTTTCAAAATGACACAAAGCAAAACATTGGCCATGCTATATGAACATATAGCTGGGAGGAATAAAATTAAGCTTCTATCAAAAACTATCTCAATGGGTACAAACTCACAGGGGAAACAGGTTGTTTCTTTCTTTAACTCATTGGATTAAATAAAACATATGTAATCAAGAATAACTTTAATTTTGGGGTTCAGTTTATCCTGGAGTGCTACAACAAGACATTCAAAGGATATGCTCTTCCATAAACTGCATTTGTAGTGATTTGATCAGGATCTGGCTATGAGTATTCTTTTCCAATGAAAGCAAAAAGCCTTGTCTTGGAAGATGACATATGGAGGTTGACCAACATTGCCCTGGTATTCACTGTAGCACTGGTTAACATGAAGAACAGCACTAAATGCAGTCTTTAGACACAATTCAGATAGCTGAATGTCCACTTTTGTTCAATAAAAGTGATGTATGGATAAAAGGAAACTGCTTTTTCTGTATGCCTACCCTAAATAATTTTGTACCTATGCTGGCTTGCTTCCAAGTCTTCTGGATGAGCATTATAAGCAATAATATTGTAGTTATTGATGTTCTAGTGTGACCCATTAGTGCCACAGATATTACAGGGACACGGTCTCTAACTTTAGGAGTTTATATTGAGACAAATCAAAAACACAAATAGGAAAGAAGGAGCATGAAAGACAAGATAATGGTTATAATAAAAACAATCTCATACAGTTCTTTAGTACATAAGCATACATAATAAATATGCATTTTTTCCAGGTCCTGCAATAACGTCTTTGGTGGTTCTTTTTTCACACTAATGAAATTCCACTGATGAGGTGAAGCAATGGATGCTTTATAGGATGGACAGTAATATGAGAAGCAAATTCCAGCATATTTCAGGAAGGCAAAGAATTTGGAATTTAAAGTATTTCTTTTAGAAATACAGAGCAGAGTTCAAGGGTTTCCTGCGTGTGAGGTAAATGATGTAACTCAGTATGTAGTTTTATTTTTTTTATTAAGAAACAATTTTAACGAAAAATACTGATTTTTTTTTCAAAAATGCTTGAGAACATGCCTGTGAAAAGGGGGCACAGAACAATATTTCAGTAAGCTTCCTTGCTCTGCCCAGTTAAGCTCTTCAAAGGTTTCTGAGGAACAAAGAGAGGGACTAACTTTATATGAAGGAAACATTTGATACAGTTGCCAGAACACTGATTAATATCATTACAATCAACAGAACCTATCAATTAAGGATTTTACTGTGATCTACTGTACTTCTGCGTCACAAAATTACGACCTCTCTGCCTAGAGGGTCCACAGGATTTTATTCACTGAGGCTGAATATTTGTCATGCTGATTATTTTAGAGAGTTGCTGCACATCCATGACTCATTGCTTTGGAATGAAAAAATCATTTTATACAAGAGAAATTAATTTTATACAAGACAGCCACTGTGCAAAGTGATCTGGCAAAAAGATAACGTGAAGTTTCTGTAAAACAGATTGGTGCAACACCTAATTAATGGGGTGAGCTTATTGCTTTTATCACGTGAAGTCCTAAATCATAAGGACAAGAAGATGTACATATGAGGCCTGAAGAACAGACAGATTCAATGATGAGCTACAAAACACCTTCTAGTTCTTCCTACCTGAACTGAAAAATCAGTCATATAAAGGCATACGAGGTTAAATTTAGTGAGTATTATTGTGGTGTGGTGACTTGACCTTGTCTGGATGCCAGACACCTTTCCCCCCACAACTTGCTTTCTCACTCCCTCTTCTTAAGAAGTCAGGGAGAGAAAATAAGATGGGCAAGCTCATGGGTTGGCAAAAAGGCAGCTTAATGAGAAAAGCAAGAAGCACACAGAAGCAATGCAAAATGAGAAAATGTATTCTCTGCTTCCCATCAGCAGGCAATGTCCAGCCACTTCGGGCAAAGCAGGACCTCAGCACATGTAGTGGGTGCTTCGGAAGACAAATGCCTGAACTCCCCACTAGCCCAGCTCAATATCCTTTCTCTCAACTTCTGTTGCTGAGCATGGCACCACACGGTGTGGAATATCCCTTTGGTCAGCTGGGGTCAGCTGTCCTGACTGTTTTCCCTCCCAACCCTTTGCCTACCTCCAGCCTACTTGCCTTTGGTGGGAAAGGCTGGAGTGACAGCCTTGATGCTCTGCAAGTACTGCTGAGCAATAGCCAAAACACCAGGGTGTTATCAACACTGCTCTAACCATAAATGCAAGGCACGGCTCTACACAAGGAAAGCTAACTCCATCCCAGCCAGATCCTGTGCAATCACAAACATGTAAATGTATACCTATTTTACACAAGTGGGCTTACGTCCAATGATGTACCATGGTTATTTGCAAACCTGGACATGAATTCAAATCAGATTGTTTTTAACAGTTACAATCTCTGTTCCCAATCACAAAAAAGAAAGAAAAAAAAAATGGCAGTTAAATTTCTTTGAAAACTAGTTTGCTATATGCATTCCAACATGGCTTTGAGGCCCTGAGGCCAATGGACAATATCACCTTTTATATTCAAATGGATCTTGTCAAGATGGTATGTTAGTGTCCCCTTTGGTACAGAAAAAGTCATGAAGCAATCACTCAATACAAATGGAATGTGCCTGCAAGGCCTGAAAGAGAAGGCAAATTTTTAAAACAGTGTTTACACTTAACCTGACTTGGACAGCATGAACTCTCCACCTCCTTCAGTGTATCTGACAGCTTCCTTAACAAATTCATTCTACTTAGGCTCATAAAGAGGTTAAACTCTGCATGTGTTCCATTAGTGATACTGCACAACACTTTTTCAAGCTTTAGAAGGGCTGGTAAGCTTTAGGCAAAAGAAGCTGGTTAATTAATATTGAACTGTCAGGACTACTATATGATCCGTGTTATTGCAAAGGGTTTTATAGTGAGAAAACATTCTTTAACCTGCTATTGGTTTAATGATGTATTCCCAAGAAATACATTTCTCAGCACTGGTAGATTTTAGATTTATATATTGATTTAATTTAAATATTGAAAGCATACTATTTTCCCTAAATTAATTCTCATCATGTGGACAGCAATCTGCTGATAGGACATACTGTTAAGAATATCAATGAAAAATGTATTTGATGTTTGGCTTTTCCCACATCAACAGAACTAAAAAGCTCATGAAAAAGATAAACTTGTGAAAAATAAAATTCATTTAGCAAAGCAAAGCATACTAGAAAATACAGAGCACCAAATGTAGAGGATGGAAAACCATGACAAAGATAAACAAAGAGCTGCTTCTGAGCTGTCATTAGTGCTGGAGTGTGGGAGAGAAGTGCAGCTAACTTCTCCTGGTTTTTACACTCATTTTTATTCAGTAGCTTTATATTTTGGTGGCCAAATTCCCAAACTGCATTAATTATTCTGATGTGACTCAGCTAAGGCCTGCATTTTTTAAAAAGATTTGATAAGATAAACTCTTGTCAGCTATTGTGCAGATATACATGGGTGCAGGGGCCAACATCACTTGTCTTGCTGTAATTCCTCCCACAGCTGATGATCTCAGCTGCAGCTTGACTTCTCTCATGAAATGGTCCATATATACCTACTAGGTATGGCAGCTTGCTCTTAGCAAGCTCTTAGTTTGATCAGATGACTGCTATGTTGTTACACATAGTCAACAGCATTTTTTAAAAAATCCTACAAACAATTATCAGGGAAAGGGCATTGGGGTATATCACAGTTGTGTTTAGCTGCCTTCTTTTTCCCTATAACCCTACTAAGACAGTTAATATGTAGTTGGTTTAACTTCTTGGATATGGAAAAAGTCCAAACCTGGTGGCTAAATGGACTAAAGGGAAGAGCAGACTGAGCCTACTCACTGCATTAATAAGCTGCCACTGCTTTTTTAGTGGGAGTAGCAGAGCTTCTCTCTGACTTAACTCCTCTATGGGCAACAGCCTCTGAGTCACTGCCTTGAAGAGATAGTGACTTATTTTAATTATCCTCAATGAACTCTGCATTTGCAGGAATGAGTCATAGCCTAATGCAATTTCATAATAATTATATAAGAAGTATTTTAAAGTGATGCCTTGTAGCTTTGCCTATTTTATTCATTCTCCAGGGTGACTGGAGAACATGATTCATTTTAAATGAGCTAGTATATATTATTTACTAGTAATAATTACTCCTGTTATTTATAGACAGAGACCGTGCATGGCTCTATACAGATTGACATTATGGTAAGGTTTATGAGCCCAAGGGCATGCAGCACATGGGTGCAGACATCAGAGTGATTAAAAATATGGTGGGTGAGATTGGTGCTATGATAAGCAGACAGAGCAGCTCTCTGAAGAGTGTTTTGCTTACCTTTTAATGAATAATGTGGGGTCAGGTTAAGTGCTCCCAATCGTGTACAGGGTAATGGCCAGGGGAGTGCATGGAGCAGAGAGGGAAACTGTGCCACTGTCTGAAATAAAGTGTGTAAGAACTGGGGGTAAAGAATTTGAACCACCTTTCCTTCTCTTTTACCACTGACAGGCACCATTTTCTCATAGTTGCACCATTTTGTGGAGCTCCATCAGGTTGGGCAAAGCATATTTGGTGAAAAGGGTTCCAGGAACTTTCTAATTGGAAAGCATGCTTGTTTTCCACTTGGTACTGGGAAGGACATCTTTTATTAAGCAACTGATTAGTCAGTTCTCTGGTAACAATGTGCTATTAGAAGGAGGCATAACAGTGTACAAGGTTTACCCTTTACATGCTCACTAGGGATTTTTGCCTTACACTTTTGAAGGAAAGTGAGGGAATTATCACACAGAACAGCAGCATTTATGCTGGGATAAGCACATGCAATTCCTGTAAAGGGCCCTGTTGCCAGGTAGAAAAGACTGGAAGGTCGGGGTGGGGCTTTTTTGAAGTGCAGAGAGCTAGTTTAGGCGTGTTTGTGTGCTGCCGGGGAGGAGCTCATTTATGAAAAAGGAATTTTCTTTGTTTTCTATCCAGTTGCCCATGGCCTTGGGCTACCTTCCATGGGTGGTGCCTATCTACTTACCATAACAAGGCTTGGTATTCTTGTTCAGCTGGTGTTTGCTTGCCCAACACCCTTAGCACAGATTCAGACTTTAGGGAAAGTTTGGTAAGAAAGTTACTGTAGATTACTCATATCTGCAACTAAACCTGATGAATATCCTTTTCACTATCAAAATGAAGTAAACACTGACATTTTCCCAGGGTCGTTTGAAAGCCCTGGTGTTGTAATGGTCTCTTTAAGGAGAAGGAAAATCAAGGCAAGAGGTAAGGTAAATAGTACAAGCTCACACAGAAATCATGGCTCTGCATAAGGATGAGAATCCATATGTCTTCAGTCACAGGCAAAGTAACATAACCACAAGACCATTCTTGCTCCTGTACAAACAAACAGCTTGCTTTCATTTCTTTCTTGTCAGTAGTTATGATAGACAGCTCATGCACAAATGGTAGTGGCAGAGGATTTGCTGTAAGAAACGTGTTTGGAGCAGAGACGTGAAAGATGAACGAGTCTTTGGGATCACAGCAAAGAAGAGCTTGGCCATTTATGTGAAGTCTATTATTGCCCGATATGTCAATTTTATTTCTGAAAGGATTCGCTGGAGATGGGCGGTTTAAACTGTGAACCAAAATGCATGCAAGTATTGTGAGAAACGGGAATGAACAGACTACTTTTTAAATAATTCTGTCTATCTGCATATCATTATTATGAGGTATGTCATCTTCCTTGGATTTAATCAGGAATATTTCTGAATCCTTTATTGCTGTGGTGCCTGTGCAATAGCATGGCAGAAGAAAACACTGTCAAGTTTCCAGAAGGGTTTGGTCTAACTGTCAACTGGTTATGGTTGTGGTTCCAGATTTTTTCATTTTGTTGTGAATTCTTAGAGAACATGTTGATGAGGAGTGTCTCTTCCTATGCTGAGATCAGTGAGCACGGTAATATTTACAGCTGGGGCATGATATATGTTATATCTCTGGCAGAAGGATTTCTACTGAGCATTTATTGAGTGGGATGGTATGTCATATTATTTAAGTCACATCTGACCTGACTAATTTGGCCACAAATTTCTTGTCTGCAAAGAGTTTTTTTTCTCTTCTTGGAAGTGACTGTCAAGGATATAGGGAAGTGGCCAAGACTGGATTGCCAGTGGCAAACACTATTGTTTTTAAATCCCATGTGAAGTTCAGGGAAGATCAATATTACAGCATGCAAAAGTATTTTCTTGCAATGTTTGCATGCTGGCCCTGAAAATTGCAGTTTCTGTCAGAGCAAGTTAGAATTACTGCCCGAGTTGTCCTCTGTCCCTCTGCATGTCCTGGCTAGATTGGATACATGTTCTTTTCTGAGTGTTAACAGCAAATATTGCAGGAATGCTTGAAATAAAGATGCTTGACACATCAAATTAAACTGCATAAACCCAGCCCTGCTTTTGAACTGTTTGCTCCCGCAAGGGGGCTGTGGCCACTGGCGCCTGTGGCCGGATGACAGCTCAGTTATACAACAGCAGAACAACAAAGTTGACTCCCGAGGAGCCTGCTGCTTTGTTCTACAAAGACTGGGGGGAAAGAAGCAGCTGCTCTGCTGCTTCCGTGCAATAGCTCCATTGTTAGATAGACAATACTTGGGCACAAAGCACACATAACTTTTGAAGCCTAGGGGTCCAACATCACTCTCTTACTTTCACTGTAGGCAGCATGTGACATGCTTGTAAAAAGAGGCACATGCAACTGGCAAAAGCTAATTGTGCAGAAAAGTTGGGCTGATGTGTAAATAACTTTGACAATGTATTTGGCTCTGTTTTTAGAACTTTCTACAGACCCTGAGTACTAAATCTATGCATGTGAGCATGGCCAACCCACAATGCTGAGTAGATTCAGCCATTTCTAAAAGAATTACCTTTTCTTTTTCCTTACTATACACTTGAAAAAGATCTGCAAAGGTGGAGATGAACTAGAATAGGTTACGAAGGGAAGAAATGTCATTGAGTTTTCTGAGGATATTCTTGAATTATATCTAATGTTCTACTGCAGTGATCCAAAAGGAAGCATCTGCCAGAAACAGAGGGTATGAATGTTTTCAGGAAAGTGAAGCACGGCTAATTTTAAGTGCAGTGAATAAAGTGCTTGAAAACTGAAGCCTGAATGTGTTTGTCCATTTGCTTGCCTTGGCTGAAGACAAAAGGTTGGTTGGAATACTTTAGAATAAATTATGAATGAATATTTTTGTTAGCATATGCCATTTCACCACTGCCAAAACAGCATCGCAAAGCAATATTGGCACAGTCAAAGTTAGAGAAAGATGCGAAGAGTTAGACATGTTAAGTAACAGAAAGAAACTTTGCTGCTCCTAATCTAAAGAGACCCAGAAGTAAAGCTTTTCTTTTAATCAGAGCCAGTGTTTATAACAAGCTTACCCACATGTTTCAAATTTCAAACTGAAACTAGGCTTTCTGAAGCAAATGTGATTTGTGAAAAGGGATGAAGAGGATTGTTTTCAATCTGTGCTTCCATGGAATTGGAGGATTGTTTTGGATTAATGTGCTGATTTCAATAGTATGGATATTTGAACTGGACCAGTCCTCTAAAATGCGGAAATTTTGGTACCTCTGAGGGCATCAAACATGGTGGTGAGTCCAAAGTATAAGGGGTCAAGCTGAGGAGAAGCTGTGAGAACAGGGAATACATCCTCCAGGGTGACCTGTTCCCCTGATTTCATTGCAGCTTGTACCACAGCTTCTCCTGTGCACTTGGACTTCTCTGTCACAGCCCTGGCTCACACTTCTCCCAAAGAGCCGAGCCTGACCCCACAGGTCCTGCTGCAGGTGACAGTGGGGCTGTGTGGCGAGTAAGAGCAATGCAAAGCTGGAGCAACAAAATGGGATGTAAAGAAGATGTGTTCAGTCAGTGGGATCAGACTGGCTTGAATCTAGGGTTTGTTCCTAAACACTGAGTTTTAGAAATCTTTGGAGTCTGATGCACTGTTCTGTGTTGGTTCAGCTCTTGCTCTGGTGTCCCTTGTTCAAGGTTTGTAATGGCATGTCCTCCCTTGTTGTTTGCCCAGGCAGAACATTTACATTGACCTTGGGCAAGTTACAGAGTGACTTAAACACTTTCAGTTTCCCTAGTAAACTATTTCTGGCACAGAAGTTGCTCCTGAGGTTATTATAAACAGGGCTGGGCTGTTCAAGTGCCTGGACAATTAGAATATCTTTTTATGAGAACTCAGAGTACTCCTTTAGAAGAATGATGTCTGATGACTACCTCAAAAACAGGCAGGTAGAAGGAAAAGCAAAGGGCACAACACTTCAAAACATGAAAAATTATATCACCGTAAACATCAAACATCCAAAGAGAACATAGTACTGTAATGTCATGAATCATTTGAATAAAATCAAAACCTCTCCCTGAACCCAGGTGGATGACTCCTCAACATGGGTCCCTACACAAACAGTTGCAGGAGGAAACCCTCCTGGCCAAGTCTGTCCATCTAATAACAGGTTCTTTGTGTTAATACAGGGAACTAAGTCTCTCTAGATATTTTCAGCAGCTGTCATTTAAAAACCTACCTATTCATTAAA
>VZRO01001367.1:14489-41553 GCA_013397915.1 Daphoenositta chrysoptera | reverse complement strand
AAAAGAAGTGAATACATTAGTTTTGAATAGTTTTTTGAGGGTTTTAAATTCTTTCTCTGCTTTCTTCTGTTCCCTTTCCCTGTTTAACTTAGGACGTGAACTGTGTATTAGATTTACATCATACTCAAGGAGGACAATGAAACTGTTTTGCTGTCAGATCTGTTAAGGTGAGAATCAAGCAGCTTAGTTTCTCATGTTTGGCTGAAATGCCTAACTAGAAGGCTGTGGCCAACCTCCATCAAATTTTTAGATGGATCACCTGGTTTGGCTATTACCTGCTATTTAAGAAAAATGATGGGGCCTGTTGGCTCAGTCATTATGGTGGGTTTTTTTCACTGACTTGATACAAGGAACATGTATATCAATAGAAAATCACTCAGGCCTTATGTCGCTTCAGACAATACTCAGGATGTGAACACAAAGTTCTTGGAGGTGAAAGGAAAATGCTTTATCCTGCCTCTTCAGCCGTCCCTCCATGGACTGACAGGAAATCAAAGTACACAACACCCTCCTGCAAGGGGCCCTTATGTTTGGAAGGGACAAAGAAATAGAAAATATTATCTGTAACATACACTATTGGTTAAGCATACACTAGATTTTCTATGTGGATGGAAAGACCTCAGTAAGACCTGACAATGCATTGCAAAATTTGATTGATTTGCCCTATCCCAGCACTTTTCTAATGATGCTTCTCAGAAAATAGGCCATTCAGTTGCACTTTTTTTTGTGCAAAAGCATGGGAAAGTATTAACTGAGTTAAAATCTTTCAGAACCAGCCCAACAAGCAGTTAATTTTGAAAGCTCACCCTCCTGATATTTCAAAACAGCTAAAAAAATTGTACCTCAAATATGACTAATCCTGAAATCCATGGAATGATTGGAATATTCCATCGTAGGAGTAAATCTTGTGAGATTATCTCCTTCATGTGAGAGGCAAGTCCTAACAACTACAAAATAAATCCCTCCTGTTCCCTGGGTTGCTCTGTTAATTTGTGTGCCAATGGCAAGGGAAAGGATGTACAGCCTAGTTCTTGCAGGACAATTTGGTGTAATTTGTGGGGAAACATTTTGCTGATGGTGTTTCCTCTGGGCAAAAAGACTAGTCTGAGTTGTAGCTACAATAGCCCTGGTAGAAAACAGCCTGGGACAGAGATTACATGTTTTAAAGTCAAAGTGCAACTGTTGCAGGTTTTTAAGTTTTTGTGAAAAGCGCTAATTAGGTGGCTTGTAAGAAGATATTTTCTGTACCATAGCGATTTAAAATTTCTGCAGTTGCTCGTACATCTTGTCACATGGCCTTGCCAAAGACCAGCCATGCTTGTCCTGGGGCTGCATGTCACCCTGCACATAAACTGTACCTAGAGAGCAGCACTGGACCTCTGGTTCAAGTGCCAGGTTTGCAGCGCACCACAGAGTTTGAATGGTGTTGTGTGGGGGGGACCTGAGGCAAATAAAACCTCACGTATCCTCACAACCCAAATTCACTACCCCCTTGGTCAGCGTTTGCAGCCCTTGCTGGGTCTGCCATGACCACAGATGACATCTTTGAATTTCTCTGTCGCCTTACTACCTCTCTGGATGGAAACTGAAAATAGTGTTTTAACTACCAGCCTTACACACAGTGCTCCTTTGGAAGTAACTGGAACACATCCAACTTTTGTCTCACTGGATGTTCACCAGATAACAACCTTGCTGTGGCTGTGTCTGGAATATTTTTGTCTCAGAGGCCTGAAGATGAATGGCTCTGTATGTTATTATAGTTTTACTGGGCCATTAAACACTACTCCCAGTAAAAATATCAATATTCTGCATTGCAGCCTTCACCCCCATAATTATATTTGCATTTCATTTAGCCCAAAGAGAACAGGGATTACTTTCTGTAGTAATGTGGGGTTCTTTTATTGAAAAAACTCAAAGGAAACCTCTCCCTCTTGCCTGTTGTATTTACCCTGGTCCATTTGTCTCTTTTTTTAACTAATGTTGAGACTAATTGAATTTTGTAAGTATTCTCACGGTGTCATCAAATTAATGCTGCCTGTCAGCTGATAAATTGTACCTTTTATTGAACATACTGCTAATTGGTAAAGAGTGATGCTTAAGCAGCATGTCAAAGCAAGTCTGACACCACAGATCCATGAATCAATGTGAGGCTCTCAAACTGCAATATAGTTTAAAAAAGGAAGGGTTTAATTTCCATACTATTTATATTTATGTTGAACAAAGTCATTCTCCCAGGGACCTCTGAACTTAAGGGTAGACATGACAGATCAAGAATCACTTCTGTGAGAAGAATTTGGACCAAATATACACTCCATCAAAACCCCTTGGTTAGTGCCAGCATGTCGCATTAAACCACATAAACCCATGGAAAATACATGTCTGGCTTACAAAATCTGTCTCAGGGAGAGGAGACTCTTTTGATTTATATAAGTATATAAGTATAATTTTGATTTTATATAAGTAGCCATTCCCACTGCATTAGTTGTTTGCTTAATGGGTTCCAAATGGGAGCAAGGGACTTAGCTCCAGAAACTTTTTCTGAGGAACACTTTCTTACCTTAGAGGTTACTGAATGTCATTAATAGTAAGTAACCACTTTACAGATTGGCCTTAGGTGTCCTGCTTGCATTGCCAGCTGCCTGTGGAGGGATAGCTGATTAGTGAAGAGGGACTACTGTTTCTTCCCTCTCTCTTTGTGGTAGACCAGGATCCTGAACTGCTACTCTTGATCGATTTGTTCTGACAGTGCATAGAAATTACAGCACAGACTTTTCTAGGGCATTCTCCTGTTTCAAAAAAAGTATTTTAATAGCTTGATTGGTCTCCATGAATGTGGATATGTCCTGATAATTGGCTGCTGTGCTCCCAAAATTGCATTCTAATGTTCTACTGTATGCAATTGACTGAGAAGTACTGTATAAATTGGAAGGATAATTGGATTAACTGTAAAATGACAGTGATTAAGATGCTAGCCTGGGTTCTGGAGCCTCTCTTTTAGCAACAACTTCCTCTATGACTCAAAGGAAATCAATAAAGGTTAGGTGTCTCTATACCCTTGAAGACCTGGCCTTCAGTTTCTCTGTGCCCCCTGCAAAGTAGAGACCACAGCACGATTTCATTGCACCAGCTCTCTAAGAGCACATGTTTGTGGGGGCTGTGCTCACATACCGAAGTTACAGAGCCTATCTGCACCATCAATCAGTGAGTGAAGCTGGGCTAAATTGAACAGAAATCCTGACTTTTCTGGTCTGTTTCACGTGGTTTGAGAGAAGCATGGAGAAGCGAGGGAGGCTGAACCAGAACAGTTCCTGCTAGTGTGAAGTAGTTTATGAGGAATGTCCTCACAGGATCAGGCAGAAGATTTGGTTATACAAGGGCACAGGTAGGGACAAGAGGACATAGCCTTAAGCTGTGCCAGTGGAGGTTTAGGCTGGACATTAGGAAAAGTTCTTCACAGAAAAAGTGATTGTGCTGGAACTGGCTGCTCAGGGAGGTGTTGGAGTCACCATCCCTGGAGGTGTCTAAGGAAAGACTGCATGCGGCACTCAGGGCCATGCTCTAGTTTGACAAGGTGGTGTTAGGTCATAGGCAGGACTCAATGATCTCAAAGATCTTTTCAAGCCTAGTTGGTTCTGTGTGATTCTGTGGCTCTGTGATTGCACTTTGACTGCCTGCAACCCATACCAAAGCCAGCTCTAGAGCAGTCTCTGCCTGTGAGCACCCTGTCTCTAAAAGTCCTTGCTCAGGAGCTGTCGCCCTCTGTGCACCTGCTGGAAGTGATTACTGGCTGCTTTGCAGAGAGCAAAGACCTGAAGCTGTCATAGAAATAGCCAAACATGCAAATTCTGAACAAATGCTGGGGCAACTAATTCCTAATTCATCTCTTATGCAAGATGTATCTGTTTTGTGTGATCTGGTATGTTAAAAAAAAAGTCACCAGCTACCATTCAATAGAGGTCTGTTGTCCTAGAATCGGCTGCTGCTTACAGCACAGCAGCCACCCATGGCCAAAAAGTGATTAACTATTTGTTTATCTCCTCTCTGAGGCATTTAAGACTCAATCCATTTTCTTTTCTGCTGCTGTGTGTCTGCACTGTGTCAAGTGACTGGACAGGAAAGGACTTACATAAGGTTATTAGGGGATTGGGTAACGCTAAGCTACAATTCCTCTTAGGAAGACACAGTGAGGTACAGTGAGGGTGCTGTCTATCTTGGTGGCTTCTTCCCTAGGCCATAGCCAGGTGTGGCAGGTCAAAAGAATGAGGAATACACTGACAAAGTGGTTTGGGTTTTTTTGTGCATGTGGGAGGGGGGTTGTGTTTGTTTGGTTGGGGTTTTTGGGGGGTGGGTTTGCTGTAGTTTGCCTTGTTGTGTTTTGTTGTATTTTATTTTTTTTTTTACTGGATACTGGGAGAAATCACCATAATTGCATGAGGAAATAAAAGATGAGAACCTGGCACCGAGTCTGTGAAATTTGCCTGGTCTGACAGTGTTTCTGTGAAATGACACCAATGCTCACAGGAATACGGCCTATGGTGTTTTTGTTTTCTTTCTGCAACCCATCCAGAAAGAGCTGTCAATCACACGTTACAGTGTTGTGCTTTATAATGTATCATGTAGGTAATTTTTTCAAAGACATCAACAGTAAATTAGCTTGATTTTTCCAAATCAATATTACTTTACCATATCCAGATAATTTATACTATGTAAAGATATGCATTTGCAAATTCAAGACACTTAATTGCTGGTCAGTGTTCCAGCCTCGTGCCAGATGATTTATGAGTTAACAGCTAGTGAGAGCTGAGTGCTGCTTTCATTTCCAATCAAGGAGGTTATGCTTGGCAGGCACCATAGTTCTGTTATGTTCAGCCAATGAATACTTTTGTACAAACCTGTACAAAGTAGAGTAGAATATGGAAATAATGTTTTGAAGTAGAAAGTTCTGTCTAGAACTATCTGGCATATGAGGGGAGGTGAAAAAACAGCTGGTCAAATTACTTTTCCTATCACAGGTGTCTAGGTACCTCAGTTTAATATGGCAACACTTAATGATTGACACAAAGAACAAATAACTTTCCTCAATTCATCCACCCTACTTGGATTTCTAAACTTCTGTGGAAATGACCACACACACATACGGGCTTCTATAACAGCAAGCTTTGAGGTTTATTAAAAAACAGAGTTCATCAGTCCTGTGCCAAAACTTTGGTAAGGACCATGAAAAAGGCTTTTTAGATATTTCAGTCAGCTTTTCCAGTAATGTATATCTGGGCAAACTTTTGCTCTGTGTTGCTTTTTTCATACTTTTGTTCATCTTCACTTAACCTCAGATGTTTGATTTTCTGAAGGTATATTTGAATATCTGCTTCCATTGTTTCTTATCCCATAGGGATTACAGAGATTGGCTGTTCTGTGATATCAACAGAGGATTTGCAATGTCAGGCTTTTGGAAACTAAATTATGTGATCATTCAAGGTATTTCAATGAACTGATACCACTGGTAAATGTATCAAGTGCAATCATGTTCGTGTGGGTACTAGAGGGTATGGATGGCTACATTGGGTCTCAGTCTTTTGAAATTGGCAGTCCCTTGGTTTTCACAAGCTGAATTTTTTTGTTTTGTTTTTGTTTTTTGTTTGTTTAAGGGGAAGCATTCTCAGTGCTCCATAAGTCACAGAATATTCTGAATTGGAGGAACCCACAAGGATCATCTGTTTCAAACTGAAACCTGAAACAACTAATTTCTTCTCCCTGTTGATTTCTTTTGTACCTCTTGGCATCTTTTAGCTACTCTGGATCACAATTTCTCCAATGATATAATAAGAAATGAAAGAATGTGACAGCGACTTGACACCATAATTGTTATTATTGCTGCTAAATGGGTTAGAGTTGAGGATTTCTATGTTATTGATATGACTGATATGAATATTCATAAGCGTTTCGTTTCAAACTTACCACACTCCAGAAAACCCTGAAAGTTCCAGATCCACAATTTCCTTCATGCCCACAACAAACCCAAAAAACCAAACAAACAAAAAACCCCAATAAAACAAATGAAAAGGCCCCCGCAACTAAATATTAAATCAGATTAAATAAAAATCCAGTTGAGATAAAATTTTTGGTTTGCCACTAGAGAAAAGCCCTGAAGAAATCTGCCCTGGCTTTCACAACACACCTGAGAATGAGTCACTATGTTTTGATAATCTTGTATTACCAAGATATTTTCTTTTTAATTGCAAAACCAACCAAATATATTTAAAAGAAAGCTACATCTGCTAGGTCTTCTTTTCCTTGGCAGACTTTAGTAACAAGTGTGCTACAGAGTTGGCTCTCAGAACGACTAGCTAATGCCTGGGTGCTTGATTCTAGTCCCTCCAAAGCCAAGTTTTGTCCAGTGCTGAACAAAACCCAGAGAAGCAAGACCAGAACTGGTCTGGCTTCTTCCTGTCCTGCTGATGACCCTCACCTGGTGCTTTTTCCTCACCCAGTTTTCCTGACATGGGGCTTTGAGGAATATTCCCAAGAAAGGCCACCAACTGGATGTCTGCTCTTTTCATAGGCTTGCTGTAGTCTTAACAAAGTATGCCTAAAAATAGTAAAAATAACAATAACAGTCATATTTTGTGTGTGTGCCATCAACCCTAAGGACATGAAAGCCAGTCACCCATTGTGCTGACTTAATGACTGTTATAATGATTGGCATGAGAAAGGAACATCACAGTTCCTTTGATACTACAGGGAACAAAGGCACACTTTTCATCCCCGAGTTTACTTACAAGTCTAAATGATGAGACTGAACAGTGCAAAGAGTTGGCAGTGTCAGTGTCGGGGCAGGGTGGAAGGGAGAAACACACAGCTTTAATTTCCACATGTAGATAAGGCTTGTTTTTATTAATTCTCCTCTATGAGTTGAACCATGTGCTGCAGCACTGTATCACTTCAGAGTGATATTGTTTCAACAGAGAAAAGGTATTTTCCAGCTTTAATCCACTCATAAAAATATTACCACAAAATCTCCTTCTAATACGCATGTCTCAGAAAACAAACATTTATGATCCCTGATGGTAGAAATGTGCCTACTAGTACTGGCATGTTCTGCTTTCCCCGTCTTTGGATATTTTCTGTTTTTATTTTGTCCTCCTTGTGGCTATGGGTGCAACCTTATTCTTACACTGATCTGCTTTATCATGCCCCTTTGGATGAACTCACAAGAGAGCTTCAAATTTCAGCATGCTTCAGCTCTTGGATGACTCCAGCATCCATTTGAATTGAGAGTACTCAAGGCAGACAGGCATGGCCCTGGGGCTTTGGACACAGTCTAGATCTGAGATGCAGTGATGAACTAGGACAGGGAGGATGTCACAGGCTATGAAACGCCAAAATGGTATAAGATGTAAGTGGAAACAGATGAGGAGTAGGCTGCAGGTCAGCTGTTGCAAAATATGTAACCAGATTGACTGCTCAGCTTATTTCAAAACACTGGGTTCCCCTTTTAGACTTGAAAAATAATTAAGCAGAGAAATCAGTTGTGTTTTCTAGAAATGGAAAGGAACTGAAATATCAGCAAGTTTAGTGTCCTTAATAAAAACAGAATTGCCATTATTTTGAGCAGAAGATATTGGCTATGATATTTGACCTGTTTCCCAAAAGACTAAGAAACAAAAATATCTTTTAATGGCTACAGTTATTTCCATATTTTACTGCATTTTCTTTTTCAGTTGCCTCAAGGTTTTATTCGTTGCCAGTAGATGTAGGGCATGGGTAACTCGTTATTAGTCAGCAGATTACAGATCTGTTGCTGATTTAGCATCTCATCAAATTGCTTCAGTTAATCACTGAGTGAATATACTCTAAAGCTTTTAAATCAAAGGTCTATGGTAATTTTCAATAACCCCACCATGGACAGAGCTTCCAGATCACCATGACTTAAGAGCATACAGACTGGCTGTAACAGACTTGAATCACCCAAATTGTGTTTACCCTCATTCAGCTGCTTGTTTTGCATCCAAGTGCATCTCACCAATATCTAGCCATTAGGCCATGAAGTTCTTCGATGCATGTACTGTGACCAAGCCTCTTTAACATGTTGACTTGGTAAATGAGAAGCCCTAGCCAGTGTTCCCAACGCCACCCAGGGTCAGCATGGTGGGACAGAGACATTCCACACTGGGCAGATATCCTGTCTACCACTGCAACCAGCAGCACAAGAATAACAGAATTTGTTTGAGAATTTATTTCCAAATTAACTCACATAACTTGAATACTAACTTTCCAACTGCTTGGAACCTTCCAAAAAAAAAAAAGCCCTCACTTAGATGCTATTTATTCTTAATGTTTTAATGGTAAGTTTTAGCAAGGAGAGATTAAGGTATGACATCTGGTATTTATTGCCATTTATGGTTACTTTTAGGAGAGGTCTAGCTTTCGGACAGAAAACAAAATTAAAGAATGCTGTACCAGGACTTTTTTCCCACCTTAGTTCTTTTACTAAAATTCCATTTGGCCATTTGCTATGATAGTCTGAATTGTTGATTAAATTTTAATTATTGATGAAAATAATTAATATTTAATATAAACATTTAAATTATAATCCCTTTAAGGACCTCCAAAGAGGGGAATGTAGAATTTGTAATTTATTCCTGTTTAGTGTTTGCATTTCAATATCTCAGAAGGAGAACATTAGTGAATAAGGTTATGGACTACCCATAAGCCTAAAGACTGAACTTCTTGCTAGGGTTGCTTTAGGGCATTTTGAAAAAGAATACAATGTCATACTGTGCCAGAGAGTTTCCTGATCCTGACCACTGAGAACTGCTGATATCATTGTGTTACTGGAATAGGAATTGTGGCAAAAGGCATTGAGGAACGTCTCTGGTACCAGTGCCTGTTCTGCAGCAGTGCTGAACATGGATGCTTCTGGCTTCATGTACTGTATCCTCAACTTCCCTTTCTTTAGGGTCCAAACAAGGCAAATTGCCCCATCTTTTTACTGAATTGTATTTTTACCTTCACAGGTAGTCTTCGATTTCCATTCTGGATGTGTCAAATAATTTCTACCTTCTTTCCTTCCTTTCCTTGCATTTCGATTTGGGATAGAAAAGAGTACTGTATGCATCTCTGGGAACTTCATCATTGGAAGGACACTGACTTCTTGGAGTCCAGAGGAGGGCCACCAATTTGATTAGAGGGATGGAGCACCTCTCCTGTCAGGAAAGGCTGAGAGAATTGGGTTTGTTCAGCCTGGGAAAGAGAAATCTTTGGGGTGACATAATTGTGGCCTTCCAGTAGCTGAAGGGAGCCTACAAGAAAGATGGAGAAGGGCTTTTGCAAGGGCATGTAGTGACAGGACAACAGGGAATGGTTTCAAACGGAAAGAGATTAGGTTTAGATCAGATATTAGGAAAAACTTTCTTACTATGCGGACGGTGAACCACTGAAATAGGTTGTCCAGAGAATTTGTGGATGTCCCATCCCAGGAAGTGCTTAAGGGTTGATTGGATGGAGATCTGAGAAGCCCGGTCTAGTGAAAGGTGTCCCTGCCCACGGCAGGGGGCTGGAACTGGGTGGTCTTTAAAGTGCCTTACCACCCAGGCCATTCTATGACCCTATGATTCTACGGTATCTGGAATAAATGACAATACCACAAGCACGCTTGTTCTGCACCCTTGAAAAAATCATTCCTGTGGTCATCAGCAGCAGGAAGGGAGGGTGCGTTCAGGAGTTCCAGCCCTTCCTGGTGACCAGCATGTCCCTGTGATCCCCATTCCCGAGCGGGGTCCCGGGACGCGGGAGCGGGAGCGGGCGGCGCGGGCGCAGTCCCGGCAGCGGCCGGCAGGGGGCAGGAGGGAGCCGCCCGCAGCCCCCGGGACGCGGTGACAGCGGCGGTCGCTGCCCGAGCACGGCGGGTCCTGCGGGGTCGCCGCGCCCAAACCCAGTCCCCAGCAAGGTGCCCGGGGACGATGCAGTGCTGCAGAGCAGCCTGACGGAGCACCAGGAGGCGTGGCTGCTAAAAGGTCTCCCTGTTCTCACTAAACGTCCTCATTTCTGTGCCCTTCGGGAAAGAGTGTTGTCAGAATAAAACCAGAAAAGGTCGATTTTTCAATCTTCCTTGCAGAAACTGGCGTCTGCTGTTCGATCCCCACCTTCATCTCCTGCTTGTCATCCTCTTTGTGCAAAGATTGATCATGATGGCATGACGTGGTGCTAAATGGGAATAAATGGAGTCTCTCCCAAATGAGGTTTGGCTCTTTATTTTCCCAGTGTGTCATCATGTGCCCACTTCCTAAAAAGCAACCCACAGCAGTGATGTGGATTGCTGTCACTGTGATGAGTAAGACCAGGAGAGAAAGCAGAGGGCTGAAAATAATTTGCAGAACTGTAAAAATCCAGGCTTACAGTACTAACTAAGCCAAAATCATGCAGAGTAATAAAAGACACACCAGATGCTGTAAACAGCCTCCTTTTAACATTTGCAATGAATAATATTAAAAAAAACCCAACTGATATTCATCAACTGATACTAAGCTCTTGCAAAGGCTGTGGAGCAGAAAGCTCACTCTGAGTGACCTTTTCCACTTTGTGTTTCAGGGGTTTGCCTTGTGCCAACCACCGGAGCAGCCAGCATCAACTATCTGCAGGGCATGGTGCCAGGCTCCCAAAGATGTCCCTGAGAGCAGCCAGGGGACAGGCAGACTGCCACACTTGTGTGTGGCACTGCCAGCAATCCCTGCAGGGTCAGCCAGGACAGTCTCCGGGCAGCTTGGCACCAGAGCAGAGCTGTCCCAGCGGAGAATCAGCTTCACTGGCCCTGGATGTGCATGGCCTGGGTGACCTCCTAAGCCCACAGTGTCCAGGGGGTTGGAGGGATGGGGGTTGCTGCAATGTCATGTTTACAGTGTTGTGGTAGCCTGCCCAAGATTCAGCAAATCAAGCAGTAACTGTGGCAGGAACACTCAGAGCAGGTCATTTACACTTGTAGTTTGCAAGGCCCTCAATTCAGCTTTTGTTAGGGAAAATAAAAATAGAGCTGCTGCCTTGAGTACTACCGAGCAAGACAAAAACCAGTGGCTGGCTAGAGATTGCCCATGAGCTTGATTTTTAAGAGAGTTAGCAACACTGTGATATTGTTCCCATGCTGTGCTGATATTTAGGCCTGTCTGATACTAGAAGTGACAGTTTTCAGCAGCTTAGGGTGGTGTAGCCTGACCCTCTGTTTATGCACCCCCCCCCACATTCCTTGTGGAGGACTTTGCTTTGCCTTTGCTTTGCCACTCTGAAACGCTTCTTCTCGACGGTTTATTGAGATTGGAAATGCTATCCTTACTGCTTTATGTACTGAAATATAACATCTTATTCTCTCTCTGTTCTTTTCCTCACCCTTTCTCTTCACCAAATGGAGGTGAGAGGTGCCAATCTGTTTATAGCCACTCACTTCTCAGATTCTCGTATTTCCTGTTTATCTACTTTAAAAAGGTCTGTGTATATATGTGCAGAAAATGATGAGAAATTGCATGGCAAGTGACAAGAGCCACAGCTTGGAGTGGCATTACCTGGGTCTGCACCTGTTGATTGGCAGGCCCCCGGCAGGTGAGATTTAAGGACACCCTTAACTTGGAGCCTGCCATGTGACCTCTGGGGTCTCTGCATTGCCACCAGATTGCTCCGGAAGAAATAGAGCCACAGGTCAGATCCTCCCCGCACAACTGTGTACTGGAGGACACGTTGATACTCACAAAAATGCTGAAAAAAGAAAGTCACAGAAGCCAGGACTGAAGATTTTCCTGCTACTGGTACCCAGAGGCATAGCAAGAAGTTTGGCTGTAGCTTTTGCAGCAGAGAGCTGAGTGGAGGAGCCTTCTGAAATGGGAACCGTCGGGTAGCAGGAGAATTGTCTTTGGCGCACCTCTCCGTAAACTCCACCCAGGCGCTGCGGTGTCGCGGAAACTGGAGATGGGCCGGTGCTCCCTCCCTGTGACAGGGAGCAGCTGGGACGCCCGGCGGGAGGAAGCGGCCTGGGGCTGGTGGCTGCTGGAGCGTGTTTGCGCTGGGGCCGAGGGCTCTGCTGGCAAGCTGCAAAAACAACCAGCCGGCCTGTAATGGCTGTTGTTATTGGAGAGGCTGCGAAAATGGGATGCGTCCATTTCGGCACTTAAAAGCATTAGCAATCTCCATAACTCACCTCACTGTTCTTGCTGACATGATTAATTTTCAAGGGATTGGGCATGGTTGCGTTAGATTCTGTAAATATTGGAAGCTTGCCAGATTCTGTAAATGTCAGAAATTATTTCCCAGAAATCTATTTTTTTTTTCAAGCTGGTTGGTTAAAGGTGGCATAAATTACACTCTTATTGCTTTAATAAACAGGCTATTAATGGACATTGTGATAGAACAGCAATGCTTTTCACAGAGATTCAATTTATGATTATGCCATACTGTTTTATAATGACCTGAAATTTTATATTGAGGGGGAACACACATTGTTTTAATTACCTTGATGATACAACAGGTTTATAAAACTTGTTACAGGCTCATCAGTTCAGATGCAGGTATGATTCATACTAGCCACAAGAAAATTACTTAGGAATATAATGTCACCACTGATAATAATCATTGCTCATATGCTCTTTAAACACAGTAAAAAGAGCATGTATTTTTTGAGGTTGCCAGCACCAGGGGATTCCCACTTTTCCCAAGTGTATAGAGCAGTTTTCTACAGTTTTCCCGTGCATCTGCTCAGCTCAACACCAGCAAGCCTACCTCTGCCTGTGGCAGCTCAGCTGCCCAACCTGCCGTGTGTCATTACACAACCTTCCCCGTCTGCCCGTAGAGAGTTGTGGTATATGGCTAAGTCCTGGGATAGTGCAGCTAGGTTAGCTCACAGCCAAGAAAGACTGTTGACTGTCCGTCTCTGGAGGCTCCATGAATAACTGGGACACCTCAGGAATGGTACAGGTTGGTCTCTAGATAGAAGTGATTTTTTGGAGTCCTTCCCCTCTTTATGTTCCATGACATTATAATAGATTTGATTGTACTTGAACACCTGCTTGACCAGTAGACATGGCCTGTCAGGATTCTTACTGTAGAATATGGCTTTTTGTCTTTTGTATGAACCTGGTTTAATTAGAAACTGACTGTAATATTCTCTTCATTTGCACCCCTAGTTTCTCTCATCTGAAGCTGTGCCTGTGGAGTGCTTTCCAAGGCCTTACCTGCAGACCCTGATTTTTGCAGTCATCCTGTTACTCTGTTGTAAAATCTTTACATTCAGATGTTGTGTGAAAACACAGCATACTGGCTGTAATGTAGTTACAGTATTGGATACAAATAAATCAGTTTCAGCTGCACTGCACTGTAGCCAGAAGTTTCCAAAGCATATCTGGAACACAGTAATAATATAATTTCAGTAGAATTTAATGAGGCTGTAACTTCAGAGACAGGTAGTGGGAATAACTCTAATCCAAGAACAAGGCCTTAGTTTCCTGAATCCTAAACTAGATTCATGGCTTCGGTGGATGTTCCCCTGAATATATCTCAAATAAAAGACATGCTTGTTTTTACATTTTTTTCTCTGCTGGACTCATCATATCACTTTCTCATCCTCATCTGTTCTTTGGCTTTTGCCCTCCTTTTATGAGTTCCTCTCATGCTCCCATATTATACTGGTTCACAAAAGTTCACTCATAAAAATTTCAGTATTTATTTACCTTGTGCTGCTTTCTTATTATAGCATCTCTGAATGTACTGTACATTCCTGATTCCAGAGTAGTACACAGTGCTCGGAATGCCTGGGTGATAAAGTCCATGCATGTATCTGGGATTACATGCACACACGCACAACATTTTACAGGATTCTTTTCACTTCCACACCAACTACCAGAATGTTTTAGCTTTTTCTTCTGTTTGTCATAATTCTTTTAAAACTAAAAAAATGTGATTGGGAATAATGACAAGTTGTTTCTTGTGTTCATTAGAATAAAGATTCCTTGTGAAGTCCTATCTCATATTATTACAATTGCTCATTTAAAGAATCACCTGAAGTTTTACTTCATTATTCTCACCCTGATCTACAACTCAAGGTATACCACCTTGTGGGTGGCACTGCAGAAGGGCTGGAATTTTAAATTATATTTGACTTTTACTTTACATTACACCTTTTATAACTTTTACCTTTTGTTGCTTTCTGTAGGCAGCAGGATGTCTGGGACTCAGGCCAGAGGTCTGGGAAGCTCGGGGTCTGCATAAAAATGGGCATAAATCATATAAATATATATATATATACTTTTTTTAAATGTTAGATTGTTCCGTTTTTTGGTTTTTTTTCCCATCTATTATTCATTTTTGCCTTCAGTTAGTTCCACTCTTTCTTATCCTATTAAAATTCAAGTGGTTTGAAAAGGTCTGTGATTCACCACTGGCACCACTTCAGTATAATGCCAGTGTCGTTTGACTTGTATATGAACAGTCACAGTTTTCATTGGAAAAGGAGTGTGAGAGCCAGGAAAGAAATGTACTATCACCTTTTCTGGGCCACCTGCCTGCACTGGAGGAGGTAAGGAATTCCAGGACAATCTGTTTTTCAAACCTAGCACAGCAAATACATTCAGAAGACATTACTTTATAAGTCATTCCAAATGTTGGATCAGTTTGTCCTCTGAAGTCATAATATGATGCAGCTACTTTCAAAATCCATCTGCCAGCAAGACTAAGTAATTAAACTCCTCTCTCCTGCTCCCTCATCTAGCCTCCCTCAAATGCCCTGAGGTCTGTCCCTCCTTCCCTTCTGCTGCAAGGCCAGAGAGGTCACCTGGCACTGGGGCAGATGGCTGCAGGTGTCCCTGCAGTAGGAGACAAACGGGGCTGAGCTGCCCAGGCTGCTGGCCTAGAAGAAGCACATGGGATGCAGAAGCTGCATCTCCTGACAGGTGCCTTCATCCATGTGCCTCCATCCATGTGCCTCAGCACTGGTGCTGTGGTAGCCAGTTATTTTGCAGCTAATGCAGTTAATTCCCTGCCAGCCTCCCAAACACTGTCTCTGCCATTTATCTTGGTGAGCTGATGGGGATTTAAACAATATTTGACTTGGAGATACTACAAGGCAAATGCACAAGCCATCAAAGGCATGTTTTATAATCATGGCTTAGCATGATTCTTTTCTTTGGCATTTGACCAAAAGAAAAAAGACCAAAAAAAATTTTTAAAAGCCTTATGATTTTAAGCATGCAGAATGTCCCAGCCTTCTATCACTGTGAATCCATTTTCCCATGTTGAAGGGGGGAAAGTTTACTCGGGAGTAATAAACAGGTCCCGTGGGACTGCAGCATGCTACTGCAGTCATGCACAAAGTGAGTCGGCCAGGAAAGGGATGTCAGCCAAGAGGCTTCAGTCCCACACTTCAAAGGACAACACTCATGGGCAACAGCTTTATTTTCCTTTTTGAAATGCTCTGATGAGCACTTTGCTGCATTGCTAGTGATACTGCTGGGAGACAATGTCCTATGCACATGGAAATATAAAAGGATGATTCTTGTCTTATCTACATCTGCTGTGGTATCCCAGAAGGGTGGACTACATCATGTAACAAATTTGAAATAACCGTACACCCGTCACCAGGCCTAATAGGCAGTGGATGAGAATCAAGTTAGTGGGATACTATTTCCTGAGAAGAGGTCATTGCTTCTCTGTGTCTCATTGTTTTGACCTATTCACAGGTTTTTTTAAACACTCAAGCACTTAGGGAAAAGCCTTCCTGGAGAAATCTATTTGGACTGGGTTATAATGAGGTAGGTCTTATTTATCTGGGCAAACATCAACAGCAACACTGGAGATTGAGTGGCAGGGACACCTATGTGGATGACATGACAAATGTTCCAGGCCAGCCCTGTTGTCACCCCAAAACCAAGGTAACAGTGCACAGGGAACTCGTTCTGAGCTGTTTCAGGGCAGTGTCTCTGTCTGGATAATCCCTCTGAAATGCTGCTCTGCCTCTTGAGACTTTTGCCAATCCCTGTCTCAAGACAACATGTGAAAGAGTATTTTCCCACTGCATGTGCAGCAATATGCAAGTAGATTTGAGAGCCTGGGAGACAACGCCAGCTCTCCCCAGTATGATGCTCAAACTGAGGTGAATTCACTAGGCTGGGAGGTATAATAGGATTCTAATGCAAAGCCTACATTTCCTACTGCAAAGCATTCAGTAAGGTCCCCCTGCAGTGGACAGGGCTGGAATGGATTGGATCTTGATTTATAAAGTGTCAGCCTCATGGGTAGACAGAACCTGGAATTAGCACCGTCATGGGTGATTGTGCAGCCTCATGGGTAATCTCAGTATCTGTTGTTCTAGGTGCCTACTGAAAAAACTTCAGTCTGAGGGCATGTGGGCTTATGTGTGATCTTTATCACAGTTATACAGGACTTAGCTATAGAGATATTTTCTTCTTCATCTTTTCCCTGCCAGTTGACAGGTGTAAGCTGCTGCTCAAGAAATAAGACTGTTTATCTGTTGCTCTTTACCTTGCCACTCTGACTGCAAAACTTCATTTAATTCACCAGTGTCTACACTTTTTCATTAAAGACCTTATGATATGCCATCAGATTTTCCACTGCATTATTTGGAAATCAGATTGTGTTGTTTTCAAGAAAAACAATTTCAAATGGGAAAATTAATTACTATGAAACTATTTCTAACTTGATCAAATATTAAAAAGTTGACAGGCTTCAGAATGCAATTTCCTTTACTGAGTAAGGTTCCTAACTTCCTATTATTGTTGGGGTTTAGAGTTTGTAGCTGCACTAAGTTCAATGCTGGTATGTATTCAGCTGCTTCTTTCATGGCAATTACAAGACCTGGTGACAGTTCTCTTCTCCAGTCTGAAGCAGAGAAGCCAGTGTGGGATGATCAGCTGATATATTTACCACATTCTTGGAGCCAGGGTAATGAGAGAAGTGAGGACTTGGAAATCTGAAGATTACTACTGCATGACATTTCAAAAAAGCACAAGTTGGGTAACAGTGGAGTTGCCTAAAACTGCGTTACTTAAGTTATTAGTAGAGGTGAGCACCTTTACATGAGATTTTGTATCTTTACATTCTGTATTAAACAGCTCCTGACCTCTGCTGCTCTCTGAAAGTAGAGGGTTACTCAGCTCGTGGGCTGGGGCTCTGAGCTAAAACCACTGCCCAGCCCATGCAGTGCTCAGCTCTGTCACCACCTGAATGGCAGCTGGCACCTGGGCCTGGCCTTCTCTTCATGGCAGCATTTCATGTGCTGGCAATGAGAAGTTCAAAGGGAGAAGTTCAAAGGCGTTTTTTTTGCAGACAGGAGAGGGATCAGACTTCCAGGCAACAGAAGCACCACTGGCCTGGTGAAAATCCTACCCAGGCTTGCTGACCTCCCCATAGCCTCCTTGGAGAAGAAGCATATTAGTGGGGTTCAGCTTGTCATGTCTTTTTTTATTCCATAGATTCTCAAATTAATGGGTTTTACATCATCTTTGCTGAAGATCAGCCTCTTCTCACCTCCTCTGGAGCAATTGCCAGATTTTGCATTCTTTGACATTACCTTCTATTTTGAACACAGTAGAGCAGAAACCAGGGTGCAATCCTTGTACATACTCCATCTTGTTAGAAAGATATGGTCATTTGCAATCAAAGGAGGCCTACTGAAGGGTAATTGAGGGCACTTTTAAATGTCTCTGTCAGAAAGGAGCCAACACAAAAGGCAAACAGGTATGTTCTGAAGATCTCACCATTACTCCCTGAACAAAAGGCGAATAAATGCTCCTAAATGTACCCATCCAACATCCATCTGCAGTCAATTTAAAGTAGGTTCATCTTTAAAAGGGTCATTTTTGCGGGTTTTGCTGAAAGCAAGACAGGAGGCTTTGTGTTCTCATCTGGACTAGTCACCTCTAAACAATGCCTTCCTGGTCCAGTCACTCCAGAACTGATCCTTCAAGCATAAAGAGAGACAGGTTTGGCCTATCCTGGAAAATTGATCATCAAACAGAGAAAGGGGAAAGGTTTTATTCTGTAATGTCAGTGGTCTTTGCAAATATGAATTTTAGCAGGAAAGTTCACAGAGAGTGATCCGAAGTTTTACAAATCCAGTTGAAGGAGGCAAACAAAAAACTTGGGCTAAACCGCTTACTATTCTGGAGATTTGTTTCTCTGAGACTTCCTAGAGGGTGTTATTAATGCTGAGTACCATGAAGACTTTGATCTGGCAGCAGAGATCCTAAGAGCTTGCAACAGCTGCCTCTCCTCTTCCCCCAACACTTCTCCTCACTTTGGCCATGGAGAACTTCCTTCTCAGAATCCAAAAAGGAAATAAAATCAACAGGGCTAATTTAAACCTGTCTCCAAACTGTTGCTATGTGCTGACTAATTAATACCTGGGAAACCTTGCTGGGAACAAATGCACACTGATGCACACCTTTTCAGCTGGTCTCTTTATATCAGCCAGGAAGGTTGCTGTATTCCCTGGAAGAAGACTGGCTACTCCTGGCAAGAGGACAAGTGACTCAGGAATGACTCACTGGTGCAGGAGAACCTTCTGGCAGCCAGACACTGTCCTCAGTAGTGGCAAAAGTCCTCTCTGCAGCTCAGTCATGGGGATCTGCAGCAAGCCAGCCTGTACCCGGGTGCTGCGGTGTGGCCCTCAGATGGCACAGACTTGGTGAAGTGAAGGAAGCCCCAAGGACCTGCAGTATAGCAACAAATCTTCCCAGAGCTGGCCACACAAGATGCCCTTCCTGGTTTTGCTTCAGCTCAGAGGGGCCAACACTCATTCAAGTCTACTGGCTTTATCCTCGAGATAATTTTTCTTATTCTGCTTTGTTTGCCACAGCAGACAGTGCCACAGCCCTCACATCCATCACAACCCGCGGGAGACAGCTCCTGCCCAGCTTCCCTGTGCAGCCCCGTGGCTGGGACATGGAGATGAGCAATGATGTTCCCCACAGGCTCAGTCACAGCAGTAAGGCTGCAATTCATCACCCTTGCCTCATCTGCAAGAGGCACCCAGCACGGTCCTTCCATGAAGTGGATCAAATAATCCTGGGCTGCTTATCCTAAGACCCAGCCAAATATGTTTACAATGGCTGGCATTTAATTCAGCAAGTAATCCAAAGATTTGCTATGTACAGTTTAAAGAGTGAAACATTATTCCTCAAAAGATTTTCAGGCTTTGGTTGTTCCTGACATGGACTGTTCCTCTGAGGTTCCTGTCCTTTCCATGTTAGGGCTTGTCTTCCATCTTAATGTTCTTCATGGATTTGATACTTCTCTTTTCTCTTCTGCCATCTGTAAAATATCCAGTGACAATGATTAGTTTAGAAACTGATAATCATTTGAGGAGAGCTGAAGGTAAATTCTGTACATGGATGTAAGATCAGGAATGATGAATATTCTCTCTGCAGATGGGAAAACAAACAAAGGCATAAATAAAACTGTTTTCCTGATGTCATGTGAGGAATCTCTGAGAAACTGCTGGGGAAAGGAGAAGTAGTTAGGCAACTGACAACTGCAGACGTGCTTTTCTGCTTGGGATGCTGAGGATCACACTCAAATGGTTAATATATGATCCCAAAGGAGGAAAGATTAAAGATAGCCGCTCTGTTGATCAGAGATGCCGTCAGCTGATCTGAGGCCACAGTAGTTCATGTGAGACCCTGTGTTCTGTCTTTGTGATACCAGCACATCCCTCTGGGTGCTGGGAGCTGTCCCTTCGGCATGTCACATGTCTCTGTGTTGACTGCTCCCCAGGGCTGGTGTGACACATGGGCCATTCTGTAGCACTGCCTGGGGCAGGCAGGGAGACATCTCTGGTGTTGCTATGGTGTGGCAGAGTGACTCTTCACAGAAACCTCTTTGTTTTGCCTCTTAGCACTCTAAGTACTCTGCTTTCTGTGTACATTTGATGTGGAAAAAAAAAATGTTCTCTCATGGCAAAACAAATTCTAATTGCAGGTATGAAATAATAAAATTCTTGTGACAAGTTCCTCCTCAGAGCGATATCACCAGCCTCAGTGGTATTTCATAGGAGTCGAATGTGGCCTGCTGACCTTAGACATCAAGGGGTCCGGGTCCTGAATTTGAGTCTCTGCCAAACAAGCTTAACAATCTTTTTCAGTGGAAGATGTGAAGTACATGGGAAATCCAGCATACACAATTTATTTTAGGTAAAATGGATGATGGACACAGAAGCACACCAATAGCTCAGCAAAATGCTGAAGGAGCAGTGTTTGTCAACAGTGTCAAAAAGCGTATGACAAAACTGGCCAATGGGAGTGATACAGCAAGCAGTCAGCAGTGCTGTTATATCAGAATAGAGCTTGCACCAAGCATGGTTACCCTGAGATTAACATATCCTACAATGACCAATATTATTCTGCCTGGCTATTAGCAAGCTGTGAAAATAGTATCACAGAGTCATAGAATAATTTAGGTTGGAAAAGACCTTCAAATTAATTGAGTCCCGTTATAAACGTAACTCTACCAAGTCCAAACTTGTACCAAACTTGAAGCTGGTACAAGACACATTATGTGCAGAAGCATACAAATAAGATATTACTGGATCACAGTTTTAAAGGAAGAACATGTATGAAATTATGTGTTTAGGTAAGATGTACAGAAGAAATCTAAATAGCTGCACTACAGAGTCTTTCTTCCACCTCTGATATGGCTCAGGCAGTAGTCTGTGAAAAGCTTCAGGTTAGATCTGCAAGAAGACTTAGATATCAGACAGGCACTGTTGATTGTTAAATCTAAAATGACATCCACAGAATTTGTTTGTTGGCTGCTCTTAGTCTTGGAAACACATGAAGGCCCTAAACATTTACGCTTCTGTCTCTAATACCACTTGTGTCTGCAAGCGTACTCTGCGTGCAACACAGTGATGGGTAAAAGGTCTCCAACCCGCCTTCAGATGGGTTTGCACATGTAACTGTCACACCACACTGCTGTGCCGAAATGCCAGCCCAGAAACCTGAAGCTGTGAAGGCTTGCTGGGCTGATGCTGCCAGCAGGCAGAGTAGTGGGGACAAGTGTCTGCCCCGCAATGCCTTCCAGAATGCAGGCTCTGCACTCTGGTCTGAGAACAGCCTCAGGCTGCCCTGTGTGTCTGCTGGGGGGCTGAACAGAGCTGGTGCAGGTCTGGTTTCTGCAGGGCCATGCAGCTGGGAGCCCATCTCAGGCCATGCTGAAGGGCTGTCATGAGCAAGATAAATCTTTCCTGCCCCTTCTTGCCAATGAGATCCAAGCTGACAAGAATTTTCTGGAAATGACTGTCAGATTACGCAGAAAGCTAAACAGGGAAGATGGTGACTAATTCCACCTGTTGATAAATTGCTTAATGCTGAACGCATTCACTTACTATGAAGAGCAATGTTTGAGTCCTGCCTTGGTGAAAAGGATCCTGGACCTTATCCAGCCTTATCCAGCTGCCCAATAATTTCCTTAGAGTAGAGGAAAGCAGAGACTGACCATGTGTTCTGTGGTGACGCTCACTGGGTCTCTTGTGCAAAGTAGCACAGCCTCCCTGGTGTAATTAAACATAATATTGGTCCTGAGAGAGACCTAAAAAAATTCATGTTTGTAATATAAAGTGAATCTGGGTCTGGGTCTGCTCCAGTACCTCTTAGAATGTCTTGATACTGGATATGCCTATAAAGACTACCCAATTTGATGCTTAAGTTTACTGGCTCATCTGCACTCCTAGCATACATGGAAAATAAAGAAAACTTCCTTAACCAGACTTCTGTTCCCATGTAGTTCTGAATACCCTGGACTGTGAGATGGCATGAAGGTTATTTTCAAACCCATAATTATGGATTTGCCTACCTTAATTCTTTTGCCATATATCAAATGAAGGAAAGGAAAAATGATCTTGTGACTGAGGCAGAGGGCTGGCATTCGTGAACTCGGGACTTTGTTCATCTGTTCCCTGGGTTTCCTGCTTGGCCCTGGGCAAACTGCAATCTGCCCATGCCAACATTTCCTCCTCTGTAATGTGCAGATAAGGGTGCCTACTTGATAGGCTTTGTGTTAAGCTAAATTTGTTATAATATTCTCATGTTTTCAGGAATTTTTTTCCTGAGATTTGCACTTGTATTGGAACTACAAAGAATTAATTTAATCATTATTGCTAACAATAATGATGAATGCACTTCAGTTTGGAATGTACGCCTCTCACATGTTTGTTTATAGCTTCAGAGCATAATAAATAATTCTGTAGATACAATCTCTTCATCTTGTTCCCCAGCCCTCTGCTCACCCTGCATGAACCTGCAGCTACACTGGCAATCCAAGACCAGAGCTCCAGGGTTAGCTTGGCCTACCACATTCCCTCATGGAGTTTATAACCAGTAGGATCATCTCTAAGTGTAGCCTCCCTCATCACAGTATTACCCTGCTATGGTTCCCCAGGCAGCAGCATTTGAGGGGAAAGACAGGAGCATATCTCTCCTAGAGGTCAGCAGTGGTCTACATAGCTCCACAGGTAATGTCTTTGCTCCAGGGCCTATGAAGACCCTACATGAATTGTGGTAACTATAATTTCATGAGTGTGAATAGCATCGGCTTCACCGTATTCTTGTGGCTGGATGTACTGATGGCCCCTTCTTCTCTTATTATATCCCTCCCATAATTTCATACTTCCCCCTTCTCTCTGTTTTTTTCTTGTCACTCTCCCCTGAGAAATCTCAAATTGCTTAATTTTTGTTCTTTTTTTCTTTTTTTCTTTTCCTCTGATGTATTCTTCATCCTTTCTCCATTCAATTTAGTATTTTGTTAATTTTTCATCGGTCTTTCACTTCAAGGAGCTCTACTCTGTCAAAAAAGAAATACAGCTGGGTAACAATATTTGCTGCTATCCAGAGTCCAGTGGTTAACTCCACTAAGGATGTCTGCATGAGCTCTGGTCCTCACTGCTTTGAAAAGATCCCAAGGAAATGGGACATGACAGTAACTTGAGGAGAACAACTTGCCAATATTCCATTTAAAGGCTGGTGCAAACTGTGAGAGAGACAGTCCAGCTGCAAATTAGTTATTTTTAGAAGATGTACCCATGATGACAAGGCCACCCTCCTCTCATGTGTTATGAACAGTGGGTGTTAAACACAGAGGGTATCAGATATCACAGAGTAGATAGATCCCAAGGGATGAGGGGGACCACAGCCCTCAGCCACATGTACCCTGTATCATTTTTCTTTGTCAATGTGGTGCATGGAAAAGAGAAGTCTCAGTGAAATAGAAGGGGTTTTGTCATGCTTTTGTATTCCTCTTCTTTTTCTAAATTATGCATCACATTTTCTGCTGTCAACTTTCTCAGTGCTGAGCAAGACCATATTAAAATATTTTGGAATTGGAGGGAAATTAATCTCCCTGCCTTCTCTCTGAGCTGGTCACCCAAGTCCCTTGGTTGTCTTTCATTTCCATAATTATGCTAGTATGTCAGATGTTTTTTATCTTACCTCTCAACCAAAGAAGTTCCTCATCTTTGCAGACCAAGTCTTGGTGACTGGCCATGACCATGACCCATTGCATTGGTCTATCCCACAACCTGTCCAGGCTCAATCCTGACTTGTCTCTTCAGGAAATCCTAGTTCTCAGCTGTTACGCTGTGACCCTTTTTAAACAGTGATGTCACCCACAGTGGTTTGTGCCCTCACTAAGATGACGGTGGATCTGATGATACTTGTTTCAAGTTTAGCACCGAGACCACAAGGAAGGGAGTGTCTTGATGTCATCCCAGAGATGATATCCACGAATCAGATCAGCATGTTCTGGCCAGCTCAACACACCAGCTTGCCTTTCAAGTTGCTTCATAGAGGGATTAGGTTTTCTTCTTCTCTTATGTAGCAACAAGGGAGCAAAGAAGATTCCCTTTTAAGAGCTAGTTTCAGAAGGTCTGTCCTGCATCAAAACAGCTGAGTTATCTTGGTTGAGTTACTCTGGCCCAGAGCAATGATTTGAGGTGACAGTTTCTTGGAGGAGCTGTACCACGTATTTTCTGTCCTTTAGTTCCCCGTATGCAAAATTTTCTGCTAAGAACAAACACCTTCCCATCTGGGATTCATGGGGCTCCTTTGTAGTCCTGTGAATATTTAGCAACTCTGTTCTGCCTTTCCCTTAATGTTTGTCTGCCTGAGGACACTTAAAGGTGCAATAGTCTAAATAACTGCAAATTCAAGGAAACAATACCCTTCTCAAAAAATCTCTCAGGGGTAAAAATAACTACAGAAGTAAAAATGTGGGGGAAAATGAAATATCTAGTCAAAGAAACAAAACTTTATTTGTTTATTTATCATCAATAAATATCTTACCTGTTAGCAAGTGGAAATGGCATAATGCCTGTGCCATAGGTATGTACCTAGATGTGTTTAATTATTTTCCCTCGGCATAAGGACAACGATAGGCATTAGTAGATGCATACTGCAATGTAAGGTACTTACAGGTAAATTTGCTTGCTGGCATATCTCTGAACAAAATTCAAGTGTTGCAACTAGAAGGCATCAATGTAATTTATTTTTAACTTCAAAAGAAAGTTCACAGAATCATAGTATTACTAGGGTTGGAAAGAATCTCTGGAGATCAGCTAGTCCTACCCCCTGCCAAGAGCTGGTTAGAGCTGGTGACACAGGAATGTGTTCAAGTGGGTTATGAACGTCTGCAGAGAGGGAGACTCCAGGACCTCCCTGGGCAGCCTGTTCCAGTGCTCTGCCACTCTCAAGGTAAAGAAGTTCTTCCTCATGTAGAGGTGAAACTTCTTGTGTTTTGTTTTATGGTCATTGCACCTTGTCCTGTTGCTGGGCACCACTGGAAATAGTCTGGCACCATCCTCCTGGCACCCACATTTGAGATATTTATATGTATTACTGAGATTGGCTCTCAGTCTTCTCTTGTCCAGACTAAACAGGCCCAATTTCTGCAGTGTCTCCTCATAAGAGAAGCTCCAGCCTCCTCATCATCTTCCTGGCTCCCCACTGGACCCTCTCCAGTCACATCTTCTTTTTCTTATCCTGAGGAGCCTAGAACTGGACAGAGCTTTCCAGATGTGGCCTCACTAGGGCTGAGTAGAGGGGCAGGATCACCTCCCTCAATCTGCTGGTCACACTCTTCCCAATTCACCCCAGGAGTTGGCCCTCCTGGCCACAAGGGCACTGCTGGCTCATGGTCAACTGGTCACCCACCAAGACTGCCAGGTCCTTCTCCACAGAGCTGCTCTCTAGGAGGTCAGCCCCCAGCCTCTGCTGGTACTTGGGGTTATTCCTCCCAAGGTGCAGGATCCTGCACTTGCCCTGTTGAACCTCATGAACCTCTCCATCCAATTTTCCAGCCTGTCAAGGTTCAGCTGAATGGCAGCACGGTCTTCAGGTGTACTGGCCACTCCCCCAGTTTCATATCACCATCAAACTTGCTGTGGGTACATTCCACCCCTTTGCCCAGGTCATTGATAAACAAGTTGAATAAGGCTGGACCCACTATTGATCCCTGGGGAATGTCACTGACTACAGGCCTCTAACTGGATCCTACTGTGCTGATCACAACCTTTGAGCTCTGCCATTCAGCCTGTTCTTGTTACAGCCTTATTGTTCATAAACAGACAGTGCTATAACGAGTACAGAGAAGAAATACACTTCTAGAAAATTGTCCGGGAAAGGATATCTCTGTCTATGCACTTTAGTGAAGCTAGCTCAATCTTAAGGTCTGACAGTAATACTGGTAAGATACCAGACTTTCTAGTAGTCTTACGTACCTGCACCGTACTTTATCATCATAGGCAAAATGCTGTGGCTGGAGGCAAAATTAGGCATTGTGTATACAAACACAATGAAATTAAACATATGCAAGATGATAATTTTTGTAATGCCTTCATAATAAAAGTTTTTCTTGTTAACTCTCTAACCAGAACTGGATCTGAAAATTCTCATCTTAGTTTTTGCTCTGATCTCTATGTATTTCATCTGCAGCAGTGAAGATTTGAAGCATGTTTCACAATCTTTCTACTCTCCCATTCAAAGGGAAAAGAAACATTGCATCAACATTTTATTTTACTTTTTCTCCAGATTTCTCTGTTCATATCAGACCTTCAGAAGAAAAAATTCCTCAAAACAACAAGTTGTCTAATCTGGGTTTCACATCTCAGCTGCTATTACTGTATAAACGATTTTGTTTAGAGACAGCTTGGCAGCATGTGACACTCCATCATCAAAACCCAGCAAGCCTCAGTCATGTGTTTAGTGCCATCTCGGCATCTTTGTCTATAGCAATTTACCACGTCCTTCAAAAAAACAGAAGTCAGATTTTGAGAACCTGCACTTATTAAATGCAGAGCTCTGCAGAGGAGATGAGATTTTATATTTTGACCAAAAAAAAGCCACTATAGAAGAAGATTTTGAGAAAGAGCTATGTGAGGAAACTTGGCCAACATAGCAAGGTTCTGAATTGGGTAACAGGAGCAATGAACTTCTATTTGTATTTATATGAATTAATTTCTTAATTTAATTATGCTATTATGCCCACAAATTTGTATCAAATCCAACAACATAAAACCAAACTCCATTTAATGAAGACATAATAACTCAGCAAGATCCCACTGTGCAATTACACTAAGGCCTTGATGACTAGCCAAATGAACCCGCTGTCCTTTCCCTTGTCCTTTGGTGACAGTCGTTTGTTGTTCTGCTTGAACTGAAGCAATTTTTTTTTTCTGCACTGTGAATGCTCACATTAATATTTCTTGGAGTCTCCCCTGTAGCATGGGTAGGTTTAAAAAAAAAACAAACCAGAGCATAGTGTATGACCTAAGCACTAGAGAAGTGAGGCCCGAACTGTGCAGCAACTTAATGTGCATTGCCAGCAGACAGTTTCCTCTGCTGCTGTCATGGAAAGTTTATGGACACTCAAGATCTAAGATGGCACTTTGATGTGCTGTATTTGCAACATGTGTTCAATCAGCAGCTGATTTTAAAAAATATATTAAGTTCAAGAGGGCTGTGAGCTCATAGTAAGCAAAAGGTCATTGACCTGTGTTTTGATGGATATTGTTACTGTCTTTTTTTTTTTT
>VZRO01001367.1:0-14479 GCA_013397915.1 Daphoenositta chrysoptera | reverse complement strand
TTTTTTTTTTTTTTTGTAATGGCAGGACCCTCTGGCAGTCAGATGGGTGTTCAGGCCTCCTTTCATAGTTTGGGATTCAGGATACACATAGGCTGAGCTGCATTGGTAGCCCTACTACTTTTTTCTGGCAGCAGCCCTGATAAAAAATGTTGAAGTTGAAGGGAGTGTGTTGCTGGCATGTTTAACATGTTGGACTTTTCAGAGAACAATATTGTCCTAAAGAAAAACTGCATAGATAATACTATCTGTGTTGCATGCTGAGGTACATTAGGAGCAGAGCTCTCTGCAGCTTTACATTTAGGTGTTGGACCCTGGGAGAAAGGCTGACACAACACCTCCTCACTCAGGTCTGCAGTCACTGAGACTGAAATACAACTATAGGTTCACACTTACATTGTGTTTTCAAAGACTTACAGGATAGTTTGGGTTGGAAGAGACCTTTAAAGATCATCTAGTACAACCCTCTTTTTGTGTGTAGCCTCCTGCCTTGGTTTGTTTCTCTTGCCTCCAGGTGCTGCTAAAATAGCAATTAATAGATTCACTGCACATCCTTTGCATGTGAGCCGTATTCTTCAGTCTTCTTGGCTAGGTATGACATGGTGCTTTTCCTGCTCCCTAAGGGAACAAACACTCTCAGCTGGCCAGAGTAAATTAGTTTCAGATGCCGGTAGTATTCAAGGGTATCCATTGGCCTGTTTGTACTTTTTGTTTTATCCAATTCTGTTCTCTTCAACAGCCAATTTCGCTAAATAGCGATAATGAAGAAAAAAGTGAGAAAAGGTGTAGCTGAGCTGGTAAAACAGGCTTTCCTGTGGCAAGCAGGCTCTTCTTGTCGGATAAGCAGGACTTAGGGGCTTGGTTCTATGATACCCTGTATCTTGTGACACTGGTAATACTAAAGCAAATACCTTTCTATAAGTTGGCAATTTTCTCTATCCACTTTGAATTCAGGCAAATACCTATTCAAAGAGCCAAGACAAAATCATCATAAATGAATATTCATAAGAAAAAAATAATGAGTGAAATGACAAGATAAAGGGGCAAAATGTATTCACCAACATGGCTCTTTCCTATCCCAGCTGAAAGATTAGCTTTTGTAATCATATTATTTAATGATCCCAGACAATGTTTAGCATTTCTAACCCATGTTTAAGTGGCTGTTGCTGGTCTCCACACATTTTTAACCCATAAAGTCAGCACTGTGTATAGTAAAAGTACACTCTTCTATTGAAGTCATGTCATCAGAGGTGTTATTTTTATAGAATGAAAGAATCATTTGCGTTGGAAAAGACCTTTAGATCATCAAGCCCGACTGTAATTTTGCTGGTAACTGATAAAATCTATTTAACCTTCTTAAAGCCTGTGGACAGGCACCTTTAAAAAGCCTGAAAATTCGAGTTATGGTGGAAGGGCAGCCAATAATTTCATAGTTTGCTTTGTTTTTCTTTTCTGGCAAGAAAAAAGGGCCTGGGAAAACTCTCCTGAGCTGAAATTGCAGCTGTGTCACAGAAATTACACGAGCACAGGAAATAGTTTCCTTATAGCTGCTCCCAGATGACTTCAGTGACGTTTGCTCCATGTGTGTGCATCAGGGGCAGCAGAGTAATGTTCCCAAAACCAGTGCTCCTTAGGCCAGCAATGGGTTTCTCTGCCCCATTCAGGCTTTCTGTGACAAGGGTGCTCAGAGAGCTGTATGATTTTCCAGGGGCTCCTATACCACTGCTTTACTTACTGCACAGAAAATTACCCAGCATGAGGGACACTTCTATTATTTCTGTCAAAGAGAAATATGAAATACTTACATCCCTTTCCAGTTAATTAGATAATTATGTAATTTTGTATCAAAAGAGCTTCAAGTGATTAAACTGTTGAGAGTGGTAACTTCAATTATAGGAAGCCTCCAGGGACAATATTGCAGCTGCAGTACTAATAAATAATTGCCATCATAATAACAGATAACACAGAGGCATGCTACTTCTCAGTTGTCCTAATGGCTGCATAACTTGATAAGAAGAATACCATTGCTGATAGATAAGAAAACACTAGATATTTCACTAGGTCAAATTTAAATTACTCTTTTAAAAAAGCTTTTATAAACAAAGCAATTATTTTCTCAGGTATGACAAGTTTGCATGCTTCCTGCTAGGAAAATAATTTACTTGGGAATCAAGATGTATGAAGTCACACAAGACAAAGAAGGAACAGCATTTTAAACAAAAAATGACAGGTAATCCATGTGCTGAAAACTCCTGTCAGAGCTGGCAGTAGCAAATAAATCAGTGATGTGCAGGTTTCATAACTTTATAGTTAATTGTTAAGACTAAAAGGAAAGTAAGCACATGAAAGACTGTAATAAAATAGGACTAATATCTGTAAAGATCAGAAGATATTCATATCTTTGTCTATTTTGCTTTTCATTGTAATTTAAGATGCTAAGTTAGCTTATTGCTATAAAATTATTATCTAAAATCAGATGCTGGGTTTTTTTTTACTGTTATCCCTTCTATTTTTTGTATTTTACTGCTGTTGAATTTAAAGCCAAATGTCTCCATTTAAACATTTTGCAAATATGTGGGATAAAATAACCCAGGAATCCTAATGGACAACTTTATGAAGCACATTGTATAAATGTAAAGCAGACATCACTAGTATTTCTTTTGCAAAAGACTTTGATGAAATTTTCATTTAAGGGTTGTGTGAGTACCAAGCTAACTACTGGCATTTTTGTATAATAGTCCTTTTATTTCTAAATTTTGGTGCTTTTTTTCACAGCTTAGATTTTTGTTTGGTCGTATGAATTCATCCTCCTGCCAGCATCCTATAGAGGAGGAGGAACTCAATGAAGAGTGGAGAAAACCTGCAGGGTTCTCCTGTCACTCTGAAATTCAGTTACTCCTGACTCATTTTCTATGATGATATATAGGAATTCTAATTAACAGTTCTGTAACTGTTTGGCAGCAAAATAATAAACATTTGTAAAGTTCTTTCCTGGTTCTAAACTCTGTTTCATATCATTACATTTTATTTCAAGGTATCCTAGACTTACAGATGAGAAAGATGGCAGAGTAACAAATGGTGTCTTGTCAGACACCTCTCTTAGTGTCTGTGAAAGTACTTCACAAGCAGCTTCATCTTTGCTTTTTTCTTTAAAAAAATTATCTTAATGGAGCTGGTTGTCTGGTAGAAGGGAAGCAGCTAATGATGTGTGGACAGAAAGGAAAATGTAGGTGATATAGTAGGTAATAGAGAAAATGGCAGATCCGTTGCTTCTTCAAACATACGCACAGAAATGCTGCACTTCACAAACACTCCATAATTATGGAGAGATAGTGTAACACAAAAATAAACCCTTTAATTGTGTGTACTGCTGGCTGCAGCAAATGATGGGTGATTGGTTGGGAATTAATTAAAGAGATGTGTAAACATGTTTTTTCATTCAGGCACTGATGTTTTTTCCTTGGCAAGCCATTAGGACAAGGTAGGAGGCACACGTGGGATGAAGACACCCTTAGGATTCATCTTCAGAGCTGGGCAGAGAGAAGCTCTGTGTTGCCCTTCTTCCCTCACCTCCATGACTTCTGCAGAGTGAGACTACAGCCTGGTTTGTGGCTCCTCAAGGAGAACCTTGTCCATGCATGCTCAGAGCAGGACATCACTACACACAGGATCAAATGCTGGCTGTGGCTGAGGCCTTGCTCCTGGTCCAGTGTCTCTGCTGGAGATAGAAGATGTGTGGAGGAAAAAACTCCAAAGGCCTGTGCTGGCAGGAGCCAGGAAAGCTCCATAAATGCAGCGAGTAATAGGTTCTGCTGAGCTTGCAGGACAGCTCAAGCAGCAGAGAATGTCATGCATACATTTTTTCAGGACCCAGTTCAAGTTGGGACTTGATTCTCCCTCTCCTATTTTTAAACCAGAATGACACAGTTGATTTCAATGGGCAGGCACAGGTTTGCTGCTGAGTTTAGTAACCCTGCTCATTCAGATATTCCCTTCACCTGAATATATGCTTACAACAGTGGCATGCAGAGGGGAGAAGAAAAGCCTTTTCCCACCATGCATGATGACACAGGCAGATTGCACACTGGACAGTGCAATTCAGATCCCACACACAAAAGACTGTGGGTCGGGCTCAGGCCACATCCATAGCCCACACATAGTGGCTTATAAAATAATAGAACAGTAATAAACCTGAAGAGACCCCCTTATGCCTGCTTCCACTGCATCCCCAAGCATGATCTATTCTTTCTTGCCCCAAGCAGGTGGCAATGTGGTGGGGACCTGATCCCTTTGCTCTATGGAAGCCTCCTTCTCAAGTACCAGCCTCCTCCTATGTCTTGCTGGGATTCACTCTACACCCATTAACAAAAAGGAGCTACAAGAAAGCTGGAGAGGGACTCTTAAAAAAAATGTGTAGTGATAGAACAACAGAGAATGGCTTCAAAATGAAAGAGGGTAGGTTTAGATTAGATACTAGGAAAAACATTCTTTACTGTAAGGGTAGAGAGGCACTGAACAGGTTGCCCAGAGAAGTTCTAGATGCCCCAATCCTGGAAGCTGTAGGCAACCCAATCCAGTGGAAGGATGGTGTCACTGACCATGACACCATGACTGGGTGTTGGAATGAGATGACATTTAAGGTCTCTTACAACCCATTCTGTGATTCTATGATTCAGGTGGCTGGCAGCCACCAGAGCTGCTCCTCAGCTGGGAAGAGCAGGGAGTCAGCAACTGGCCCAGCCCTGTAGCAAAGAGCACCTGGAATGCAAAGCTGAGAGTGTTCGGGATCTGAGGTTACATTTTGGGAATGAGGGAAAGGGATGTCAGAAGGGCCAGGACAATCTAGAGAAGAGGCCACCACTGCCTCCCATGCTGGCACTGTCACCAGCAGCAGCAGGTGCCTCCGTGCAGCCCCTAGCTGTGGTGCTGCACTGCCCCTCTCCTTCCCTTCCTGAGGCAGGAGCCCAAGCCTCTGTCTTTCAGCTGCCATCATCTTCCTATTGCCACAAAGCTCCCTCGAGCAGGCAGTGCCCGGGTGTGACGCGCTGCCCCTGCAGCGGGGTTGTCTGGCCAGGTACAGCCCGGCCCAGAGCGTGTCTGCCCGGGCCGTGCAATGTGTGTGCAGCCCTCCACAGGTCTTACAAAGGTCAGTTTTGAGACAGCAACGATGACATTGATGATGACTGGCCTTTATTAAGTAATGGTGAAACTTAATTAAATTCACTGCAATTGGATCATCAGTTTTGAGGGGTTTTTTTTGCCAAAGGAGTAATCTAGAGACAGTCCACAGTCACCAGAGAGAGGACAGACAAATTGAATGTTCAGGTTGGAATCAACGTAACAGGCAAGTTTAAGCCTGGCTTAGGACGTGAGTTGAACAGTATGGTCAGACACAGTTTGTACCCTCAGCTGCTGTGAGCAAGCCTAGCTTTAGTGAAGGTTATATTCCAGTGAAGGTTATATTCCTTAGTGAAGGAATATTCTATCCATATATAGTGATAAAGCCAGAAAATCTAACTGCTGCCTGGTGAACTTAAAATAATACAGCAGTCTCTGCATTTGCATAGGTTAGAAATACAGTATTATTTTATACTGCTTTGCCTAATTCCATACCGAAACTGAAAGGAATGTTGAATGAATGTGGTCATATTTATATGCCTGTACAATGACCTCTACCTGAGGGGTTTTACTCCCACGGTAATTCCAGTTAAAAAGAAATTCCATTTCTAATCTAAACAGTCAGACCAGTAAAATATTTGAAGCACAAAGCAGGCCTGAGTGGGTGTGCCTGTCCCTGTAGTCAATGCCAGTAAGATAGGAAGGGTTGGTGCTATTTTAAACACAACCATTGCACTTTTCCTGCAACACCCCTGCGTGTACATCTAGCATGGTGTCCACTTAACTCCAAAATGGGCAGTGAGGAAGCTGACAAATTTTGTGAGTTTGAACTTTCATAACCCCCTCATCTGATGTGATCTGTTTGCTGCAACAGCGAAAGATTTCTTTCTTCTTGTGCTCTGAAGAAATAAGTTCTCATTGCTTTTCCTAGAGTAAAAATTGAGAAAATATTTTTCAGCTTTACTTTTCACGTTTTCTGGCTGACCCAGTGGACACGTGTAACTCACTAGATCAATTATAATAATTTTAAAATTATTTCTCATTATTTTTCCTTAGTTCTCTCACACTGACCTCTCCTGATTTTCACCCAAATTTGTCAACCTTCCACTTCAGAGCCTAGTCTTGTTTCATATCCTCCCTTAGTTTTAGAGTTTTTCAGACTTCTCCATTCCTGGGGACCAGGATGGAGATATAGCCTTTTGTCTCCTACTTGTCCCTCACTCTGGGGAAAGACATGACAGCACACAGGAGTCATGAGTTTTGAATGCTTTCATGCTCTGGGATTGCTCAATGTGTTTTCTCCCCCCAGTGCCCACTTTTCCCTTCTTCACACTGTTTTTGTGGAGGGAGTGTGACTGCTGCTGCAGGAGGAGAAGCCAGACTGGCACTCGGTCTCCTGACAGCCCTCTGGGAAGCCAGGCTTCTGCAAACCCTGCCTGACCCAGTGCCACATGACTTCAGCCCATGCTTCTTGACAGCAGCAATGAGTTGTTAGTTATCCTTTCCATTCGGGTATCTTCATCTGCTGTCCATACTCAAACAAAACTTTAAAGCACTTCTGTGCCATGTTAATATATAGAAAGCGCCCAAGACCATGCAGAGGAGGAAAGGAATGAGAAGATGAAGAATTTACATCACTGGTTACACCTTTTTTCCTCTTCTGGAGTCATTCCTCTGTGTTCATGTACAAGTCAAAATACTTCTATGACTCAGTTTCCACTTTAACAATGAAGTAATAATTCCTGCTTTCTAGGAATGCTGTGAGGATAATGCTTGAACCGTTGCATAATGTTTTGGGATCATCACTCAAAAAAGTCACGACAAGTGACAACAAGAGTCCAGGCCTCTGTCCTCAACTGTTCTAGTTCACAGCATGAGGAACGTCCTGTAGAGGGTTCACTGGCCTCAGCTCTGGTGACATACTTGCACTACCCTCATCTCACAGGGAAAAAGGCAGAAAAAATAGTTTTCTCTGTGAGTCTCTATACAAGGCTTGTATGTTCTAACACCTTCCATGCACAACATATGTTGTGCCATTACTTAAAGTAAGAACTTGAAGAAATATAACAGTTAAAATAGTGGCTATCAGACAGTAAAATTGGAATTGTTCAGTCTGTATTTGTGCAGGGGGAACAAGTGTCCTGCTACAGAGAAATGGTGAGCAATTACCAGTTCCAATTTGCAGTAGGAATTTTATTTGAATGAGGATTTAATCTGTGATTTATATATCTGACTTCAGAGGAATTGCTATTATGTCTTGTCCTGAGGTGGCTAATGAGCCTTTTCTCCACTGATGGGTCTATGTAGCTCTTGTCAGCAAGAACTGTAGTAATATTTTGGTACCAACAGGGAAATAACTCCTAGTGCTTAGCAGTATTTCTGAAGCAAAATCAAAAGCAGAAAGCTGTTCTATTTTATTCCTCTTTTGCTTTTGGGAGGGAAGTCACAGCAGCTCACTGTGGCTTAGTCAGTAAATCCCCAGCTGGGATTTGAAACTCATGACATCAGAGAACAAAGCATCTTTGCTGTGCTAATGTAGGCAGCAGTGATGTGTCATCGGCTACCACGCACATGTTAGTGTATCAGGAGGGTTCAGTTCTGTTTTATCGACAAGGAGCAACTTTATACTTTGGTACTATGTAAACACTATGTCTATTCATGGTCTCTCTCCTTGGGTAATGGTTCTCACATACAAAGTAGCAGCATGCAAAAATCGGTCTGCTGATGAATGAATTACTTTGATCAGGGCATTTTGTTAGTGTTCTTTATTTTTAGGTAGTGATAAAAGAAGCTTCTTTTGTACGAGAGTCACAGGCCAAGGAAGAAAAGACATGATTTGTATAAAATGTCAACAGGAACTCATGCATGCATTGGGGTTCCTGGAAAGCAGAAGGTAAAGAGTAGCATCCAAAATACCCTTTTGTGCTGTAGCTGTTTTTTGAATGCCAAAAAAATAGAGCAGGAGCACAGGAATTGCTGCCTAAAATCATGTCACCAGTAAGCTTAGCTCTATTTTCCTTTCTTAGAGTGCCCAGCTGCCACTAACTCAAAAATAACAGCCTTTAGCTAAGAGTATCAAGAAGTCCAGCTGTTGCTGGGTACCTCCACTCGCTAAGTGCTAAAATGTGTATCAGGGTTTTATGTGCGACTACCTGGCTCCGGCTGTTCCGCAGGACCTGCATGTTTGCACAGACCTGTCCTGTGCAGCTTCCTGTCGCAAGGTGAGGTCTCACCTCTCTGGGAATGGGGGAAACATCTGTGCACAGTTCCCATGTGGTGGCGGATGCCGCACGGGGAAGTCCCAGTGCACCGCAGAGCGCCTGCATCCACCAGAGCTGCTGAGCTCCTCACATGAGGAAAACATTCCATGCTGGGCTGTGGCTTCACCTGGGCGTGGGCAACCTGCCTGGAGGCCACCAGCCAGGCTGTGCTGCTGCAGTCACCCTCAGTCACCTGTGACCAGTTTCCAGCTTACCCCAGAGCGTGGGGGTAGTGCCATGTCTTGGGCTCAGCCACAGAGGGGGAAAGCCACATGTGCTGGGCCCCAAGGGACCAAGTGCTGCTTACAGGTACTTCTGCTCCCTGTGGAAATGTGCTTACAAGGTTTTTGAAGGTGAATATGTCGGTGTATTTTCATAGTCTAGCTTAGATATGGTTTATATTTCCTGTGCTATTTCTTCACGTGAGTTATCTCATTTCTGCTCCCCTTCCCTCTCCTTCTCTCTAGTGCCTTTGATAATTCAAAACAGACTGTAGTTAAAAAGTGAATTATGCCCTTCTAAAAATCTTCTTACATTTTTATTACAACTCAGGGTATTCTTCTTATTACTCCAGCTCTCCAGGAATAAAATTAACTACTTAAGGGATCTTTAAAAGTTGTGTCATAGTCATTATTCTAAGAGTCTTCACCTCAACAACAGCAATTTTGAATATAAAAATATAAGTAACTGGCAATATTTTGAAAAACTCGGTGTTGGATCATTGCAGGAAGGAATCATCTTCTCCAATGTTATAAATGAGACCTAGGAAGAGAAGATAAACACATAAAAAATATTAGAATATCACCTATTAACCCATTTGGGAAATAGCAGCACAGATGCTGCTCCCTCACAGCAAAGGTAAGTAAGTCAATCTGTTAATTCATTTCAGAAATATTATTACAGCATATAATAACAGATGAGGGCAAACTGCATATTTAAGTTCATCTTCTATGCATTCCAAATTATTGACATTACATCCTCTTTCCTGGAATACTTTATACATCTCACTGAAATTTCTCATTTTCTTTCACAATTCTAAAACATTATTTGACAATGTTTTTTTACTAAAGTATTTAAATATGTACATTGACTGTTTCCATTAAGAATCAGTGCCAGACATAATGCTGTGACATTGCTATCTGAAACCCTAGCACTGTGTTGTTAAGAATTGTAGTGCTCTGAGCCATTACTGTAGAGGTTGTAGAAACTTGTATTAAGTCCCATTGTAGGCAACTGAGGACTTGACAGTTCCTGGAAAACAGCGACAAGTAAACTTTAAGAATGCAGACACTCAGCAGTGACAAAGAATACCATACTTAGTGGAAAGGGCTTGGGTACTGTGCTATGGCACTTAATGCTAGACATGAAAAATCATCCTTGGGAAAGAAAAGCCTTTTCTAGCTGAATTTTTGTGAAAAATCTGAAAAAGGGACATTAATTAAAATCTGTATGTAGTAAAAGTACAATCCTATTGACACTTAATATCAGTGATAGTCATCAGAAAAGGGGTAAGAGGGCTTTGTACAGATGCCATATGTAAATCTCTGCAGCCTTTTGTGCTTAAGTTTCTACCTGTCATTTTGAATCTGTGCTAACATGACAAAGCAATGGCTTACAACCAAAACACTTTATTTTATTTTAAATAACCTCAAGTAGTACAAAAACCTATTCACAGATGCTAAAAAGCTTATAACTTACTTTGTGTTCTATGTATACTACACAGGTTTCACGTTTAACAGTAACTCAGCATTTTCAAAGTGACACAGTCATCAGAGAGGGATTTTGTGGTGCCTTGCCTAATGATAGCATGATAATCTATTCAAGAGCTAGAAATGGCCCCAAAGAAACTATTACAGTGCAATAATGTACTGGAAAAGACATAATCAGAGCCCATAGAACTGGGAAGAAGCCTTCAAACAGAAGTATTTTAACAGTGATTGTTCCCAGCAGAACTATGAAGCCTGTCTGGCTATACTCTCTTGAAGAGGAGTCTGAGAGGCACAAATATTAATGAAGTTGGCTGGCAACTGAGCAGCACATTTCTGAGCTCCTGAGGGAACTTGAGAAGCACAAACTGCAAAAAATCAAACAGAGAGAAATTAAAGGGTGAGCTACAAGCACTAATGGCCTACAGGTTGAAAGGAGTCTGTATATCCAAGCAAATGCCCTCACCCCCAAACCCAGACACAGTGGGGTGGCCTGCCATGCTTCAGCAAGGGGTAGGGACAATCAATACATGTTCATTTGGGAAAAAGTAAAAAAAAAAAAAGATAGATCAGGAAAAAACATTTTTCATAACTAAATACAGAGTTTTCATCTGACTCGGTCTCCATCAATTGTTGCATGTTAAAGCACTGAGTTGTCCTAAATTTTGTGCATGCCACAGACTGAGTAGCACAATAGTTTTATTAGTAGTAAGTGACACCAGAGATGATGTCACAAGACCACAATCACCCCTAAACTTCCTGAGAAGCCAATATCAGGCAAGGATCCTACTGTAGGTATGGCAATAAACTGTTTTCATTTGGCATTCCTGTGCAGCACAGGGTGCGAGCAAATAGGCCCTTCCTGAAATCCACATTTTTTTTTCTAGTTCTGCTTAGTAAACTCTATATGCTTAGAGAAATTCTCAGTCAATTAGTCAATGCTTCTGAAAGCTGCAGACTGGACTATATGGTACCAAATTAGCAAAGAGCTACATTTGCTGTGTTCAATTAATGTCATCAGCAACACATAACAGGCAGTAATTTTTAAGAAGTTGCCCAGGATCAGCTCTGGCTGAATGAAGGGAAATTGGGAGAATTCTGAGAAATGAGAGCAGCTGGTCAAAATGAACGTTTTTCTACAGGACTTCTGAAAGGTGTAGAATTTTGTCCAGCAGGTCTCAAAATGAACCAATGCAATGATACCTTGATGGCTTCTTAGGATGAAATACTTCCTTCCCCTAGGTAGGTATAAAAGAGCAAGGGGTTTATGTGTGTAAGGAAATAAATATTTTATAAGGGAACAATATTTAGTAACTTAGATGGCCTCATTTCTCATTGTCTCAGAGGGCAATGACACACAGGAGTTCCTGGAAAAAATATGTCCGATTTGAATGTGATTTACATCCTCCACAGAACTCAGTGCAGATAAGTGTTTTGCTTGAAAACCTTAAGAAATTGTTGAGATAACAGACACATCAGGCTGTGTTGATGCAGAACAAATGAAAAGCTATGAAAAGCCAAGTTCAGGTCAGTGCCAAGTGCCGAACCCCTCCACAACCGCGAGAGGCAGGAGTGAGTTTTCCAAGCTAAAAAAAAAAAAAAACCCAAACCAAAAAGCAACAACAACAACAAAAAAAACCCCAAACCAAACACGCTTATATACATAAAAGAGCACAGGAATTTTCCATGGGGGTGGGGAACAACAATAGAGAAGTGATGACCTTGGGATGGCGCCTGGAGCCTGAACAGCTTGGCTATTGTATGGAAACAGCTGACTTCTGCACAGGAAGCAATCATTGCTGATTAGGGACTCCAACCCACTATCTCTATTTTTTTCCTGTCCTTTTTTTTTTTTTTTTGTACACAAGGCAAAGCTCCCGAGGGCTCTTCAGAGTGTCCCCAAACCCGCCCAGCCTGCTGCAGCCGGGTGCGTGCGTCACGGGCAGCGGGGCGGCCCCGCTGCTCCTGCGCTCCGGCTGCCAGGGGACACGGCATCCAAGGGCACAGGGTCAGCCTAGAAGGCACTTTCGGGGACACAGCCACTCATATTCTGCAGTGGACCTGGGATGGGGCCTTCTGTTTCTTGGTGGCTCTGTGGGCTTCTTCCCAGGTGTCCCAGTTTAAAAAAGGAATTTTCATTGTTAGTTCTTTAATGTGTATTCCCCCTGCAGCCTTTTTTTGTAACAGGTTTTATCAATGAGTTAAATGTTAAATTAATGCTAGATGGAACGTTGTCAATTTGAGGATGAGCTCCTTAAAAGCATACTGTGTTGAAAAGCTTCAGCCTTTTATTGGCTCAGGAATAGGGATGCGGAGAACAAAATGAAGCACAAAAACAGCCTCCTGGAGAGCAAGAAAAATTGTAGGTTTAATTGCACACCATGAGTTTTGTTAAACCAATGTACACTGAATGCACAGAGGAAAAAAGACAACCACAGACTCTGCAGCCAGCTGGGTGGAGGTGCTTGCAATTCTTGTTGGTTCAGCTAGGAAAGCCAGCTCCAAAGATACGGGGAGCACTGAGTGGGGATGTAGGTGGAAGGACAGAAAGGGGGAGGACACTGAAAAGCCGATTAAAGTTCCTCCCCACATCTTCTTCCACTGCAGCAACCAGAGAAGGAAATACAGAGGGAACAGCAAAGAAGCAGAGCTTAATTAATTGGCTGGAAAAGCCACAGAGGAAAGGGAGCCTTGCTCCGTAAGCTGCCTCAGTCTCTACCTCTTCCCAGGAGCTCATCCTACTGCCACTGTGCTACACACACCCCTCTACCTCCCCAGCATCTCCCCGGGTGTTTCAGGCTCATGCCCCATGAGGAACACAAGTATCATGAAGAATTTAAGCAACTCCAGACTTAAACAACAGCAGAGCTAGGGTTTTTCAGATTTTAATGACAGATTTGTGTGTCTGTGGAGGCAGTTAGGGACTTAAGCTGCTTTAGGCTTAAAATATTTAGACTGTAGTTATGTTGACATACTTTATCTAGTGACACCCACATTTGGTATTATGCTGCTTATTCACTGCTTGCCCAGTCCAGGACAACCAAGAGATGCTGTGACTAGCCTGTCCCACTGCAGTGCTTTACAGATCTGCTGTTACCTGGTGGTTTCAGATGCTATGGCAAATTGATAAAGATGCAGCACTGTGACAAAGCAGTTGAGATCCATGTTGATGAAATAAGTTACTTAGTTGACTAATTTTACATGAAGTGATTCAGACTGCTATCAGCTAAAGGAAAGGAGAGGCCAAGGGATGATAGTCCCTGTGTGATAGGATGTATTTTAAGGTATCATTTAACTATAACTCTAGGAAATGCCAGTGGAACCAGAGGTCACAATATCATGTTTACTCTTTTACTACTCTGTTTGACTCTCTAGACTCTTGGTTAATAAACTGGTCTTGTTTGTGATGATTTCCACCGTGCTTTGAATATCACATTCAGTGAAAGCAAGTGGAAGCAGCTGTTTAGTCTGGCAAGTTTGTGGGAGGATGGCTAAAGCTAGAACTGCATAAAGAACAATGCTAAAACTGATATAAGATGTTATATTCCTCCATCACCTCCTTTTAAATCATTGCCAGGAAATCTCACTTTCCTCTGCTGACCTTCTCTCTGTTTCAGGTACACTCCTAAGTGTCAGTGCAAGTCTTTTAGGTAGTCACTTCATCTAGAAGAATGGATTTGGGATGTCTTTTCGAAGATGCATTGAGAGTAATTAAAAATACAGCCAGCCTAAGTTAATTAATCAAAATAATTATTATATTAAGTATATCTGAGATCTTCAGCCTTCCAACACAGAGCACTTTCTTTCGACACAGTGTATCCGAGAAGCCCCAGAAAATGGTTAGGTGTAGGAAACCCAGAAAAGGGTAAAAGGATTTTTAAGAGTGAGAAACAAAAAGCAGGCTTTAAGAATCAAGTATAAAGATTTTAGGGAACAGCTTCGCCTGAGAAAATATTAAAGAAGATACAATTAAAACACTATCACAAGGACAGGAGAACAAAGAACAGGGAACAAACTGTCCTGGAGAACTGAAGACCCTGTTTGGATTGATCAATGGGCTTTACCAGAGAAAAAAACGAAATATTCTCAAAAATTTGGTAGCAGAGCAACTACAAAAAGGCCACATCACCCCCACGAATAGCCACCAGTGTTCATCATACATNGTCCCTGGAATTCACCAGTGTTCGTCATACATAAAAAGACCTCAGGTTCCTGGCGATTATTACACGATCTGAGGAGGATTAATGAAGTTATTGAAGATATGGGACCCCTTCAACCAGGACTGCCTTCTTTATCAATGATTTCCAAGGATTGGCCTCTCATTATCATCGACCTAAAGGACTGTTTTTTCAACACATCACTTCATCCTGACAACGCCCCAAGGTTTGCTTTCTCAGT